>PVIU01000449.1:0-322194 GCA_004026605.1 Ondatra zibethicus
TGGATGGATGGATGGATGGATGGATGATGGATGGATGGATGGATGGATGGATGCCAGGTTCAGACAGGAAAACAAGAGAACAGGAAGAGAAGAATTCAAGTAAGTCATGTCAATAGTATAGTCTAAGCTGAGATGAGTCCCTGGGACAATTGGCAGTTCTCTGCCTGTCAGTCCTTGATGCATAATCTGTTGGTCAGACAACAGCTTGGGACCATTGCACTGTACTGTTAGGTAGCCTTTCCTTTATGGGTTACAGATGTGGTAGTTATACCCTTTCCTTAGTCTGATATGTCTGGTAAGTTATCAGACCCAGTTTTCCTGACATGATAATAAACCTATGTGTGCCTATAGTCCTAATTTACTCGAATAAACTTATAAGATCACATCCTATTTCTAGGAGTAAATAGCCTATTAGTCTGCCCTGCATGGCTGGTGCTGCATAAATGGTGCTGTTCACATATCCACTCATAGTCTGAGTCATCTTCCACCCTCAAAATGAAGTAAAAAATTGTTTATATGTGAGTCTCTCACATATAAAGATTTGGAGCTTGGATCCACAACTAAAAGAACATTCAGTGTTTGTCTTTCTAGATCTGGGTTGCCCTCACTTATTCTAACATTTTCTATCACTTTCCACTTAGCTTCTAAGAGAGCAAGAGTCAGTCTTCTTCAGGGATAATGCCCCTGATATGTTATCCAATCCCTAAGGGTCAGATCTAAACACATAAGCAGACGGGAAACACTAAATGACTCAGCAGAGTGTATGTATGCATATGTGTGCATATATGTACGTGGAAGAGCACTAATAATTAAAAGAGAAGAGGTCATAAGTCTGGTTAGAATGAGAGAGAGGGGCAGGAGGAGTTGGAGGTGGGAGAAAGGTCGAAATTATGAACATAAATGAAGTACTTATGTATTATATTTTCCAAAAAAGTTTGAAATATTGACTCTTTCATGGCAGAATAAAACCTGAAAAACCATTGGTTCACACAATATGGAACAATTTAAGGTAGAGCACAACCTGGTCTTAACCAAAGCAACCCTCAACAATAATGACCAGTAGATTTGTTGGAAGTCTGGAGCTCAAACAGTAGTGGGTGAGACTGTACCTTGGCTTAACCAGAACTACTTAATTATATACACCACTCCCGATTTCTAACTCTTCCTCTAGTGAAACCTAAAGTTCACGTCATACTCCAGAGACAGACTTGGAGTCACTGGACCCCTTTATTTGTTCCTGTCCCTATTAAATAAGTCATTTCTCTATGGTTTTCACAATTGTTCATGTCATTAGTATTTGGTATATTGAAGATGGATAGCCAAGTCTAACTTATGGGGGTTTCCAAAGCCTAGGTTTATACCCAAAATATGTCAGCACAGTATTAGTGCATGAAAAAAAATTCACTCAAGAGCTAAAGATAAGGATGAGAATGGCATGGTAAATGTGGGATACCTGGACTTGATAATTTTAAAATGTCTTTAAATTCACATGTGGCTATGTATGCCTACTTGTCTGAAGGAATTGAAGGTATGCTACCTGTGTGCATGTGTCCATGGAAGTCAGAATAAGGCATTGAATCCCCGGGAACTGTAGTTACAGATGGTAACTACACTGGTCCTGGAACCTAAATCTGGGTCCTCTGCAAACACAGCAAGAGCTCTAGGCTACTAAGTCATCACTCCAGTCCCTTAATAGATATTTTAAGATTCTAGATTATAGGACAGATAAAGCATAAGGCAAACTTAAGTCTTTAAAGATATAAGGATCTGAAATGAACTATAACACAGATAATTCTGGAAACTTCACAAACCCCAGCAACATATATATTTTGCTTAGGAATTTGGAGGATTTTTTTCTGTTACTTTCTTACTTTGAAAACTCATGATTGAGGTTGTATTTGTGTGTGTTACTTGTATAAGAAAATATATGTATATGAATGCTAAGAATAGTAATATCTATGAAAGAGGATGGGTGATTTTGGTCTTTAGACTTTTCTGTACATTTCAGAATTTACATAATACTTTAATTTAAAACCTGGAGGAAAGTATTATCTATCTGTCCATTTATTTTCAGATTGATTGATTATTTTCCTGCAGATAATGGATGTTTTTGCAGGGGCAGATAGTCTACCAAATGAATGGTACTTTAACTCAGTTGACATAATTTAAAACACTTTGCCTTTCAGGGAATGATTTTTGCCTTGGGGGATGAATGGTTTAGCAGAATCCTGAAAATAAAACCATGCCATGTCTTCCCTTCTCTCTGCATAGTGCCCTCTCCTCGCTAATCTCGGTTGTCTCAGCCTGCCTCTGACTGTTTCACAGGCTTGTCTCTCACTCCCTCAGGCTATTTTCAGTTAACCTCCTCCCACCGCCTGATCTAGTTTCATGTAAAGAACATGGTTTATAAGAGGCCTGCTTCATCCTCCCAGGTTTCCCTGCAGACTGGCCTGAATGCACCATTGTCAAGGAATTAGGTTGCATCAACTGCAAGGCTAGAAGTAAGTTATGAAGAGATTATTCTCTTTCTGGATACAAGAAAAGTTAAAAGTAAACTGACTGCGTTGTCCCATCTGTAGGACTCCACTCCAGTGTGCCCAGACTAGCTAAACTCCGGAGTTGTGGTGCCCACACTGGGTCTAGAATGGAAAGGTCGTGGACGAGAAACTCAAACATGGCTGGCTAGCTGAGCGGCTTTAGGGCACATTCCCTAAACTTGGATGTTCTGATTTGTAACAAAGGGCAGCAACATACACCTCACTAACTTAAAGACAAGAGAAACAATGCCCAAAGTAGAAGGGGCATCCAGAAAACAGATATTTCCATTACTTTTTTTTTACTTGAGCTTTCTACTTCTTTTCTTCCAGTTTATTTTCTTAACTAGGAAATTTTAATGCTCCTGTCACAACACAGAGATGGCTTGCCTTCATCTCCACAGCTGTATCTAGGCTGAGTTCAGATACTAGCAGAGACAGATATCAACGATTTTAGCTGCCAGGAAATGACAGCCGAGAGCTGCTCTCTTAAGGAAAGCTTTCTCAATTAAAATGAACAAAATATAACAGCCTGCTTATCTCTTGCACCTCCCTGCATGATCTTCGTCATTTATTCTGACCCAGGTACTGTGATAGCTATTTTTTATGTTCAACCTTGTTTAAGCCTTAAGCAGCCTGCGGAGATGTTATCATCCCCATATCACAGAGAAGAAAAATGAAGCTCAGAGAGTTTGCTCAAGGTCAAATTATTGGCTTGCTTTAAAAATAAGCCTTGAAACTACACAGTATTTGGGGACTCTATGTAAGACCTGATGGGGAGTCACTTGCTTCAGCTTCGCTGTGATTTTCCTGTTGCAAGTAGAGATGCAATAGAAATGGAGTTTGAAGATGCTAATTAATCCTAAACATTGATATGCTTTAGTTATTAGCCTTGTTCTCTCTGAAAGGATTTCCTTCTTTTTGTTTCTTTTCTGTCGCCTTCCCCTTAATGATTTGTAATTCCTACAAAAGAATCAAAATCATTTCCTTTCTTATCAAGATGATAGTGGAATAAAGCTAGACATCAATAGCAATAGGAATAGTTGGAGAACTGAACAATGCATACTTGAATTAACAGTGGGTCTTTAAAGAAATTAGGGAGGGCATTATTTTTGTCCCCTAAAAGAAATACTCTCTTCTAGGGACTCCACAGCCACCACACTCTGCATTGACCCAGGTAGACTACTTGTACCTTCCTTCCTCTTCTTCATTTTGGTTTCATTAGACCATTCCTAGACCTGATGTTGCTTCATGTCTTCTCCTGGCTTCTCAAGCCATTTCCATCCCCTTGAGACTCATAATCACAAGCACCATAGACTAAGCCCAATCTCCATCACCCCCTGCCAGTTCTCTGGCTATCTTTCTAAGCTCCCAACTCATTTCAATTCTTTGTGACTCCCGACTAACCACAACCTTCTCTCTTCAAGAACCCCACAGCCACCATACTTGGTGGGGACCCAGGTAGGCGATCTGTAGTCTCCTTCTTTTCCTCCATTCTGGTTTCCCAAGGGTACCCCCAATATTTCCACCTCAACCCTCCCTTTAGCTCACCTCTATTCTCTTGGGACTCGCTGCCATCTGTGGCCATATCTAGGATGCCCCTCGTTCTGCCTTTTCCACCTTTTTAGATCTGGACCCTGAAATCCACTTGGAAGATTTCAGGAGTCAGTCAGCTTGACCCACCTGCTAACCTATCTCCCATCTCAACAGATGCACCCATCTAAGCTCCAACAAGAACTTTGGATCTGGAGCCAGTCAGAGTGTGAACATTGAAACATAGAGTGGCACAGAGACTGAAAACTAAGCATCGCTCTGCTGATCCACAACCTGTCTACCCAGCAATCAAAGAACCAAATAACCACCCAACCAAGGCAAGACCAGCTAACCATGCAAAGAAACACCACAAACATCCTTCTTTCAGATCCTAGATCCCAGTGTAAGACACAAATACGAACAACCAAAACAACAATGTTTCCTCTAGAAACCAGCATACCTGTTGTAATATTGCCCAAGAAAAGCAATTTACCTGGAACACAAGATAAGGACTTCAGAATAGCAATTAATGAACAAGTGACTCAATAATGGCCATGAAAACACATTTGAATGAAAATAGCTCAGTATTTAGGCTCCAGTTATAATATCTCAAAAAGGAAAGCTTATAGCTGTGAGTGCTTATGTTAAAAATTAGGAGACTCTGAAATAAATAACTTAATGATGCTACTTAAGATTTTAAAAAAACAAGAAACCAAATTCCAAAGCAATAGATGGAAAGAAATAATAAAAATGAGAAAGAAATTAATAAAGTTGGGGCTGAAAACTAATAAAACATTCGATTCCACCATTTAAAAAGAAATTATACACAGACACACACACACACACACACACACACACACACGAAAACTATAACCAATATACCTGAAGAACATAGACATAAAAATTCTCAATAAACTACTTGAAAACTGAATTCAAGAACAAATTGAGAATACCATATACAAAGAACAAGTCAATTTCATTGCAGGAATCTAAGGATAGTTTAGAATATGCAACCCAATAAATGTGATACACTGCATAAATAGATTTCAGGGCAAAAATCACATGATTTCTCAACAGGTGCAGAAAAGACTTTTGACAAAATGAAATATCCCTTCAGGATAGAAGCCCTGGAGAAAATAGGATATCCAGCTTTATAATAAATAAGAAAAACATAGAAGAATTACCTCTAAAATCAACAGTAGAGCAAAGGTTCTCACTCTTTGCACTCATATTCAGTACAGTGCTCAAGATCTTAGAGGCTTACAAGTAAGAAATAAAAGGAATACAAATAGTAAAGGAAGGGGATTCATCCTTATTTACAAATGATCTACTCTTATGCTTAAAAGACCTAAAGAGTCATACTTCTTTTCTCAATGCTTTGACAAAATGTGTAACCAAACCAATTTAAGAAAAGAAGGCTTTATTTTGACACATGTTTGAGGGAACATGGTCCATCATGTTGAGGAAGACCCAGTGACAAGGGCATGGAGTGGATGAGCACATTGCATCCACATTCAGGAAGCAGAGGGAACTGAATACTGCAGCTCCACTTGCCTTCTCCTTTCGTTTTTATTCAGTTCAGGACCCAGGCCAATGAGATGGTATTGTTCACATTCAGGGAAGACCTTAAATTAATCCTCTCTTTATAGCCCCTCGAAGACATTGCTCAGAATTGTGTCTATTTGATGATTAAAAATCAAGTCCAATTGACAATAAAATTCACCACTTGTCAACTTGACACCCTAACTATAATGCTTTACCCTTTATCATCTCCAAAGGCTTGTGGGCATCTCATGATGCAAAACTCCTTTAGTTCAACTTCAAAAGCTCCAATAGTCACAGGAAAATAAGTTGAACTAGATATCATTATGCTGAGTGAAATAAGACAGAAGCAGAAAAACAATAAGCTTTCCCTCATATGCAGAATTTGACTTAAATATGTAAATTTAAATCTATTATCTAGTGATCTATTGTCATCTACCTGACATCTATCTATCTATCTATCTATCTATCTATCTATCTATCTATCTATCTATCTATCTATCTATCTGTCATCTATCCATATATCCATCCCTCCATCCATCATCTCTCTATCTGTAGGACATAAAAGGAAAAAGGAGATCATGAAGAGGCAGAAATGCTCTAAAGAAACAGGAGATGTAAAGAATTTTAGATAAATATAGCATTAATTCAGTGGTCAGGATTTTCTGAGGATTAGCAAGGGACTTGTGCATGTGGTGGGCTGTGTACAAAATGCTGAAGGCAGATGATGAGCTCACAGTCTTGGGTGGAGAGAGGGATGTAAGTGTATGGTGACCAGGTCTCATACGAAGGAAACATTGAGGAATACTCTTTCTATTCAGTTGAGAATAGTGTACTAAGTACTATTTTAGCTTCAAGTATCATAAAACCCAGTTCAAATTGACTTAAAGTCGGGAAATCTATTATTTCACAAAACATAGTTAGCACAAGTTGCAGTGTATCCAGAGCTCTAGTTCATCCCACGCTCCTTCTCCCAGCTCTGTCCCTTTTAGTGGGCTGAATATGACCTCATCTTCCCTGGTGGATTCAAGACAGTGGCCAGTAGCATGTTTCCTCTCTCATTCGCTGGTGGACTCCTGACCTTCCTGAGGTTATTTCTGTATTCACTGATATCCAGGATTGATCTGAGACCCGAGTCGCACCATTAGAACACTTTTCAGGCCTAACCCACTGCCAATGGTTAACAGAGAAGAGGTCTCTCATCTTCTCTTGGCTCATGGAGTGGAGATACAGAGACTAGCGTAAGCCTTCCTTGATGCTCTCATAGTTTTAATAATTTGAATTCTTCTGGATCTTACTTCTCAGTCCAGTAGATCATCAAGAATTTTTTTTCAACTCTAGGGTGGAAGTCTACTACAGGGCATGGAAACGGTGCCCTCTCTTGGCATAGCGTCAGGATTGGATGCTCTCCATTCCTCATTAATTCCTCCTCTTTAATAGGTCATTCCTGACAGTATCAAAGCATGCTATGTAAGGCTGGAGATGGCTTAGCAGTTAAAAGCACTTGCTGCTCTTCCAGAGGACCTGAGTTCAGTTTCCAACATCCATGTCTGACAGCTCACAACCACCTGTAACTCCAGTTCACAGGATCTAACACCCCTGGTCTCCTTGGCCAACTGTACTCATATGCACATACCCAGACATACGAGCACACACATATACCACATCACACAATAAAAACAGTGAAAGCAAAGACCTCTTTAATCCCTTTTGTTCTTCAGTTACCATTACCTTCCAAGTCTTCCCAATTAGTGACTCAAACTGTCCCCAACTCTCTCTCCTTACAGTGTTGTATGGGAACCTCCCTGACAAAGGCATCTGTAACTTCTACCTGGTAGACATGGCATTCACTCCTCAATTCTCATTTCTTACTTTCTCAGAAAATTTGACACAGTTGGTCAGTCTCCCCCTTTGAGATCTTTGTTTCCCCTGGTATTTTCCTCTGTAACTAGAAACTCCTTGATTCCATTGGCTACATTCACATCATTTAACTTTCTCCCCAGATTGGAGTATCCCAGGTCACTATCCTTGAGTCTCTAGTCTTTCTCCTTCTTATCTAGTTCCATAGTTTTACGTATCATTCCTATCATGAGGACTCAAGACTGTCCCCTTGTAGCCCTGAGTTTCATCCCTATGCATCCAGGGGCTGACAAGATGTCCCTGTATGGCTGCATGTTAGGCAGCATACATATCTACCATGGCTTTATCAGACATGGCTGAGGATGCGCCAAGGTGTGTATTTGTTACCTTTAGCTGCAGACAGTTGCTCTAATCAAGAACTGGCACTACAGCTGGCTTCCTTGCAGAAAGGCCTTCCTCCAGAGGCAGCTACCACAAGCACTTCAGCTATCTTTAACTCTGATCAACACCAGACATTTTGCTAATTAGCATGCTGAATCAAAACTGGCTTTCCATTTGTGAAATTAGTAGCTTGTTAATCAGCAAAATGGATGTTAGAAATGGGGTTTTGTAGATTGAATTAGAGGTAACCAAGATATGAAGAAAATGTTTTTAGGGATATTACCTGCCCATATAAAAATAGGATACAAGAATCTCTATGGGCTTTTCTGTAGGGATAGTATGTACAGCTTGTTCCTTTAAAAAGCCCTCTTTCTAGCTAGCAGAGCAAAGCATGTCTGGCTAGCTGATGCTGCTTTGGGACATTGCTTTCTGCTGAGTACAGCGGTTGGCACACCTGGCAGGACTGTGATTTGGGACAACATCAAACTTTCAGAGCAGGTGTACAAAGTGCCCTGTCCTTATATGTTAAAGGCATTATCTCTGCATGTTTTGTAAAATCCAATTTGAGATTTGCTGTCATTAAAACTTGGTAATGAGTTTGTATGGACAGTAACTGATCCACAAACTTAACTCCTTCCATGGTTATTGTGTATCGCGATGAACCTAAGAGTGGTACCTGGTCAAATTAGCTACACCAGCTTTCAGGGCAGTTCAAACCTAGCCAGAATAAAACTCTTTATTCCCCCCACACTCCACTTTTGGTGAACTACTTATACAGGCCTAAGCATGGAAGTTTGCTTGAAACATCTCCCTCTATACAGCCTACATGCCAACAGGCTGACTTGATCCTACCTTCAAAGAGTGTCCTCTGTCTGTGCACTTTCTCCCATGCTCACAGTCTGCCTTTCATCCCCACCGCAATAGCCTCCTGGCTGGCCCTCCTCTTTCCAGTGCCTCTGGCCAGTTCCTACAAAACTGCCAGAGAAAATCTGTCTGAAGTATCAATCAGATCATGCATGCCATTCTTCTGCTGCAATCCCTACAGCATTTCCTATCACATTTAGAATAAAATTTCAACAGTGTGCCATGTCCTCTGCAGCCTCCCGTGCCTGAGTCCTGGCAACCCTCTAACCTCATTGTCTCCTGTTCTCTCATCTCAGTCTTGTAGGTTTATCTTTTGTTAGTTTCACTTCTCCAAACCTTTTCTACATCAGGGCCTTCTTAACTGCTGTTCTCTCATGAGAACTGCTCTCTCCCATATGCATGTCCCTCTAGAGAGGACATTCCTTCAGCCTCCCAGTCTAAAGGGCTCTCACCACTGCCATTCTTTGATCTCTGGCCTGCTTCATTTTTCACCATAGCATATGTCTTGTGGATTCCCACCACACCATCTTTGTATCTATTAACTATATTGTGTTTCATTTCCATGCGAGGACAAGAACTCTCTAAAGGTAGAGACTTTGCATCTTGTAGATTGTGTATCTCCATAGCAGGCAGGGCAGGGTGGGACGACACAATGGTGTTCAGCACATAATCAATAAAAAAATCTCTTTGATCTTGTAGGAAGAAAGGTTCCAGTGTTCCATTCCCTTTCTGTTTCTCCTGGAGATGCTATTCAAGAGTACTGCAATTAGAAAGGCCACAAGTGGGTGGGATGTCCCTGTATGTACTTCTTGCATGCTTTCTATTGGTCAATCTCTAAATAAATGGTAAGAATGCTGCTATTAGCAAGTGAGACACAATACTTGTCTCCAAAGGTCTTATTTATAAACCAGTAGGAGTGACAACGATTAAATAGCAAACAAATCATCATCAATTGCAAGTAAGGGGAAAGAGTATATAGAAAGGCAGAGAATGGCAAGGAAAAGCCAAGTATGGTGGCTTGTGCTTGTACTAGAAGCCTGAGGCAGGAATATTGTCATGAGTTTGAGGCCAGGCTGGGTTACATAATAAAGTCTAGTCTAGTTTAGGCTACAGACTGGGACTTCTTCAAAAAGATAAACCAAACCAAGCAAAAATATTAAAATTGTCACATTGTATGACTTGTTCTGGAGGTTGGATAGAAAGAGGAGGGGTTGTGCATGAGATCAGAGTGACTATGAGAGACAGCTGGGATGTCTGATACAGAAATGGTGGATGTTTAGACTAATGTCCTAGCCTGTGAGAGGAGAAATGGAGCCGGATTAGTGCCATGTCTTGACGGTACGGTGATAGGGAGTGAGACAAGGTGAATACAGCCAGCTCTAGATGCATGAAAAGTCTCAACATAGATGTTATTCTGTCATAAACATTGAGAAGAGGCAGAGATAGGAATATTTCCCCAGTTCCTGGCTTACACAGCAGGCAAGGGAGGCTTGTTGCTTCATAAGATGAAGAAAATTGGTAACACCACAATTTCAAGAGAAAAATTGACTTCTGATGTGAATGTCTTGTCTGATAACTACAGAACACTACATTAAGTAGACAGTTGGGTGTGCAAGGCCTCAAGCCTGACCAGTCTGGGCTACACTGCCAAGATTTGATACGTTAGACTAGATGGAAGGTAGAGCTTTGCAATGAGGAGAAGAGGGTGTGCTGAACTGAATGAGGCCCTGGGGAAGCCCAGCCGTTTGGCTCGATTAGAAACAGAAAGGCTAAGGGGCAACAAGAAAATGGTGAGGCAAGAGGAAATTCAGGACACTGTGGTGTCCTGGGGACTATAGAAGAAAGCAGTTCTAGTAGAACGTTTGTCAGTCCGCTGCTGGCGAAGCTCTCAGAAAGGTGAGAAGGAGCAGCGTCAATTGCATCTGGCAACACGAGGTTGTTAACTTTGACAACGGCTGTTTCTGATGAGTGATGGCGGCAGAAGTCAGGCAGCACTGGCTGAAGAGTAAATTGGAAATGTGCAAAGTGGAGACAGTTTGGGTAGAAAAAAACTTTGAGGAAATTTGACTGTGGAAAGGAGCAGATGAATCGTTGCAATAACTGGAGAAGTATATGAGGTCAAGGGAGGACTTACCAGATTTTTTTCAGATGGGATATTATAGAATTTATTTGATTCTGATGGGACTGTTTCCACTGAATGGAAGAGAATACAAAGAACGGACAGGAAAGGTTGAGGGGCTCCAAAGCAGAAGTAAAGATTTATTGGCAGTTGGCAGGTGGAGGCTTTGTTTTAAGGAACTTGGAATAGAAAGAGCACTTATCTTTCCTATGTGGTTGCTTAGACCCTGCGGTTGATCCCTGTGTTCTGGCATGAGGTATTGCATCATTCATGCAGAATTTGGAAAGAGATGGGCCAACATGTGCTTTGCCCTCTTCCCCCATCACCTGACTCCAAGCAGGTGAAGGGAGGCTGTGGGTGTATGAAGAAACTGGTGAAGAGTGAACCCTTTGGGACTGTCCATCTGACCTGTGTGGGCAGGGGTATGTTGCGGAACATCACTTCAACTATGTAAAGCTGTGTTACAGTTGTTTATGCTGCATTTGTTTAACCTTGTAAAGATGTGTTGCTTTGCCTGCCGAAGGTACCTGGTTGGTCTAATAAAACAGTAACTAATAATTGGTCAATAACTAGACAGTAGAGGGATGGGGGGACTGGCAGACAGAGAGAATAAGTAGAAAGAGGAATCTAAGCTCAAGAAAGAAGGAAAAAGAGAAGGAGAGATTCCCGAGGCCACAGAGATAGACTGAGTGGACCTATAGAATGAAAGAAAGATAAAAGCCCTGAGGCAAAATGTAGATGAAGAGGAAACAGGTTAAAATAAGTTTTAAGAGCTAACAAGAAATAAGCCTAAGCTAAGGCCGAACATTCATAACCAATAAGTCTCAGTGTCATGATTTGGGAGCTGGTTGGCAATCCAAAAGAAAGCCTGTTCCCCTAGATAGCATTTCCCCCTAGATAAAGCCCATGAGGTAGGACTTGATATACATTATCTAGACATTGGAGAGATTGAGCCAGCGCCTACATGCAGGGGCTGAAGATGTCCACAGAGCAAAGACAAAGGGCTAGACAGCTTTTTGTCACTGAAAATGGCCTACCATTCCCAAATCTACAGCACCAAAATATTCTTTTCCTTGGAACTGTCCAACAACCTCACAAAAGGTAAAGAATTTCAGGAATCTTAGAAGGAAAATTCCAGTTGGATTCTTGGGTGAGGTGAGGTTCTTCAAAATCAAGTTCTGTTTATGGCTCAGGGAACCACAAATGTCCTGGGGGAGAGGATGGGTCTCATTTGGTGGAACAGCAGGAGGGAAGCCTCCAGTGAGATCCAGGGACTTGGTCTAAACTCACCAGACAAAGAATCCAGTAGCCTCTTCCTCATCTGCTGACAGGCACAGACCTAGAGTTGGCCATGAGCAGCATAGATATGGTGATCAAGGAAGTGAGGAGACTGCCTGTCTCACCCTCCTTTCTTAGCCCTGGACCTTAGTGAATACCCATCTGGAGAGTGGGAACAGCCTAGGGCATTTACATTGGGTAAGAGATGATATCAAACTGGATTTGACTCTTAAGTATTTGAAAAGTCAGATTTTTTTTGGTCAGAAATGCATGGGAGCAACAGGAAAAATAATGATAAAACCAAGGCTTATCCCTTGGTGGGAAAAGCAACGCCACAGAGAAAGTGTGCAAGGAAAAGGGGCCTTGGTGCAGAAGGGCAGAGCTGCTTTCAGCCTGCTCTTTTCTCTTTCCAGCCTCTTCCGTAAAGTGTTTACAGTTACATTGGTTTCTGTCTGAAAAAGTCTGTGATGTTTGCACTGTTGTAGGCCAAATAAAACTTGTGCATGGCAGTTTCTAAGTGCTTCCCATTCTATTGCAGTTTAGAGTGGGTTTACACATTTAAAAGCATCCAAAACCCTAGCAGGTAGCAAAAATGAATGAAGCAGGTCACACACAATGTAACCAAAAGAATGAAGACCAGAGAGAATGGTTGCCTCTGCAACATTTTAGAAATCCTACTTGGGTCTAACAAGACAAACAGGCATGCAGACTTTAGCTTTGGGTTCAATTCGCCCCTACCCTGAGCTACTGCAAGTCCATATGCAACTGAAGTGGCCTTGAGACAGGGATAGAGGACAAGGCAGCATGGTGTGTCCCAGCTTATTCTAATTCTAAGTTAACGTCATATTCTAGGATGGTGTCTATCTCAAAATGTCACAAATCTACTTCCAGTTTTTTATCGTGTGTGTGTGTGTGTGTGTGTGTGTGTTCATATGCTTAAGTGTGGGCACACACAAAGGCAGCATGTATATGGGGATCAGAGGACAACATTTGGTGCCTTTCTCTTTGTTTGTTTGTTTCTCTTATTGTTTACTGCTGCATATGCCAGGGTCTATACCTTCAAATTTCTGGGGATTCTTCTGTCTCCACCTCTGAACTCACCATAGAAGCTGTAGGATTGTAGATGTGATCTCCTGTGTCCAATTTTGCATGGGTTCTTGACATCTGAACTCATGCTAATGGGACAAATGGTTTACCCACTGAGAAAACGCACTATGTCCATATAGTTTTAATTTTCCTCTATACTCTTGTTACAGATAAAAATGCATTAATCTATCCTCTTATCATAAGCAAGTGAATAGCTAAGGAGAGAAACACAGTATGGCTCAAAAACTCCTTTTTATTTTCTAATCCTTTACCTGATCCTGATAACAAAGGCTAAAACAAACCATAGTTTTATCAAGGAAAACACATTGTAAAGGCCTCAGTTCAGCTCGTTAAATGTCTTCTGGGTGCTACATGCAAAAGAAATTGAGAAGGTCAGTTTTGACCAGGAGAAGCTGTACACTCCAGTGTATAATCTTGTCACTTGGAGTTTTGCCTGAGTAGCAATATGTGAGCCTCAAGCAAAATATCTTGTCAGCAAAACAAGAGCTCTCTTAACCTAAAACAAAACATATGAGAGGAATGTAAAAGCAGAATTTCAGAATGAGAAGAGTCATATGCTAGAGGAAAAAAAAATGTGCTTGTGTTCAAGAAATGTCTGCTCCCCAAATGACTCCATGAAGGAGAATTTTAGATTCATGTCTTTATGGTACACTGGAAAGCACCCCAGTATCTTCGATGCTGAAAGTATCCTGGAAGGCCATCCATCCCACATCCCATACATGAAGCAGGTGCCTTTATTGTAGGGGTCTGTTCACGCGGTTCATCCTCCTGAAGCTTTGATATTCATGACTCTCCACTGAGTTTATAGTGCTACAAGCTGTTATAGTCGAGATCCGAATTGGTGTTAAAATCTCCAAAGATCTGTAGTACTAGGCAAAGCTTAATGCTGTAGTTACATGGGACACAGGGGTATGTGTGTTCATAACTGGGAATTAATAATGGCTGTAATCGGTGAAAAAACAGGAGAAGCTGAACTTTAATGGGGAAAAGACTCAACCAAAACTTGAAACTAAGAGTTTATCTTAACAAGGCCAAAGCCATCACTAATGGACTATGTAGGTCTGAGGGTGGGGTCTGGCACAGAGAACCGGAATGGAATCGAAGAGGAGAAGAACATTCAATATGTAAAAAGATTTTCATGAATACCCCAAAATAAAGCAAGGCCCTCACCTGAAGGGAAGGAGTCTACAGGAATGTCTAAGACAGAAGATGAAACTGGGAGCAGCTACGAAGTCTGTCTGTGCTTCCTGGGTCTGGTTACTGGGGTAACCAGAATGTAATAATGTAAACCAAGATTATCCTGTCTTTTTGAAAGAGACTAGGATGCCCCATCTGCAATAGAAAAAGTCTATTTTTATATAATTTTACTTAAATGTGAATATATCCTCTTCATTAAGTATGTTTCTCCACTATGGGTCTTCTCCCAGTGTGTTTAATGCCCTCTCACTTTAAGAAGCTCGGCTTCCTCTCCTTGTTTCTCCATGTTAAAAACTCCCAAGACCCAGTTTTGCGGTCTCTTTGATTTCCTTCCATTCTCCATTCCATACTGCTCACCATCCATGTTCACAGGATTGCTCTTCTCCTGTTTCTCCAGCCGTGACCCCTTTCCTGAGACCTGGCTTATTAAGTCTAATTCTTGCCCAGTATAATGACCTGTGAGTCCGAAACATATCAAAACCATTACCTTTAACCTGTCTACTATCCACAGTCTGTCTGCTCTTGTACCTCCCTAGTGTCTCCCCTCTTAAAAGAGGCCAGCACCACACATTGAACATTCATGCCAAAAGCCTAAGTCATACTTAACTCAACATTTCCCTGCTTTCTCATCATCCACTTCATGAAATCTTCCATTTCTACTTATAGCATGTTTCTGTATATGATTTTTTTCACCTACAATGCTATCACTTTACTCCAAGAAGTAGTTCTTTTCCCTTTGTGATTCTTCCATAATGTTAACGCTCCACACTCCATTTGTTATGGAATGAAACTTCATTTAGAAACCGGGGAGAAGGCTCTCTTGGAAAATGCTTGTCTTAGCCCTGGGGTGAAAGAGACAAGAGAATCCCTCAGCTGTCACTCTAGCCAATCTGTGAGGCACAGGTTTGGTGAGAGACCTAGTCTCAAAAAACTAAGGTGGAGAACCTTTGAGAAAGACTCCTGACAGCAACTGTTGACCTCCATGTTCACACACACACACACATACACACATACATGTGCATATACCCATATGCACACATACACAATGTACACAAACATGTACACACAATCATACACACACCACACACCCATATACACACTAGTGTAATTTAGATAATTCACTGCTGTAATAATTCCTGCTTCTTTAGAAATTACATAGTAACCTCCAAACATGCTTCAAAGGAATAGGGCCAAGGAGGTCTTTTGTAAACTTGCTCTGTGCCTTCCCCATTCAATTTCCTGTGGTCACACTGGCCATCTGAATGTCCTAGGCTCAATCCTGAATTTTAGAGTCTTTGACTCACTTTTACACTGTACAGAAATCTCTTCCTAAGATTTTCTTGTCATCCTTTGGAAGTCCTTCTTGTCCCCAGTCTAAAGAGCTTGTGCAGCCTTTGCCTAGTCCTCCTTGGTCTCTAGGGCTTATTCTATCTCTTTATGTTGCCCTCCGCCCCTCTCTTCTCAGTGTTCATCAGTACATGAAGTCATTTGTCTTGTTGATTATCTGTCTCCCCATCACTAAAACATGAACTTGGAGAGAAGAGTACCTTATCTATCTTGTACTTCATTAGATCTCTGTATCTAGAACAAAGCTGCCAACCATGGGCAGCTAATAATTATTTACTGAGTAAAGGTGAACAATATTTGCATATAATTTCTACTCATTGATCTACTGTGGTTATGTTAAAAAAAAGTCTATTTTTTCTTTGGTATGATGGTCCCTAAAATACATGGATGAAGTGGCTACTATACCATTGTGTGTGTTTTGTGTGTGTGTGTGCATGCATATGTGTTTGCTTGAGTGTGTCTATCTACAAGTATTTAAACTAATCCTCCTATGAGAGGATTCCAAGATACTTCACTGTCCAGGTTACCTGCCCCTGGATAAACTCCAAAAGAAGACTCTACAGAGTTAATTCCAATGTCTAAAAATAAATGGAATGCCACAAAAATAGGTAGTGGGAAACCTACATTCAGGCTGGGATTAACAGCCAGCTCCTGCCTCGGTCTGAAGTGTTTCAATGTATTTCAGAATTTAAAGAATCTTAAAAGATTTTCTTTTCTCGTCTAGAGCAAACAGTTTTTCCGTGCCCCCAAGCAATCACCTTAAACATGCTTTATTTACTTCTTGCTTACTGCTTGGCTCCAATCTAAGAGATGTGAGCTAGGAAACTGCTTCTGCATGTATCTCCAGCACTATTCTTGCCTCTGAACTTCAGGCGTACATCTATTTTCTTACTAAATGCCTTCAGACTTCTCCCCTAGGCACCTTGAGCTCAGCACATATACCAAACTGACCTTTCTTCCTTTTGCCCCCAAGATTCTCATGTTTCCAGTAACTGTAAATGATGTGCAGTCTGTCTGTCTATCCAAGTCCCAATGTAAATGATGCATGGTCTGTCAGTCTACCAAAGCCTCAAATCTCAGTCATTTTATTTCCCTTCTTCCCCAGTAATCACATCAAATCTACCTCACCCTTCTATCATGCTGTCTGAACAAGTCCCAGCGTTCCAACCTCATGTTTGGAAGGATGCTTTCTCCCATGTACTCTTTCTTGTTCTCTTGGAACTGGAGGCTTCACAGTGTTAGCACAGGCTTTAAGAACCTCTAGGCTGGAAGCTTAAACTGGGTTTTTCACTCAATCCTTGTTCCTCTCTAATCCATTTTACAATGCTGTCATGGTGACTCTCAGCACAGCTGTGTTGCGCTGAAGCCCAAACCTGGTCTGCTGTAGGAACTCCTTCAGCCAGTAGCCTTTAAGATACCAGCCCGATTGGACATGGCCTCTTATACTATAAATGCAGATGTAAAGTGCATGCTCACTCTCTCTTTCCACTGCTGGATTCAGTTCCTGTTCCCTGTTTGTGCAGAGGACTGTGATCTGTGAGTCTACCCTAAGTAAATAATCCTTCATTATACTCAGTTCTGAGCTAGTGAGGGATTTCTTTTTAGCGTCCATCTTCAGTGGTCTGGTACTAGACCAGCAGCATCTACACTTTTTTGACCCCACTTAATTCAAAATAACTAACCAGGAACTGCCCCCTAACACCACAGATTTTTGTCCTCTGTGTCTTTTTCTTGATTTCTACCTGCTCTTCTCCTCACATCTTTCTTCACTGAGCCAGTGCTCACTTGTTTTAAAAACTGTTTATATTGAGCTATGTATTTTTCTCCGCTCCCTCCCATCCTCTCCCTTCCCCTTGATCCCCATGATCCCCATGCTCCCAAATCTTGTCTTTTTCTACTTCCCATGTTGATTAAATCTATGTATGTCTCTCTTAGGTTCTTCTTTGTTGTCTAGGTTCTCTGGGATTATGGATTGTAGGCTGGTTTTTCTTTGCTTTATGTCTAAAAGCCACTTATGAGTGAGTACATGTCATATTTATCTTTCTGTGTCTGAGTTGCCTCACTCAATATGATGCCTCACTCAAATAGATCTATCCATTTGCCCACAAATTTCAAGATGTCAGTATTTTTTATGCTGTGTAATACTCCATTGTGTAAATGTACCACATTTTCCTTATCTATTCTTTAGTTAAGGGGCATTTAAGTTGTTTCCCGTTTCTGGCTATTACAAATAATGCTGCTATGAACATAGTTGAGCACATGTCCTTCGTATGATTAAGCATCCTTTGGGTATATACTCAAAAGTGGTATTGCTGGGTCTTGAGGAAGGTTGTTTCCTAATTTTCTGAGAAACCATACTGATTTCCAAAGTGAACTTTACAAGTTTGCACTTCCACCAGCAATAGTGGAGTGTTCCCTTTGCCCCACATCCTCTCCAGCATAAGTTGTCATCAGTGTTTTTGACCTTGGTCATTCTTACAGGTGTAAAATGGAATCTCAAAGTTGTTTTGATTTGCATTTCTCTGATAACTAAGAATTTTTAGCATTTCCTTAAGTTCTTTCAGCCATTTTATCTGTTGAGAGTTCTCCATTTAGTTCTATACCCCATTTTTTTATTGGATTATTTGTTCTTCCAATGACCAATTTCTTGAGCTCTTTGTATATTTTGGAGAGCAGCCCTCTGTCCAATGTGGGGTTGGTGAAGATCTTTTCCCATTCTGTAGGCTGCTATTTTGTCTCGTTGGCCATGTCCTTTGATTTACAGAAGCTTCTCAGTTTTAGGAGGTCCCATTTATAAATTGTTTCTCTCAGTGTCTGTGCTAGTGGGGTTATATTTAGGAAGTGGTTTACTGTGCCAATGCATTCATGTGTACTTCCTGTTTTCTCTTCTATGAGGTTCATTGTGGTTGGTTTTATGTTGAGGTCTTTGATCCATTTGGACTTGAGTTTTGTGCATGATGATAGATATGGATCTATTTTTATTCTTCTGCATGTTGATATCCAGTTATATCAGCACCATTTGTTGAATATGTTTTTTTTTCCATTTCATATTTTTTGTTTCTTTGTCAAAAATCAGGTGTTCATAGGTGTGTAGTTTGATATCCAGGTCTTCAATTCAGTTTCATTGGTCCTCCTGTCTGTTTTTATGCCAATACCAGGCTGTTTTCAGTACTGTAGCTCTGCAGTAGAGTTTGAAGTCAGGGATTGTGATGCCTCCAGAAGTTCCTTTATTGTACAGGATTGTTTTGGCTATCCTGGGTTTTTTGCTTTTCCATATGAATTTGAGTTTTTTCTTTCGAGGTCTGTGAGGAATTTTTCTGGGATTTTTATGGGCATTACATTGACTCTGTAGATCACTTTTGGTAAGATTGCCATTTTTACTGTTATTTCTACCTATCCAAGATCATGGAAGATCTTTTCACTTTTTGGTATCTTCTTCAATTTCTATTTTCAAAAGATTTAATGTTCTTTTCATACAGGTCTTCCACCTGTTGGTTAGTGAGAGTTATGATGATCTCATTAGATGCTGAAAAACCTTCCAGAAAATAAAACATCCCTTCATGATAAAGGTCTTGGGGAAAGCAGGGATATAAGGAACATACCTAAACATAATAAAGGCAATATACAGCAAGCTAACAGCCAATATCAAACTTAATGGAGAGAAACTCAAAGCAATCCCACTGAAATTAGAAACAGGACAAGGTTGTCCATTCTCTCCATATCTATTCAATATAATATTTGAGGTTCTAATTAGAGCAATAAGACAGCAAAAAGGAGATCAATGGGATACAAATCAGAAAAGAAGTCAAACTCTCACTATTTGCTGATAATATGATAATTTACATAAGTGACCCCAAAAATTCTATCAAGGAACGTCTGCAACTCATAAACACTTTCCGTAATGTAGCAGGATACAAGATTAACTCAAAAAATCAGTTGCCCTCCTTTACATAGATGATAAAAGGGCTGAGAAAGAAATCAGAGAAACATCACCCTTCACAATAGCCAATGCTCACTTTCAAGGCCTAGAGGGTCAATAGTTTCTCAGGGAGGCTTTCTGAACCCCCTTCCTGGGCTAAAGAACCCGCTTTTCTGCTAGGATTGTCATTGTGTTATTTCCTATGTAACCACCCAACATCATTTCTTGAAATTACTTGACTGCAAGCTCCTAACAGACAGGAAATATCTCTTCTCTATTTTCCCACCTTCTCCTAGCCCCAGGTGGGTTGTATGTCTTAGCTATTCCATAAATGTTTGCTGATCTGTAAGACCCATTATCAAAACTGAAATTTAAATCCAGATGTGGGGCTAAATTGAATAATATTGGACTATCCCGACATAACAACATGAAAGTGCCTACACTTTCTGGTCATTAACTTCCTTGAGTTTTAAATCTTGGGTTGAGAAATGCCCCTAGCATGATTTCTTATGTGCCCACAGCAATATACCAAGGACTTTGTGTGGAATGAACTGCAATTATGTTATCTCTCAACTTTTTGTTCTGTGATTAGACAGATATTAATTAAGATAGATGATAATAGAGGTCTCCCAGACCAAGGTAAACTTCCCATGGTGTCACACCTGTGGTTATTAAGTAGCAGAGACTCTGTTGTGCTATTACTACCACAGGAGGTCCACTTGAAAGCAAGATGTAGGTCTTACTTATCCCTCAAACTGCCAGGTTCTTTGTCATAATGTCCCACATGACATATGACCTCCACAGATGTGCACTGGATGGAACGGAGGCTATGAAGTAGAGAGAAACTACTTTGAGATGCCACTTTTATTTGTGCAAACCATGGAATAGTGGGTAATGACCATTTTTTTCTCTTTACCGAGGAGCTCTTGTCAAATGCCTCTTTAAAAAGCAAGTGAAGATAATTGCAAGTCAGCTGCAAGTGCTGCCAAGATGGGACCTCCAAGAAGAGTGGGAAGACAAATGATATTCAGACTGCTACTGCGCAACGTCTCAGGGATTCAAAATAAAGATCCAATTTGAAATTAAGATGAGCAAAGCCATCAAACACCTATAGTCATAGCATAAAGTATTGTCATCAAAGCCCCTGGAGATGAGGACACCTCTTTCGCTTCTGCCTTCTGCTTGTCCTGTCAGTTCCCAGCTCCCAAACTCTTCTGCAAATATATCCCTGCGAGGATATTCCCTAAGCAAAGCACAGTCTCTCCACTACACTTTGTGTTCCAGTGGTGCTAATCCTTTTCCAGCTCCTTCGTTCATTTGGCCAAAAGTTAGCCATCGAATGCAAAGCATAAATGCAAAATTAAGGAATTTATAAACAATAATCCTGATGCAATTCCCCATGGTTTGTTGGCAAGCCTCTAAAGAGTACAGGGAGGATGCTAATCTAGAAAACACGACACACAATTAAACTGGGGTGGGAGGAGTGATTCTGAGTTCAGAATTTCTTGTTTTTCCATCGTCTGTAGAGTGATCTAAAGACCTCCAGCAAGTTTATGTATAGAGGATGTGTTAATTTACTCTCACCTGTGAGTAAGGGAGTCTCTCCGTATTGTAGAAGAGGTTATTGTGGGAAATACAGCTTTAAAAAAAAAAATCTCAAACAACTACAGAAACATTTCTCTACATGGCAACGACAACTTGTGGGCATATGCTTCTGGAGGACTTGGAAACCATGTCCACCATCACAGCCTTGCTACTGAAGGAGTTCTTTTCTTTCTGTGGGGGGGGGGGAAGAGCCTCATGTTGAACCAGAAGGCTGATTGCATTGATTCCTATTACCTGAATGCTGACATTAGAAAATTATTTAACTTCTCCTACCCCCAGGTTTTGTAAAATGGGATTCTAAGATGTATCTCATGAAGTAGTTATGAGGATTGAACAAAGTAAAAAAAATAACTTTTTTTTGGTTTAATGCTATAATTTGAACTTTATTTTGCTTCCCTAAATTCATGTGCTGGAGACCTAGTCCCCGGTGTACCAGTGTTGAAAGATGAAACCTCTAAGAGTCAGTTAGGTCATTGTAGCTTTAACCTAATAAGAGCCTGTGGTCTGTGGGGAGCTCTGTCCTTCCTGGGACTGGATGGGTTTCTAGGAGAACAGTGGCTTATGACACAGCACCTCCCTTCTCTTACCTCCTTTCTTGCTCATGTGACAGGCATCACTCTTGTACACGTCTTCAGTTATGACAGCACATAACACTCACACAATGCAGCCATCTATTGAACTTCCCAGCTTCCAGAACAACAGCTAAGTTGAGCCTTTCTTCCTTGCCAATGGCCACTGTGGCAATAAAAATTAAAGTTGAATTAAAAAAAAAGGAATGATCCCATATCAAATATTCTGTTCCACTTGTGTAAAGTGGACTAAAACATTTGATACCAAACACTCATTTGGTCTAGTTATCAATAAAACTTATTAAAATGCAGTGTTCAGAGATCTTTAGCTTTGTTATTGTTGCAGATTACTGATGATTGCATTGCACAAGGGAGGAAAATATCTACAGATCCTCAGCACAACTGTTCACGTGAAAGGCAAGGAAGGACCTGTGCTGCCTCAGCTCCTGGGGCTTCTCCTAGCAATCAGTAGCGGAGCCTTCCATCCACAGCAGGTGCTCCGGGCCCTGCATTTTATCACCATCCTATCCTCTGCTCTGCAGCATGATCCCTTCACAGCGCCACAGCCCCCAGTAGAGGTTGCACGTATGGACACAACAGGCCATGGCAGCCTTCTTTCTAAAGCAAGAGGTGTTATCCTAAGTCTGGACCCAGAAGAATAAGAATGCTAAGTAACAAGCAATCTGGGTTCCTATCTACTTATTTTCCTTTAAATTTTTTAAAATTTTATTCTCATCTATCTATCTATCTATCTATCTATCTATCTATCTATCTATCTATCATCTGTCTGTCTGTCTGTCTGTCTGTCTATATATCTATCATAACATCAAAAGGAGCCCCTCTATCATCAGTCTTTCCTATGGCTCCTTCACAATTACCTAGATAATTTTCTGAACCCAGGTGTGTGATCCTCAGAAGGTCTCAGCTCCAGCCCTTTGGTTCCACTATCCTCAGTGCAAACAGCACCATAGTTGCACTGATGCCTCTTCTTTCTGGAGAAGAGCTTCTTGGAAGGTGGGGCTTAGTCCTTCTCCACTCTACCCTGAAAGCAGCTGCTGCAGGGTGAGGGGTAGGGGCAGCTCCTTTCCCCTCACTTCATTAGGATAGTGGTTCCAGTCCAGGAATCACATTTGGAATCTCAAATGCCTATTCCCAATCCATTCCAGGGAAATCTGGATTTATGGGGACAAGGACAGAACCCGAGTCAGCTAAAATCCCCAAGTAACCCTGCTATATAGATTCACAGCATTTGTGCGTGTCCCCATTCCTCTTCATCATGCCCTTGTTTGTATGGGTGCTTAGGAGCTGAGTCTTGTTCTCCATCTCGTGCCTGGCTCAACTGGCCTCCGGGAAGCCTACTAGTCTGCTCTCTAGACCTTAGGAAAAGTATCCTCAAGTACTCTCTGGGTAAAGGGATGTGTTTAATACTAGATTTCACTCTTTAAAAAATTTTCTTACTAAAACCAGCCTCGCTCTCCAATAGTTGTTTTCAATACTCACATTGACATTTACTTCTCTATAGGCCTGACTCCCCTCCAGCTGATATAGAGTTTGGATGGAGGGAGGCTTATTCGACAGCATCCTTCTTGTGTGCCCAGGCCGTGAGAGGTGCTCAGTAAATATTTATTGAGTAATGACTATTCCCAATCCAGTTCACAGAATACCTTTTCTCCCCTGCAGCCTCCCTCTCCCTGTCTCTCTTCCTCCACGGGCCACAGATGGTTTAAGTGTTGTAGTCCTCATGAAGACTGAAAAAGCAGCCAGACAGATGTGTTGTTCATAGCTCCCCAGCCAGGCATAACTAAACATTTACATTTATTACCAATTAGAGGGGAAACAGACTGTAGTTTTATGCACTGTATGTGGTTGGATATATTTCTTTTTGAGATCTCACTAAAATTTTCAAACTGTATCATTGGATCTCACTCTCCCGCCAGCTCAAATATCATTGAAAATGTCACTTAAATAGAGGGCTACCAGTGACAGAGTTGATTTACTTGTCATTCTTCTGCCTAAGCACAGAATACCATGAAGGTGGGAAAAGATGTCGCAGAAGGACAATGGACCAAGTGCATTTGATTTGAACCCACTTCTCTCAGACTTTTAGCACATGGAGGATTGGTGGAGTTATGGGGGTCTTTGCTGAAGGCTGTGCACAAGGGTGTGCAGTTGTTGATGGAACTAGGTGCACAACCATGCATGTGAAGACAGGGCTTTATTTGCGAGGTCCCTTGTCCATCCAAAGTAAATAGGAATGAATAAAATTAGTTCTAAAGTTACTTTGAAATCTCTGGCCCTGCATAACATCAGATACTATCTGTGTTTTCCCCTTTGCTGATTTCCAATCACTCTTCTATACAGCTGCCATGTAAACACTGACTCAAATTTATCAAAACAACAAAGAAAAAGACTGGCTGAGGTTTAGACAACCTGAGTGCTAGCCCCAGCTCTTGATAGATCAGCATCCTCCCCTGCAGAATCAGACCTCCGCTTTCAGAAACTTTTGACAAAGAACAATGAAATTTAATTAATGATTTATATATTGTACAAGGATTTCATCACACGGTTATTTATAGTTGAAACTGTTTCAAAGCAACCTGAATGCTGACAATAGGGTACAGATTGATTAGTACATTGTAGGAAAACTAGATGAAGCATACATAACTGTAGGCGGAGGTTTCTAGTTCATTTACTGAGCACCCTGACTCAAAATAATCACATAGAAATCTGTATTAATTGCAATACTGTTTGGTCAAAAGCTTAAGTGTATTTCTGGCTAACTCTTACATCTTAAATTAACCCATTTCCATTATTTTATATTTTACCATGAGGCTCGTGGTTTGCCAGCAAGGTTCTGGTGTGTCTGTCTCCTCTGGTGGCTTTATGGCTTCTCTAACTCTACCTTCTTTCTCTATATAACTTTTCTAGCCTGGCTATATTCTGTTAAGCCATTGGCTGAAAGCAGCTTCTTTATTAACCAATGGTATACAGAGGAGACTTCCACATCACCTCCCCTTTTCTGTCTAAATAAAAAGGAAGGTTTTCAATAAACAAAGATCCATACCAATGCAAAGTATTCATCTCTATAACACATAACCATTAAGAAAAATCTTGAGGGGGCAGAGAGTTTGCACAATTGCTAATAGCACTTGTTGCTTTTTCAGAGAACCCATGTTTAGTTCCTAACACTCACATGGTTCACAGTCATACATAAGGTCAGTTCCAAGGGATGCAGGGTCCCTTTCTGGCCTTTGTGGTCACCAAGTACACACATGCAGGCAAAATACCCATACATGTAAAAATAATCTAAAAAGAAGTGTTTTAATCACTATTTAGTACCACTTCTCATTCTCATAGTGGATGAAATGGGTATCTACAACGGAAGAAAACAAGCCAAAGTTAACAAGTGCTGGTGAGGATGTGGAGAAATCAGAGTCATCACACACTGCTTGTGGGGATGGAACTAATGCAGCAGCCATGGAGAAGTTTGGCAGTGCCTCTAAAAGTTAAGCATAGAACCACTGCAGGAGTCTGCAGTCCCACTCTGGGTACACACGCAAACAGACTGAAAGCAGGCGCTCAGACATGTTCATACCTACAAAGGAAGCAACAGCCCCAAGTCCACCAAAGGGTGAGTACAGACGAGTGGTCGTATACACAAATAATGGAGTGTTCTTCAGCCGTAAGGAATGCAGTTCTAACAGTTGCTACAATGAAGAGGAATCTCAAAAAGCATGCTAAGAGAATGCGATCAGGCACGAGAGACCACATGTTCTGTGATTCTATTATATGAAATATCCAGGATAGGTAAATGGAGACACACAATACAAATTGGTCATTTTCAGCTGCTCAGTGGGGAAGAGAATGAGAAAAGTCTGATTAATAGATTGAGGGTTTTCTCTGGAAGGTACAGAATTGTTTGAAACTAGAAAAAGATGGAGGTTGACAATATTATGAATATATCAACAGCAAGAGAATTGGTCACTTTAAAATAATTAATCTGATGCTATGTGAATTTCAATTTTCAGTCTTTTCTTTAGTGTGGTTTTTAAAGGCTATTTATCTAAATAAGAAATTTCATGCCCTGTCTCTTTTGTTAAAGCTGAACTTTCCATGTAATCTGAATTGTATAAGATAAAAATGTGTGGCATCAGATGCACACATGTATGAATTATTTATATACCTATTCAACATCCTTCCTTCCCAAAACATTGAACAGAAATTCTGAACTCTTACAATGATGTTACAGATTGTGTAATTCCATGTTTTTTTAAGGAAACAGTGTTAATTTTATAATATCAGGGATGAAAATTGCTTTTGAATAATAATAGGCCATAAGGGATCCATGAAATGTAGATTAAATCTACAGGGCAGGCCTGGTAGAAATTACCATTTGTATCAGGTGGGCAATGCCAGAACGCAGAGACATCTGCAGTCAAAGTAGTTGCACAGCCCTTGTCTGTTCATCAGAGAAATCACAGCAAAAACGGACTCATCACCACGCTCTACAGCCCACTCGAATAGTTTCTGGAAGAATGGTACCCCAGCGTCCCAGTCTCGGTTCTTCTGCAGATTCTGTCCATCCTACCTGCATCACACTATCTACCAAATACCTCCATCCTAGCTGACTTCCTACCAGTTAAGAGAAATTAAGTCACTCATCTTTGCCTTTCTTTCTTTTTAAATAATAACCTTCTCCACTTCATGTATTCCAGTGGGTGACTTCATGAAATGGTCCTCTCCTGTTTGGAGAAGAAGGTTTTTCTCTCCTTGATTCTGCTTCTTTTCGTCTACTTTCCAGAAACTGAGAGTTTAAAAGGAAACTTTGATTTAGTGTCCACCACCCTGATCATCTTAAACTACAATCACAGATATTTTTATTTGTCTTGTTGTACTTTTTTTTTTTTACCATTTTATCATCTTCCGAGATTGGTTTGCAACTTCTAATAATTACCTTCATGGATAAGAATTCCCATGCTTCTCCTCACTGTTTAGATGAGCAGATATCAAAACAACCTGGATTATTAAAATGTGTGTGCTGAAAGGAGCATGGGGGGATTGTTTCTGCTGGGGGAAAGTCCCTGGAATATGAAGGGAGCATGGATCTGTAAGAAGTGAAAGCCCTCATTCAAGATTTCTGGCAAAGAGAAGATGTGTAAAGAAAATAAATTCAGGTGCTGTTTCAGGAAAAACTGTGAGTCAAATGCACAAAGTCACTCGTGGCAGATGACGCAGAAGGTTGAACGCCAGAACACACAGATGTGGTAGGCATTAACTGTTCTCACACCCATGAAGGAGGAGGCTCTTGGAAGTTCTGGGGACAGATTCAGGGACATGCGCAAGCTGAGTTTTAAGAGGGTGAGAGGTGCGCTATCTTAATCTGAAATAAGCACAGGCTTTATAAAGATAAGACAGAGGAGCTGGTCCCCTCCATCACTAAGAAGACTGAGGATCACAGCTCTTACATCTTCCTAAAGAAAACTGTGGAATGAGAAATGGAGACGTTATCAGCAGCCTGACTTGGGTGTCAGCTCCGTAGGCACCAAACTCAAACAAATAAACCTACAGTTATTGACCTGGATACAGTTGGACCTCAAATGAGCTCCATACAGAAGGACAGCATGTGCCCTGTAAATGTCTCAGTATGTGGATATTCTAAGGCCAGGAGCCAGTGCTTCTGGATTAAAAGCATGTCTGGGGATTTTAGAAAAGCCTGTATCCTCCCTTGGATGAAAGCTTTGTGTTGAATTGTAAAGCTCCAAGCCCTCAATTGATAACCTGACACACTGATTACTGTTTTTCTGTCTCTTTCTTTGAAAGGACTCTAATCCAGCCTCAGGGGAAATAAACAGCCCTGGGATTAAAGAACAAAAGATACTCCCTCCTCCACCTTGACCTAGATGTCCAGAGGAGGTCAGCAAGTGTCAGGATGCTGTTGTGCATGCCTTAGCCAGCAGGGCAGAGCACTGCCATGACTTGCTTGCTCCCTCTCCAAAACTGTTAGAGATCACATGCCTTGTTCTTCCTGGATTTTTGCCCTAAAATCATACTTCAGAATTGTCTACATTAAATTGTGTTTCCCTGTGTCCAGCCTTAAGCCATCAAAAAGGAAAATAATAGTAATAATCCCTCTGGATCCAACACATGGGACCTAATTAGTTTCTCTAAGTTCGGTTTACCAAGAGAAAGATTAATGCATTCTAATTGAGGTCCGTCTAGCATCATTTCCATTGCAGGTTTGCAAGCAGCTGTAAAAATGGCCTTTCGAGAGCTTTAAGCAACATGGGTGTTGGCCTGTGTTGTCACTTGCAGAATCACAGATGTTCTGCTTTAGTTGCATTACTCAGAGAATCTTTACTGACATATGGAATACCATTATCAGGTACAGAGATGGGACTCAATGTCAGGCATGACAGACTGGAGTGGGCATTGCCTCAGTGTTAACGAAACCTCCCATATCCCATTATTTCTCTGGGTTAATAATGCCAGGGTATACTCCTCTCATGTGTTGTCCTTACACTTCAAATAATCGGCTAAAGGTAAAGAACAAGAGATATATTTGCCTGTTTCAAAACATGTTGTTATTAGAGGACAAATGGGACTGCCCCACATAAGAACATGACACTCTACTCCCGTCTCCACAGTGTACATGTTCTATTTTGTTCTTAGTAGTTAGGATTGGTTTAGGCTAGAGCCAAACACACACTGTCCCCTTATGTATACCATGACCAGTGTTCTTAGATGGTTGACTGGAATCAGAATGATAACACTGGAAGAAATAGCAAACTGTCAACCCCTAGTATTACAGAGAACTAATACCTAATATAGATAGTATAGGAGCACCAGGGTGCATTCTAAAGAATCAGAATGCTTGGAGTTCAGTAAATGATACAAATGACAGAGTCAATAAACAGCATTGCGATACATGCCTGACATCCTAGCACTTGGACTGAATATAGGAGGCTCTGAAGTTCAAGGAGCCCCTAGGCTACATCAGAAGAAGAAGAAGGAGGAGGAGGAGGAAGAGGAGGAGGAGAAAGAGGAGGAGGAGAAGGAAGAAGAAGAGGAGGAGGAGGAGAATAAAAGAAAGATAAGAAAAGGAGGGAAAAGGGGGAAAGGAAGAAAAGAAAGAAAAATAAATGATTAGATAGTGAATGGGTGGGGGCAGTGTGCACTGAGAG
The DNA here is from genome assembly GCA_004026605.1 of Ondatra zibethicus. NCBI lineage: Eukaryota > Metazoa > Chordata > Mammalia > Rodentia > Cricetidae > Ondatra > Ondatra zibethicus. Next base: position 29,037 of record PVIU01000449.1, read on the forward strand.
ATGAACCAAATCAATTTCCAGAAATTAATAAGAGCAAAATTCAGGAGACAGAATTGGAAGCATAAAGAAAAACAATGAGGACTCTGGCAAACAGGACCCAAAAAGATCCAAAATGTTCTACTCAGCTACGTCTTCTTGGTGCAGAGCTATTTTTAAAAGAAATTATCCAATCTGACTGCTTCTCAGTTTTAAAATAATTTTTATTTATTCTTTGACAGTTTCATCCATGGATATAATATATTGTATCAGAGTTATTCCCCATTTCCCCCCTTTTATCCAGTCTCCCTGGAGGCCCCTCTTCTTCCTATCATGACCCACTCCTACTTCCATTCCCTATATTTTTAAACCCACAGAACTTAATTAGGGTTTCTGGCACGTGTGTGAGTGTAGAGCTCTTACTGGATCCTGAGCAACTTAGCAGTGGCTACACTTCTGAAGAAAAGCAATTCCCCTCAGCAGCCATGAGATGCTACTACATCTTCAACCAGGGATAGCGCTCATGCACTCATCCATGTAGAAATGTTGGTGGCTGGATCTTGTATGGGTCACATGTAGGTAACTGCACCTTTGGGAGTTCATGAATATAGAGGCTATATCATGTCAGAAGACTGATTCATAACATCACTCTTCATTCTCCAACTCATACAGTCTTTCTACCCTCTCTCCTGCAATGCTCCCCGAGGCTTGGTTTACAGGGAGGTGATACAGATATCCTGTTTAGGGTGGAGCACTTATTGTTACTTAGTTTCAGATTTTGACAAGTTGCGAGTCTCTGCCTTAACTAATTCTCACTGTAAAATGCAGCTTCTCTTACAAAGATTAAAAGGAGCATCAACCTATGCATATAAATGTGGTGGCATTTCATTTATATTTTAATAAATAAACCTTGCCTGAAGATAAGAGAGTAAAACAGCCCCATTGGTCAGCCTTACAGACCAGGTAGTGGTAACACACACCTTTAATCCCAGTAGCCACACTAGTTGCCATAGAAACCGGGTGCTATACGCCTTTAATCCCAGTCCTAGAAAGGATTATAAAATGGGAGGAGATAGTTCACAGTCTCAGTCTCATTCTGAGATTCCTGGAGGCAGGATTGCCATTTTCGAATTGAGGTCGAGGCAAGAGCCAATGGCTGGCTATTTTGCTTTTCTGACCTTCAGGTTGAACCCCAATTTCTCTCTCTGAGTTTTTATTAATTGTGCTTCATATAAACATAAATATTTAGAAGGCAGAAGACAGTTTAACAATGTTTACCAAAACAACAGTATTAAATTCCCACCTAGTACCTATGATTTCACCAGTTGTGGGATTTGACTGTATTTGCAATATGAGGCATGAATTCCTTCCTGTGAAGTAGGTTTCAAACCCAATCAGAAAGTGGTCTATTATCCCCTATACCATTCATGCCAGTGTTGTACCAGTGTACACATCTGGCCTACCATGCTGGTATGCAGTATATAATATAGCATGAATTTTAGTTGGTCCTAATAATAAAAACTCAGAGTCAGATATAGGGGTTAATATTGAAGATCAGAGAAGCAGAGCAGCCAACCACTAAAGAGTTATTTTACCTCTACCAATGCTCAGACTGAAAGGGCAATCATGTCCTTAGGCTGTATCTCTAGACTGCAGCTGTCTCTACCAAACCTCAGACTGTAATGAGCTCCTGTCTCCTCCCGCCTTATATTTATCTCTCCACCCAACCATATCACTCCTGTCTCCACCTTCCTAGTGTTGGGATTAAAGGCGTGGGATCCCAGATGCTGGGATAACCTTTGTGTGAGCTCTGTTTCTCTTTTAAACAGATTTAATATTGTGTAGGTCAGGGTGGCCTTTAATTTCAGAGATCCCTCTGCTTCTGTCTCTCGAGTCCTGAGATTAAAGGTGTGTGCCACCACTGCCTGGCCTCTAGTGACTTAGCTCTGCACTCTGATCTACAGGCAAGCTTTATTTGTTTATTCACACACACACACACACACACACACACACACACAAATCACTGCAATCCAGTGCTGGGCAAGACCGTTGATGACTCTTTCTCCTCTAGTGATCTTCTTAGAACCTTCCCACACTAAGAAGCCAGCAGTGGGGGGAAGTTTTCAGATCAGTTGCAATTTAATTTCTCTGTGCCCTACAACCAAAGTGTGTTCTGTTTATAGTCAAGATTTTCTAGATTGAATGACTATTGAATCATTTGGGGTGGATTTTCTCACATCAATTAAGGCAATCAGGGGAATCCTCAGACATATCCACAGGCTAACCTACTGCAGAAAATTCCTCAATGATGCTTCCTGTTAAAAGGATTCTAAGTTGAAAGGATGGCAACTTCTACCCATGCATGGGCCTCCGTTCAAGCATTTTTTTAAACTATATTTTTAATTAGCTTACAAAGTAATGGATTTTCATAAGGCTTCCCATAATCCTTAGTTTTGGTTAATAATCTTCCATACCCCTCTCTTGGTTGCTCTGTTTTTATTTACTTATTTGTAATAAGAGGTACTGTGGCTAGATTTTGTCCTGTGAGCTGCTTGGGAAGGCTGTGGAACCATTAAGAAGTAGTGACTTGCTGGAAGAAATGAGTTGCTTGGGGTAGGCCTTGAGGGTTTATATGTAGCTTGTTCTTACTCTTCCTGACTCTGGATGTCATGTGACTGGGTGGCTCTTGCTCCTACTCCCATGCTTTCCTCACCATGATAGAATGGTCTTCTTGAGCTGTATGCCAGAATAAACCTTCCTTTAACTTGATTTAGTTGGTCATTTTGTTGTCATCGTGTGGGAAAGTACCTAATAAAAGGGGCAACAGTGAAAGTCAGAGTAGGGGATCGTAGATGTCAGCCGCCATTATGATCTGTCTTGGATACCAGACCTGGCATTCTTCTCTAGAGCTGATGAACATCCCAGAGTGGAAACTGAGCAGAGGAGACATTATCAAAGTTCTTGAAACCTGCAGGAACTGAGAGGATTAGTTCTGTCTTGCCCTTATCTAGAGGATCTGTGCTTCTTTTCCTATCCTAGGTAGAGTGAAAATTGGACCGGATATTGTAACAAAATTATCCATATACATTCTGCAGGGCCAGTGTAGACACAGCAGCATGTATTAGGAGATTTCTTCTGCACTGTACAGAGGGCAAGGTTGTAGCCCCCACAGTTCAGTGTGCAGAAGCTGGGGGTGGGGGTTCGGTCTCTCTATCAGACCTACTCTTATCTCTCTGCGGCACAGCCTTGCCCTTTCGGTTGATCCTTTGCCCTGTTTCTCAAAAACTCTAAGCTCATATTAGAGTTTGAGCTTTATCATCATCTTTTATCTTTCATCTTCCATGTTTTAATCTCTTACCTTGGTAGCTCTGATCATTTTGTTTTCTAATCAGTTGTCTTCCACTGCCTCCTTTCTTTATTCCTACCTTTGTATGAAATGGTACTTGAGATGTTAAACCCTGGTTTTAACCCTTTCCTCATCCAGCTCTTCTTAGTTATCTGAAAGTCGTTTTAAAGCTTTTTGGCTTTGTGTTTATTTTCAACTCCGTGTTACCATTTCTAAAAGCTCCCTTTGCTCTCCAGCTATTTTCTTGTGTTTTAGTTGTTGTCTTATCTTTCATATGCTCTGCCATGAGTGGACAGCATGGCACACTGGAGGGATGGATGTGTACAGGGAGAACCCATCTCCAACGGGGAAATCGAGATCTTCTCACACCCAGTTGCCCCATCTATGTATGTTTTCCATTTCTCTCAATGGATTTCTTAGCTGGGTTGAAGATGAGTTTGCAAAGAATCTTGCTCCAGGAGCCTTGGGAAATGACTTATGGCTCGAATCCCCTAAGAACCCGAGTCCTGCTGTTCAGGCTGTTTTATTTTAGTGAGTGTTAGTTACAGCTCACATTACATACACGTGTTTGGGAAAGCTGTGTGTTGAAATACAGACTCCGCAAAGTTTACCTTGGTTTGTGACCAAATCATCCATCTAGTGTTCTTCCCTGGGCAGGTTGAATAGGGAACAGGGAGAGATGTCCCAAGCAGTTCTTGGCCTGTCTAGGTAAGGAGTCTGGTAGGCAGAATGGAGAGGGCAGGGGAGGGAGTCAGCTAGCTATATCTGTTCCTTTACTTCCTGAAAGAGCTTGTGGGAGGAACATATTTGAATATGTGTATTGCAATCCCACCTCTTTCCTTGTCATGAGAACCAAGAGATGTTGTCTATAGTAGAGATGATTATAGAGTTTCTTAATGGGGCCATATATACTCCCAGAGAGGTCCTTTTTAGTCAAGCTTTTTTTTCTTCAGGTCTACACTCTCCCAAGAGGCCCGCCAGAGGTTGGTGTCTATAGGTCCATTCACTTTCTGATTTGATAGATTCCCCAGCTTTCAGTACCTCCCAATCTCCTGAAACCTACAGTGTGTAATGATAGTATGGTTGAGGGTAGAGAGGTTTAATTCTCTGTTCGAATATTCAAGGACAAGCAGGGTGACTAACAAGTGCACATTAGTACCACCTTCTTGTCACCTAAGTCAGCGGACCAGGGACATCCAACTTGAGGGATACTATTTTTTCTTTTAGTTTGACAACTGCAACCCATCAAAAGGGGATTCTCTGTAGCAGCAGCTGGTAGAATTTTAAGATCCATTATATGCAGACTTTGGCTATTGAGGTACAAGGAGGCCAAACAGTGTGTGAGGTTTAATATCTGTCTTTTGGGAACCTTATAACATAGCTAGTAATACAAGAACAATGAATAAAATAGTAACATGATTCAATTCACAAGATCCTTGCCTCCCAAGACCCCCCCCCTTCATTTCACTAAAGAACCACTCATGCTCGAGGAAGGATTCTAGGTGACTTCTTCTCAAGATAATCTGCCTTTCCTGGCTTAGCCATCCCCCTCACCAAATCTCCAGCCTTTCCTGGCCATCATTTTTGTCTTTTGCAATTTCTTCTTATTCTACTTCCTTCCTTAGACAGTGAGCTACTGAACGTGAGAGATGTGGTGAGTTCCCTGCTTTATTGCCAGAGAGAGGGCATGGATGCTTAACAAATCTTTAATTAATGACTCAGTGCACAATAGAGATAACATATGCTACATACTAAACACATAAAAGCAAATCCTGGGGGCATTTAAGAGGAAACAATGAATGAATGCTTCATGGCCATGGAGAAGATCTGTAAAACTGGCAACATAGAAGTGATCTGGCAGTCTTAGATGTCTGGTGAAGGCCTTTCCACATCTCTCTCAGTATCATGTTGTCATAGAAGGTATGGGGGGGGGGTCTTGATCACAGGAAGTTGATGTGGGCTCGTTAATGTTCCTCTGAAAGAGGCAGTGCTGTGTGTCTCTGTCTGTATCTCCGTGTCTCTTTCTTTTTCTGCATATCCGTGTCTTTGTATGACAGTAGTAGCTGGACCAGTTGACTGCTTTCAGCCAATCTCTTTTGCCATTTCCAGAAAGCAACCACAGGCAGCTGCCTATGAGCAACAGACAGGAGCTAATTATCACAGTCCCCCAGGTTACATTTTGGTGAAAGAGCCCTGACATACATACAGATATGTGTGTGGAAATATTGAGTGTAAATGACATAGAGAAACCTTCATAAACAAGCACAGTATAAAAGAGAAACAACAACAACAAAACATCAGTGGACAGCTAGGTCAGACTGCATAAACAGGCCAGACTGAGGGGAGTGAGAGGATTGCCTAGGGCAAGCAGGACTCAGGAAGCCACAGTGCTATCTTATGCATATTACTTTTTGGCCTCAACTATATTGAAACCTATACCACATGGTTCCCTTGGAATCTAAAACGGGTTCTGCTGTAGTTCGGACGTTGGGTGACCCCTAGAAGCCCAGTGTAGAAGGCTTTATCTCCAGAGTGATGCTCCTGGAAAGTGGTTGGTCCTTCAAGGGAAGAGTCCCTGTAGGAGGCCAGCCCTTGTGTCATAGAGGACTTGCTCTTGAAGGGAAACTTGCAACCCCAGGCCTATTCTCTTCCTCTTCTTTGTTTTTGTTTGTTTGTTTGTTTGTTTTGTTTTGTTTATTTGCCATGAGGTTTGAAGTTTGCTTCACAATAGACTCTCTGCTGTTGCTAACAGGCACCCTCTCACTGGCCAGTCATGAACAGGAAGCTCAAACCACAGCCCAGAATAAACTTCTCTCTTGATAAATTAACTCCCGCAAGCATTTAGTGATAATGGCAGAAATCTGTCTAGCATTGGCACACAATATGCTTACCTCTGAAAAGAAACCGTGTGTGGCTATTCCACAGGGAAAAGGCACATTATGAGCATCTGGTGGGGCTCATGCTGAAGAAGACCCCAGGCACAGTCCTAAGTAGATGGACATTTTATTATGCGGGTGGTGGATAGGATTGGACAAAGGCTTTTTGCATGTCGGGCAGCTGCTCTGACACTGATCTGGGTTTTGAAGAAGACTGGGGAATGTGGTTCTGTGGAAGTAGGGAAAAGCATAGGGGGAAGGTAATTGTATGGTTTCCATCCCAGACTCATTGCCTGGGGACCTTTAAGAACCATCAGTAGGAGGGGCACAGAAGAAATTCACTGCATATGGCTCCATTCCCAGCTGCTGGACCTTGGGAGAAATCATTTGACTCCTACCTTAGCTTATTCATCTTAAGAGGCTATTCCAGCCCTAATTGGCCTATGATTTTCAATAGTACATTGATAAGAAAATGTGTAATGGACGACATAAATTAATGATATGCTAAATTACACTATTGATGGCAATAATAGCTAAGATTTGTACATTGCATTATACTTCGCAAAGTGTTTTTGCATGCATTATTTAAGTTGATCTTACTAAAGCCACTGAGATAAATATAATTAATGTATTCATATTTTATGAACAAGGAAACAGCGACATAGAGCCTTGTCCTGAGGCCACCAGGGGAGTATGTTGTACAGCAAACACTCAGCCCCTGCCCCCAACATCCTTGACCTCTTTGCTATGTGAGGACTTAAGGGTTCATTTACTTATCATCAGCTCTGAATTCTTGCTGTGTTTGAGACAGGATTAGAGTTTCTATTTTCCAGATATTATTGTCCAGGACATTTCTTTAGTATGTGTTCTACTCCTTCATCCAACATGAATGATCACTCACCCACCGTGTGCAAGCATAAGGGCAGACACAGGGATGAATGCCATATGGACTTTGCTAAGAACACAATGTAAAGAGGTAAGAGCCATATACAGCAATGTCCTGTGATGGTCACTTTCAGCTGTCAACTTGATGAGGTCTCTGAGCCAAAATAAACCTGTTTCCTTTATCAGGGTTTCCTATCATAGCACCAGGAAAAGATGCTAACTCCTATCTCTGAAGCATAAAGGCAGGAGTATTGTGAAATCTTAAGTGGCTGAGGCTGTTTCATCTGGGGCTGGCATCATCTCGTTTCATTCCCGAATCTAACCTCTGTCAAGCAGGTCAAAGGCAATCCTGGGCCAAGGCTCCAACTTTATACCGCCAGACCCTCAGAGTCAGAGCACACTCATCCCTATCAGTATCTACAATGGTGTAACTTTCCTTTTCTGCTCATTCACTTATTGTGTACCGCATGCGTTCTATACGTCTTCTGCCGAAGCACCGTAATGGATACACAATCTTATCAAGCGAGTACCACAGGCAACATTTGTTATCCATTTGTAGCACTAGATCTCAACATGGTAGGCGGTCAATAAACATTTGTTTGATTGATTAAGATTCCCAGATGGAGAATCCACATGGTTGGGAGGTACCAGAATGAATCTCCTACAAGTTCTTCCATTAAACAAGGAGAGAAAATTCAAGAGCATTAATAGTGCTTCCTTAGAGTGTCTCCGTTTGATAAACGAAGTCAGTCTTCAGGCTTACCCAGTGCTCCCTCAGTCACAGACTCTGAGGGCTTTAGCAACTGTGTGCCAAGTATACCTGCCCACTGCGCTTTGGACAAACAGAATATTTGGACTCTTCAAAGTTGTCTTGTGCGATGTATCTAGATACCGTGGAGATGTTAAGAAGAATTTTTTTTTTAACAAAGGTAAACATTCATTGTCGTTATTTTTACCTGCATCCTGCTTCTGGCTCTACTGCTTCCTTCTGAAGGGGCCTTGGCACATATGTTGCTTGTGAGTGCCAGTTTTCCCATCTGTAAAATAATCCCATCCTTGATCCTCCACTCACTAGGGTGTTTGGAAGCCCAGAGAGATAATGTCTGTGCTGTGCATGCTGGGTCTGGACAAAAAGCATTGTACAAGTAAAGACAGTCCCTCCTATTTATAGTGTACACAGTATCAGAAGCATGTTTCATGCCCTGTCCCCTTTCTTGTCATTCCTAACCCCAAAGTCTCCCCTCTGCTTGTACCCAAAAGCACAATGGTTCAGATCTACCTGTAGTTGGCTTAATTGCCCAGACCCCTGTGAAATCTCATCTAGTTCCACAGCCTGCCTGTCTTTCAGGGCTTTTGCAAGCTCTGAAAGCTTATTGAGAAAAAGACATCACTCGGAATGGCAATTCGTGGGTTCTTTTATTAGGTCAGCCTTTTCCTGAAGGGTCTCCTTGTCCCTTAAGCCATCTCCTCATCTGAAACTCACTTCACACTGTGATAGCTGGATGCAAAGACTCTCTTGCTTGGTTGCCTTGGCAACAATTTCTGTTTGCTTAGAGTGAAGTTTACTGTTTGGTTGTCATTGTTTCCCCCGCTGCCTCCTAGCACAAGAGTGGTGAATAAACTCTGAGGATGAGGCCAAACAAAGGCAGTGATCCAGAGTGACAGGAGCGGAAAGGAAGGGAACCTCTTCAAAGACTGCCCTTGGGTCTTTGGGACTGGCAAAACAATGAATTATAGACCATAAGAAAGCTCTTACAATCTAGACACACTTTTCCATAATGATTTACAGGCAAATAAGCAGAGATGTTGGCATAACAAACCACTCCCTGGGAGCGGCACAAGACCCGAGGACTACCTGGGCTGCAGTATCTCCTCAGCCTAGGCCAAGCGGCCACACCCAGACTATTTCCCTTTTCCTCAGTGAGCGTAGATGTTATGTATTCACTGACATTTTCGGAGAATTCACAGCACATTCTGGAACAAACTTTCCTGGGTGTTGTGTGCATCCTATGTATCCTTAAGGAGCAAACATGATTCAGAACACTTCAGGTAATCCTAGTATGCTTTGATTTGTATCTTTTCCCTGAGATTGAAAGATGGGAGTGTTCTGACCTCGTTCAGCTCCTAGGGCACAACCCCTACACATGTGATTGTTTATTCTCACAACCCCTACACATGTGATTGTTTATTCTTTGTGTTGCATCCTAGTATAACTCTTACATCACAGGGGAGATGATTTTGTTCACACATCAACTACAATTTTTAAAAGATTATATCATGGTTTTTCTTTGCCACTTCATTCACCAAGTCTTTGTTGGACTCTGATTATTTTTTGAGTGTTGTGAGAGGCACTAGGGTTCGCTAGAGAAGAAAGCAACAGAAAATCTTTTCCCTCGTGGATGTTGGCTTTCTCTTTGTCCTGTGGTCAATATAGGGCTCACGTGAGTGCTGTTGGTGTTAGCAGAAACTAGACAGAGGCTGCAGAGTTGCAACATTCAAGATTTACTATAAGTTATGCTACTGCCAGATAGGGCCTTTAGATGCCATTATTTTCAACCATTCATTTAACGTGCCAGTTTCTCTTTTAAACATTCTATGAGGTAGTCACTACCTGCCATTGATCCTTCTGCCCTCCCTTGTGATCTAGCAACAGCTTTAATTCCAGAACATTCTTCAAGTCTGCCCACCCACATCTCTCGCTCTGTAATGGTCTCTGAGCTGTTATTCCTGCTTCCATTCTTTTCTCCATTTCTAATCCATTCTCCACACTGCTGACAGAGTGATCTTTTAAAAATGCAAATTGGATGATGTCTTCCCCACTTAACACCCTCCAAAGGCTACTCTGCACTTGTATTAAAACCATAACTCTCCACCCTCCCCTATAAATCCCTGACAAGCTTTAGCCCACCCCCACCTCTCGGACCTTACCTCCTTTACATCACAGGGACAAAAAAGTTTGCTTATTCTGGTTACTGCTCCAACTACCACAAGCACACTAAGAATTCAGTTCCTTGGTAACAACCCTTTGTCCAACGTGTTTACATTTTCTTATAAAAGTGTCTTGCAGACTAGTCATCTGCAAACCTTAATTGAATTTTTAAAAGCTAGTGGGTTAGGGATATAATGGTAGAGCACTTATGTAGCTTGTGCAAAGTCCTGGGTTCAATTCACAGTGTAGACAAAAAATAATTAGCATCCTAAGCCTCCTTACTATAATGGTCTTTACTGTCCATAGTATTTTAAGTATTTGTTTAGAGTCTGTTTCTAGGCAAAAACACTCACAATTCATTTAACCTTTTGACCTATGCTGGTCAAATACTTTTTTTCAAATACTTTTCTCTCTTGTTTTCTTTTCTCCCCCCAAAAATTACCTGTTTATCTAATTTCCTCTAAAAACATCGTGATTGGTTTAGTTATATATCACAGCCAGCTAGGAAATGCAGGATGAGTCAATTAACAGAAAACATTTGGCTGGTGAGAAGGAAACTTGATCCAATATTATAAAATGTTCATTGACCACTTACATGAAACTAGTTTAATGTCTGACCAATTAAGCCTAATTAAAGGCTCTGTTTGGCCAAGCCAAGAACACCTTTCACTGGATTATACGCAATGAACCCATTGGATATTAGTGAGAAGAGTTTGCAATGGATTCTGTGTTGTTGACTTTTCCTAGTGTGAACTGGTGCTCAATAAATATGGTATCAAAATAATTATAATAAAATTATGCAAAAATATAAGATCAGGTAATTAATGAAGAAGTATTTGAACTGTCAGTCGTGTCTTGAGCCCTAAAGGGAAAAAATAATAACCTGACAATATAAGTGAAATATGAGATCAACCAATTAATTAGCAGAATAATTTAATCTGATGCTCTGAAAGTAGGCCAATTAAAATGCACTGTTGCTATTTAACATTGATTAAGCAAGGTGCTAGATTCTGAACACAGTTTGAAAATAGACCTTATCCCTACCCTCAGGGAACTTAAAGCTAATTTGAGCAGCTGTCTATAAAAGGACAAAGCAACAGAAGGTATGGTGTTGATTCATTTTCTGAAGCTCCTCTCTGAGGGCTGGAAAAGAGTAGGGAAGGGCTGTTCTCACTATGGTTCCGTTCCAACCTTCTCAGCTCATTTGTGAGCTTTGTCTCTCTCAACTTTAGTGGCCCGGGAGAGGGGAGGAGGTCAAGCTAGGGCAAAAGAAATGATTAGAAAAAGAAAACAAACTTCCCTGAAATAAGAACTTTTCTACATTTGAGCTACTTGATGGGAAGGAAAATCCCAGCTATCGTTAGGGTCATCAATAATTTGTTAGAAATAAAGAAATAATTCATCATTTGTAAATGAAACTACAACAATAATAATAAGTACAAAACCAATCAAACTGTCTTGCTTTCCAGCACACTTAAGGGAATGCCTGTACCCAGTCTCAAACTTAAGGATGATATAAGGATACATCTCAAAGCATCCCATTAACTGCTCATTTGACTTGGAGGAATTATGACCCCTGACATAAATAATAACGATCTAAATGTAGTTATAACTTGCAAAAATGTTCCTTAATATCTCATCAGCCTTCTCCTTGTGAAATAATTAAATTTTGTGGTCTCTGTTTCATCATCCATGTTCCCAATGCTTCCTGGGTTTTTGGTCAATGTGCTGATGCCTTAACTGTGTCCCTGAAAAGAACCCATTTCACTAGAATGAAATGCAGAAGAGAAACCTCCCTCTTTCTCTCTTCTGGATTTGATGTAAGTTGTTGGGGTGACCTTTGAGCTGTGTGGCTAAAAGTTTGAGTGGGCTGCATTGAGATTTCCTTTCTGTGTTCTTGAGAGAGACCTTTAAAGCTCATAGAGAAGATGCTAGGGAGAGCTGATTCTGTGCAGGCACCAAGAAATTTCACAGGAGGCTCTCAAGTCTCAGCACAGAGAAGCATCTTGCTTTCATTAGCATACTTGGTCATGTAAAAAGCCAAGTTGAGGATGGAGAGGTGGCTCAGCATTTAAGAGCCCTTGCTTCTCTTGATAAGGACCTGGGTTCAGTTCTCAGCACACTCGTGGTGGCTTACAACTGTCTGTAATTCTAACTCCATGGGATCTGATGTTCTCTCCTGGCCTCTGCCAGCACCAGGAATGATAAGACACACATGCATACATTTGAGAAAATACATGTATGCATAAAATGAAAGCAACTTATTTTTTAAAGGGCAAAGTAGATTGCCATTTGTCAAAGCATGTTGTGGGATATACTGACACACTAAGCTAAAGAGCTGGGTGTGGTAGTACACACCTGTAATCACAACATTAGGGAGGTTGAGGCATAAGGATCCTGAATTTGAGGCTAGTCTGAGCTTCACTGTGAGAACCTGTCTCATAAAACTAAATAGAGTAAATAAAATAAAACACTACTTCTGTGCTAATAACGAAATACTAAATTATTGTGTGTAATCTCAAAAAATTATCAAACTCACCTACTAAAACTATTACTTGCTGCAAAGCAACACACAGCAATATTTGTCTTCTACTTGTGTGTCTATGACTCTAGGTTCAGAAATGTTTATCCCTAAACCAATCATCCGTCCCACAATTTGACTTGATGGTGACACTAAGAAAAACTATGACTATGGTAGTTTCGCTTATCCATAGAGGGTGCCTTCCTTCCTTTTCAACCCCTTAGAGGATGCTTTAAACTCCACTCTAAATATAGTACAGTGCTATCTGCTTCCTATTTGTCTTGCAGCATTGCCACATTGCACAGACAGTTTCTCTGTACTTCAATGGTTTCAATAAACCTTCAGTGGTTTATGCCCCAATACTACTTTTGCATATCTGTTCTTGTTTGATCTCTATCCAATAAACAGTTAGTTGAACACAAGCCTTCCAATAAGAATAATAATAGATCTCAGTTACCGTAACTGAGAATAAGTGCCTAAAGAGTGGGGAGCCAATACAGTGTGGACATGGTAGACAAAGGGATGAATTATTTCCTAGACTGGTATAGCGGGATGATGTGAGATTGTTATCATGTTGGCCATAACAACCCTAAATTGAAAATGTATTGTTTCTTTTACAAATGGTCCACTTAGTATTTTCAGACCTTGTTTGACTATGTATATTTGAAAACCATGATTAAAGAGTACCACTGTCATTAAGCTCTTTCAAAGCTAAATTCTTCCCATGTGTATTATTTCCTTTCATCGTTGTGACCTGACAAGAGCAACTTAAGAGCGGCAGACTTTAGTTTGGCTTATAGTTTAAGGAGACATAATTTAAGTCTGTCTCGGAAGGGAAGGCATGGTAGCAAGAACATAAAGCAGTTGGCCCCATTGCCTCTAAAATCAGGAAGCAGGAAGAAATGAATGCTGAAGTTCAGATTGCTTCCTCCCCATTTTTAAGTAATGGTGTAGAGGTACTGGAAAGAGATGCACACATGTTTGCATGTGCATGTGAGGGTGAAAGGTAGATATTTGGAATCTTTATTCTCTATCTTATCTGTTGACATAGGATCTCCCACTGAACCTGGAGCTCACCAATTCATCCAGACTAGCTAGCTGGCCACCAACCCTGAGAAATCCAGCTGTCGCTAACTGCCCAGCACTGAGATTATAGGTATGTGCTGCCATGCTCAGCTTTTCGTGTGGATCCCTGGCATCTCAACTCAGGTCTCTGGGCCTGCACAGCAGGCTCTTAACAGTTTCACCAGCCCCTCTGTTTGCTCTGTTGTTTTGTTCAGTCTTTTACTCCAGCCATTGGAATGTCACCACCGGCATTCAGGGTTGATCTTCTTTCCAGAGATGTAGTTCCTGGGTGATTCTAATTCAGTCAAGCTGGCCATGGGAACTAATCATCCCACCATGTGTTATTTCGTGAAACCCTCACAACCTACAAGGTAGGCCTTAAATTCAGACTTTATAGCGATAATTTGAACTCTAAAAATTAAGTAACAAAGTAATTGGCTCAAGTCTGTCTGGTGTGCATTTGCTGGTAGGGTTCCTCTATGTTCTACTGTCTCCTTGGTGATAATGTCAGGGTATAAAGGCTACAGCAGTTGCTTGGACATCTTCCTGAAGTCGCATTAGTTCACACAGCCATTGTCTGTACTGGCTTTATCTTTATTTTCACATGTTCTATATATTTATGATATTATGACAATTTGCTGAAACTTGGGGTGTTGGTATTTCCATGGTGACCACTCTTCCCTATCTGCGCTGAGGCAATCACCTAATTAACTGGGTTCACTTATTTACTATGTTCTATTACTTTCCTTGTCAGCTCAGTCTGAATAACCATGTGTGCCCCCACATCTGCTGGAAAAGAAGAAATATAGGGAAGAAATGGAGTAGGTTTTTTTTTTTTGACAGTTGCAATGTATCACTTTCTTTGTCCTGAGGGCTAATACAATATTTGAAATTGCAGCAAATTGGGATCCCTGGGCCAAATCCATCTTTCTCTGTAGAGCCTTTTCCTCCTTCTTAGAATTCTATGGGGTCTTTCATTGTAGCATTGCTAATCCACTGCCTGATTCCTTCAAGTAAAACATAAAGCAAACTCTCTTGAACTCAAGTCCCTAGCCCAGCAACTGTGGACCAAAGAGCATTAGGGAAACTTACGCTGGTTAATTTTTTATTTGCCACTTCTGACTTTAATATTTACTACTTGAATGGGAAGGTCTAAGGCACCAATGACAAGGGACATGAATATAATTTTCTGTGTCCTTTGGGCTAGAATGATGACATTGTTTTGACATGTTAGTGAGGAAGTAGTTTTGCTACACTCACCAAGACCTTTTCCCTTGGGTTTAACCTTGGTCCCTTTAGCCATTTTAACCTAGGATAGTCTAGGGATTAAAGACAAGGCATGCTTAATTATCATGGTACAGTTGGTTACCCACAGGAGTCAGGTCAGAAACCTGTCCTGCTGACTCCTACTCATCCTCTCTTGTTCTTCTCACCAAACTTGTGCTCTGAGCTAAATGACTGAGCTCAATGGCTTTAAAATGTAATATTTTCCCTAACTCTATCTTTTCCTAACATAAGCAAACACCAGAGGAAATAGGGGATGGTCTAGAATAACTGACACACTTGTCCCCAGAGCAAGTGGTAAACAACTCAAGAGGAGCATGCAATTGGCTTGAGGAAGAACCAAAGGCATCATGTTGATTGACATGGACACACTCCTCCATGATCTGGAGAGTTTCATAGACAGTGAAGCAGAGCAACATGGGAATTGCTTCAATTATGCAAGAACCCCCCCCCCCACCTACCTCTGTACACAGAGCCCCAGCACTCACAAGGCAGGTCAGTTGTTTAAATGGCCAAATTCCACCTGGTCCCTTTAGCATTGATTCTTGAAATGCATATTCATCCAACTAATAGAAAGCTTGGTCTCTGCAAATGGAATTTCCTCCAAAATGTAAGGGTCTCTAAGTAGTTCAAAAAGTTTAAAAACCTTATATATAGCCTGTTGATTGATAATAGAAGTTCTAAAAAGTAGATGTCAGCAGAGAGGGCCGTGAAAACGCAGATGGTACAAGTGCCACCTGCAGCCTGACTCTCTCTGTCATTGATTATGACTGCTGTCCCCTTGTAAAGGCTGAGGTGGCTGGAGAAGACTGCAGTGTAGCCTCCATTCTTTGGTGTGGAAGTGAGGAAGGGGAAGACTCTTAGCCATATGTTTATCACCAGAACAATGCATGAGGTTGAATGATGCTTTTGCTATTATTAAATAAAGCTTCATTATTTTAAAACTATGCTTGACTGGATATGTAGGCCTTGATGTGGTCATTTGTCTCTGACTTTATCTTCACCTTTTCACTTTTTCTTTTTGTGGTCCCCCCTCTCATAGCTTTTTGTCCTTAATGTAATTCCATGAATAAAGTTTGAAAATAGCGTGAAGGCTGTTGATTGCCAAGGAAGGCAGTCGCCTCTGCTTCTCTTATCTTAGAGACACGTTAATAAAACACCAGTGAGCTTTTTCATCTTCAATAACCAGCGAGAAATGTGTAAAGAAATTGATTCCATGTCAGATAGGTAATATAAAATGGCCATACCATTATTATATTAAAATTTATATAGTTTAAATACATAATATATAACATATAAGTTGTTTTTATTTAAATGTACATTATTTGGAAAACTTAGCTATATAATTTAGAAAATTGGATGCTAACCTTTAAAGGGCCTTATAATGATAGTCCTTATGGTATATTTCAGAAGGTTAATTTTCTCCACAGACTGTGGTAATTTTAACAAGAATGTCCTAATATGACTCAGATGCTCACAGACAACTTCCATGTATTGAAAATTGGGTCTGAAATAGGATTCTGGACTGTCATTTTCATAAATTAGATTAATGCTATGCATGTAGCTCCATTTTTAATAATTTTAAATCTAAATGAAAAATAAAACCTCACTGAATTTTTTTCTATTGAAAAGACATTGCTTATCTTCATCTGATTGCTTCACTCCAGCCCTCAGGCTTCACCCAGGCAGTGTATCTTGGCATTATCTATATTGCTGTCCTTCCTTAATGCACTTTCTAAAGACAACAAAACAAAGCATATAGATGGGATATAGGCCAGATGTTGCCATGTGAAAACACGTAATTGCCTGGAAAGTCTCAGCTTGTTTTTTTAAAACATCAAAATTATTCTTTATAAAATTCAGGAAGCTTGCTTTTATGCTTCTTTATTAGTACTTTAACTTTTGATAAAGGTCAAATGTTTATTTGTGAGGTTTGGGCTGAAATCACAGAACTGCTAAGGTGGAAGATGAGTATCTCATGTTCTCCGAGGTAGACCTGTCCTCAGTCACTGTGGAAATCAAACAAGGACGAACATAAAGAAGAAATTACATCTTGAAGAAGACATTTATACAAGGTGAACTTGGAGTGTTTGCTTTAACTTCAAAGATGATTATTTCACTAAGTGAAATGGCCAGAAAGCCTTTAAATTATGTACGTTATATTGTAACCTCCTTGGGTAGCCTGCTCTAAAGAAAACTGAATTCTTCAAACCTCCTGGGTACATATGCTTTTGGATGCACGGCCTCAACAACATAAAACAAATTTCTGTATTATGTGCATATGTAATGTACATACTATCCACATTAAATCAAATTTATACGTGATTGTAGACTTCACATGATTTTTGCTTGACTATTCATTACAATTACTCTGGTAGATTTTAAACACATAGACTTTTTTCAGTGTTTCCCCCCTTTTGCTTCTATTTTGGAAGATTATTTATTTTCTTAAGGTCACAAATAGTTTTACTTGAGGCCTGTATAAAGCTTGGGGATCCTGCTAGGTAGCTTGTTAGACATTAACAGGCTTGGAGACTCTGTAGGATGGACATCTTCCTCATATTCAGCTTTGGACCTCCACTCCTGTTTCCCTGGTAACACACTAATTTTAAGGAAAGAGGAGGAACCACAATTTCCTCTTCTTAAGTGAAATATGATAAAAAAAATGGAAGAAGGATTGCATTTTTCCCCTCTTTAGGATTTCAAGCATCACATGAAGAAGAGGAAAGGGAAGGGGCAAAGCTTTGCTGAAAACCATGGAGATGGCTGTTGCTGCCTGGTGAACCACAGCTATTTTAGAAATCAATTTTTTCTGAAGTTATTTTAATCTACTCTGTTACGTGATTTTTGGATCAAGGAATGGATTCTGAGTTGTGACTCTGGCCCTAGAAGGAGATATGGTATTCTAAAATGCCCAAAATATTGTATAAGATTACAAAAATATGCTATTATCCCTTCCCTTAAGACTTACTTAAAGGCACCTGTTAACCAAGTGGATCAAAGCTTCCTCAGAAAAGTTTCCAGTTCCAGAAACTTCTAGAAATAGGATATAGGACTAGGGATACCGCCTGTGAGTAAAGGTGCCATCAAACCTGACTACCTGAGTTGGATCCCCAGGACCCACATAGTGGAAAGAGAGAACCAATTTACAGAAGTTTACTTTTCTCTGACCTCCAAACATGCACCATGTCCAGCAAGTAAGCACACACACACACACACACACACACACACCACCACCACCACCACCACCACCACTACCACCACCACCAATCAACCAATCAAATAAAAACTGTAATTCAAAAAAACCTTTTAAAAAGAAACATGGTACATCTGATGCTATGTTAAGAAGATGAGAAGGTCGGGCAGTGGTGGTGCACACCTTTAATCCCAGTTCTTGGGAGGCAGAGGCAGGCGAATGTCTGTGAGTTCAAGGCCAGTCTGGTCTACAAGAGCTAGTTCCAGGACAGACCCCAAAGCTACAGAGAAACCCTATCTTGAAAACCAAAATAAATAAATAAATAAATAAATAAAAACAAAAACAAAACCAAGATGAGAAGAATAGCTATTCCCTTAGATGGGTATGAGATACATACACACACCAGTTGCTTACAGATCCTTGCTGCTCTGCCAGCCTGCACTCCGATGCAGAAAGTATAACTTCTTCTTGCCCCCCTTTCTGTCTTCCTTTTTTAAGACACTGGTCCAAATCCTAAGCTTGCCTTATCTGTTAACTCCAGGCATTTTCTTTCTCTTTCTCTGAAGACTCTCTCCCACCACATTTAAGCAACTATTACAACACTTCTGTTGCTTAGCCAGCCTGCTTTCTACCTCCAAAAGCATGACATTGTCTTCCTTTTATCCATCCTCTTCTTGGCAGCTCTACAGTCTCCAACTAACTTGTTCTGTTGTTTGTTTCTGCTCAGACTTTAATGTAATTGTCTCTGTGTTTTCTTCTGTCTATTTTAAATTATTTCATCTGTAAGACTTAGAACCTATGAAAGAGACCTTTTGTTCTATGGGTACAGATTTTATTCACCAAGCCTGAAGATTTCCATTTCTTTCCTGTTGGAGGAGAGAAGAACGATTCATACTGAGGAAGCCAATCACTTCTTCTATGCCTTCAGTATTAGCCCTGGGCCCAGAACAATCACATAGAGTCCACCATGGGATAGTAGGACTGAATTTGGTGGAAATCTAAAGTGAGAATACCATGCTGTTGAATACCTCTGAGAAGTCATTTCTCAGAGGCAATCACACTTAAAATGAGCATCATGGGTGAATGGGAATTAACTAGATGTAAAGGGGTAGGTAGGGTTGACATCTCAAACAAAGAAACGGCTTTGGCAAAAACCCAACTGTCTCTAAGATAGTATCCTATGAAATATCTATACTTCTCTCAAAGACATTAGAGACTATGACATTCTTTTTTTATCCTCTTTTAAAATCAGTTTTTAGCTAAAATATAATTACATTACTTTCCCCTGTACTTTCCTCCCTCCAACCTATCCCATGCTCCCTTTTACTTCATTCCCTTTCAAACTGATAGGATTATGTTACCTCATTATTGTTGTATATAAATATATATACATATATTCATAAAGGTATAAATACAACCTACTGAGTCTATTTAGTATGGTTTTTTGTGTATATGATCTCAAGGATGATCACTTTCTATTAAATAACCAATTACAGGGCTCATGTCTGGGATAGACTAATTCTCCTTCTCTCTCAGAAGCCACTTGTTGCCTGTAATTCTTCGTCTACTAATGGGATTCCATGAAATTTCCACCTTCTGTGTTTGCATGTCTAAGTCTGCTGTGAGATAGTGTTTCCTTCAAATGATGGGGATATGCGTTCGCGATATCGCAACAGCATGGCTGCCTACACGAGACCTGAGCAGTGATAGTTATGGTGTTAATTTTAAGTGACAAGTAGACAGGGTTAAGGATACTCATGACTATAAGGCATCATTGCTGGTTATTATGGATATTCCTGAATGGGATTAGCATTTGAATCCATAGACTCAGTATAAAAAAACATGCTGTCACCCAATGTATGTGGGCACTGTCAACTGCCCGGGAGCCTGTATGGAACAGATAGGCGTATAAAGGCAGACTCCTTCCTCCACTCTAGAGCTGGGACACTTTTCTTCTGTCCCTTGAACACTGAACTCCAGGACTTGTTAATCACATACCTGATTTTCCTGATGAGTCTCTTCTCATATGTCTGTATCTGTGTCTATATAAATCTCTAGTGATATCTATGGCCATCTGCCTATTAATATCTATTAGTATATCCATATTCTTTTCAATTGTTTTCTTTCCTCTGGAGGACTCTAATGACTGGAGAGGTTGGGCCAATTTTTTCTTCCTAACTTCTTAGTTGTCTCTTGGCCACCTGTTATTTACTCCTGTGAGCCACATGAAATTGGATGGCAGCCTCCAGGGTCAGTCTTCTCTCATTCTTCTCCTTCTCTTTCTGTACTTTTCTATAAATCATAGGGCTTTTCACAGCTTCTTCCTATCACTCTGTGTAGAGCTCTCTCTTCAACCTCTGGGGTCAAACTCTCTTCTAAACCCAGTGCTGCCTCCCCCCCCACTTTGAATCGACTAAACTAAACATATCAGTTCTTCCAAGACACTGGCTCGTTGTTCTGCTCCTTATTAAGGCTGATAACAAAAGGCTGTTCTTGAAGCTTTTAGGTTTATGACTGTGAAGTCATGCTTGAATTTTTTCCTCATTTGACCCGTCTCACTGACTGTCTCACTTCTAACCACCTTTGGTTTTCCACTTCATTTCCACTGAAATGGCTTTAGAGCTAGTCCCTCAACCCCTATTCTCACCATCATAGACTAAAATTACAGAGTGCCCTTCGCCAGCCTCAGTGCTCCTCCTTGAAGGCATAAAGACACCTGTTATCTGACAAAGAAGGTTCCCAATGTTCAAGCTTACTGGAGGCCTCTTACCATCCTCTTTTCTAGTGCTAAATCAGATACTTTTATATGCATTTTGCCCCATTACAGTATCTGCTTTCCACAGATACTCAGGATTTTGGTGCTCTGCTTCTTTGACTAGAAACCATTGGCTGCTCATAAAAAAAAAAATCAGAACTCACCTTTTAAGTCTCATGCCTTAGGCTAGCCCCCTTTGCAGAGCTTCATCTTGGCTAGGACTCCTGCCTCCATCATTCTACCTTCTTCTCTGCATGTTATTAAAAAGGATTTTCTCTCTTCTGAATTAACACTTAATTTTTTAATTAGCCAACTTTTCTGTATCTCTATTTATAATCACATGTCACTTTATCCATAGCTCTCAGGGCAATTACTGCACTTTGCATTGATTCCAGAGATGTTTCTTCATAAATATCTGGTGGATGAATGAGCACAGTCTTTATAGATTTTTTTTCCTCTAACAAGTGTGCTTTCATATCTCAAAGTCAATTGAAAGAATATTACACATGGGGTGAATTTATATTTGCTTGCAACAAGTTATTTTCAAAGATAATTTGAAAGGGTGCTTATTTTTAGTGTGGAATTGCTATTCATTATGTAACTATAAAAAGATAAATGAAGCTGAAAGATAGGATCATTTTTATGATATCTTCGTGGAGGATATTTGAGTCAAAATTCTGTATAATCAAGCAAAGGATATGCCATAGTCAACTCACAGCAATGATAACAGCAATAATAATTTAATAACTGTATATTATTAAAATGAGAACCAAATATGTCCGCGATACTATTACACACACACACTAGATAGATAGATAGATAGATAGATAGATAGATAGATAGAGAGAGAGAGAGAGAGAGAGAGAGAGAGAGTCATTTTACCCTCACATT
Organism: Ondatra zibethicus; assembly: GCA_004026605.1. Lineage (NCBI taxonomy): Eukaryota > Metazoa > Chordata > Mammalia > Rodentia > Cricetidae > Ondatra > Ondatra zibethicus. Next base: position 50,761 of record PVIU01000449.1, read on the forward strand.
TTACAGTTACAAATTGAGGTTCACAGAGATTAACTTCAATTACCTAAGCGCTCAGGCTTAATATTTGAAATTCATGCTTCAATTTTATTTCTCTAGATCAGAATGTACTTGCCAAAGTATTTCCAGTTACTCATACTTTGTGTGATTCCAGGAGCCTCTAGTCTCTCTCTTTAACCTATTCCACTTTTGGACTGCCTACAATTTGACCTGTTAGTACAATCACCATAGAACCCTAATGTTCCCCTTCCCAGACTTGGTGATCTTTGTTCCCAGAGATGCGAGAGGATGAAGTTATCAGCATACAGTTGAGAGGTCAGGGATTTTCCTCATGGTGACACACTGTACGATACTCCCCAGCAGTGCCTTCATGGGAAAGTACTGTGTATTTGCACAGCTCTGCCTGATCCCAGTGAACTAGGCATGGCTTCTGTTGTTGATGTTGTTAATGTTGATTGGTACAATTCAAAGAAAACAATTGTCAGAAATTCTCCATTGTGTAGGACAAATGTCTGCATTTATCTGTTGTAATAATGGAAATAGCATTAGAGCCACTTTTTGAAATTATGGAGGAATGTGGAGTTTAGAACCTAGTGATAGTGCTGAGGAGCCAGATGAATTCCTACTGTCAGTTTCCATGCTCGTGTGATGGGTGGGCGACATGAGTGGGAGAGTCAGTAACTCCTGTTCTAAAGAATGATATGAAGACTGGAGAACACCCATGCCCAACAGGTGCCATCATTCTTATAATTAATATCACAAGACATTTCTTTCCCCAAACAGAAGGAAGTCTTGGGACTACTATAACACAATAGCACAACCCGGATGGCTTAAAACAACACAACTGGTTGTCACCCAGCACCTGCGCTGACAGGGTCACACTGCCTCCTGTGTGACTGTCCTCTCTTTCCTTCTTACATGGACACTTGTCCTTGGATGTCCAGGGCCCAGTGGGACAGCTCAGAATGTTCTCCTCACCTCTGCGTCCTTCACAATGATCAGTCTTTCAAACCTAAAGGCACTGACAGGCTCTGAGGATTATAATGTGGACATAGTTGGAGAAGAAGGAAAAATACTGCCCTGGGGGGTTGAGTAAGAGTTTGTGTTTGAGCAGGTAGAAATGTACAAAGCTTAAAGAACACTTACAGATAGGATGGCGCAATGACCGCACTGACAGCCAGGGGGCAGAATATGAAACCAAAATGAGAGTTCAAAGTCAGGAGGAGGAAGGCTGAGGAACTTAAGAGAAACTGCCTGAAATAATGGGAGAGGCAGGGGACGCGAATGTGGGGAAGAACTTGGTTCTACAAACAACATTGTCCCAGTTCACAGTGCAAGACAAGACAGGCTACTTCTCTATGGCCTGTACAGAGATAATATTGGACCAGCTCAGGAGCTTTAAATTGATTGTACAATGAATACAGCCTGTCCTGATGTTTCATTTGTGTTTCCTTTCAAAAATGCTAAATATTTAAAAGTTGGCAGACAACAGAAGTAAGTATATCCCTCCTTGAACATCGGATGCAGGAGCTACTGGACCCCTAGTGTCTTAGGATAACAGTGGGTTTTAGGGCGAGTGACCAATATTGATCAACTACAAATCCGCACAGGTCGTAATCACCCATCTCATCTATTGCATTACGGCCTGGAGGCTGGCTGTCAGCAGCCTTTTGTCATCCTCTTATATTGCACACTCCCAGTGGAAGAGAACTATTTGTGTCCATGTGTGTGAGTAGCATGAACCAGGTGAATGACATTTTCTACACCTGGTTGGGTTCTTTCACTCACATGACTGGCTTGAGCCCTTAGAATTTGACTTTTGTGACCTTGCATCAAAACTTTAAGATCTCTGCACATCTCTGTGGTGCAGATTATCTAGCTGCCAGAAGGAAAGGATGGGGAGGGGTGGCATATTGAAGACAGAAGCGACCTGAGGCTGCCAAAACTCTTCTTGTGCCCATCCGTGCACATGGAACCATCCAGTTCCCAAATGTGTTATTGGGACTCCAGAATTTAGAAGGCAGGGTTCTGGCCACCCTCCTGCTTCTGTTCCCATCTTCTTCAGTCTCCAGATTTCCACCCTCATCTTTGTCTACTCTGCTTCAAAACATTCCACCCTGCAGTTCCTGTTACCAGGGCCCCTTCCTGCGGGTTTTGGCAGCATCCCTATAGTGCTTATGCCAGCAGCTTCCTGTCTTCCCAGACTGCCCTCTCTTTCCTGCACGATTTGTGATTTTGTTCTCCAGAGCCTGTCTACAAAGGAAGAGAACTAGGGGGCTAGGTAGCACACTGTCTTCAATCTGCTTCCTCTCAGAAGGGGTCTAAGCTACTTTTTTTTTCTGCTGTGATCTGACAGAGAAAATAGTCTCTCTCTCTCTCTCTCTCTCTCTCTCTCTCTCTCTCTTTCTCTCTCTCTCTCACTCTCTCAGTGGGAGCTTCCTATGGCATGTGCACATTGCTCAGGGCCGAATTTGCCTGGATTCTCTTCAGGGAACCTGCCCACACCAATCTCCTAGGCCCTGACCTTATTGTGACATGTAGATTGTATACATTGTTCTTCTTGCCCAAGTCTCAAAGTGATGCTGTCCATCTCTCCTTCTCCCTAACAATTTTTTTTGAGACAGGGTTTCTCTATGTAACAGCCCTAGCTGTCCTGGAACTAACTCTGTAGACCAGGCAGGCTTCAAACCCACAGAGATCCACCGGCCTCTGCCTCCTGAGTGCTGGAATTAAAGGCACCCTAACAATTTTTAAGCTTCCAGGGACTTAAAGCTCACCTGGGAGACACATAGCACTGCAATTAGTTGGCTGAAAAATGCTAGTAGAGGGATAAGGTCTCTCACAAGCATTGGCTGCAACTCTTATTTGTATTTGGATGTCAAACTTTCTTATTGGGCATCAAGCCGGGAGACTTGGTTTGCTTGTCTGTTTTTTAAATATACAGCCTACTGAAATTGATCTTCCTTTGTACCTTCAGCTTGTCTTGTGAAGTTCAAATGGCTGGAGGCATCTCCTTGGTGCACTGGCTGCACTCGTTACATTGTTTTAAGACAATAAAGCCTGGACTAACGCCTGCTTTATAGTGAGCGTGCACAGGAGCAGCGGGGAATCTTGCACAGCTCTGAGAGTGCGCAAAGGGAAGGATAACATCCAGAGAAGCCGGCAGAAGTTGAAGCAGGGAAGGGCAAGGGGGCAGGAAGTGATACTCCCTCTAGTGATGATGTCACTCCTAAGGCTTTAAAAGACACCAAGGACAGGGGCCGTTTGCCCTTCTTACACCCCCATCTCTCTTTCCCTCTCTTATTTCCTTTATGACAGTCTCTCTATGCAGCTGAGGCTGGCCTTAAACCTGTGATCATCTTGTCTAAGCTTCCAATGGCTGGGAATACAAACACAGGACACAATGCCCATATCCAGAACTCATTCATAACTATTCCTGTAGGGAATGGTCATTTCAAATTATGCCCTGTTATCCCTGGCTTTTTTCTTTTTTGGTCTCCGTGTTAGTGATGCCACAATTAGCCCAACTGCTTAAACCAAAATTTCATATCCCTTCCAGTGACTGCCACCTGCCTGCCTCCCTGGCCTCCTCTAGTCACTTAAGTGCCAGCTCGGGCCCCACACCTGCCTACCCTGGCCTGCTTGCTTTTTCACAGACTCTTCCTGACTAGTATTTCTCCTTTACACCCTGACTGGTATTTCTAGTATTTCTCTTTCATATCTCTCCTTTTTTTTCCCTGCTACAGTTGCCAATCTGATTGCATTACGAATCTCTCTGCTATCTTTAAAAATGACTTTCCAGCTTCCTACCCAATAAAATCCTAGTCTTTACCTTGCACAGTGTATATTGTATCCTAAGTTTTTCTACTCTGTGATGCATACAGTATCCATAGCTTTACTTTTCATGGGTTCGGTTATCTGCTACAACACATGATCTAAAAATGTCAACAAAAAGTTCCCTGACAAAAACAATCTATAAGTTTTAAATTCTCCTTGTGGTGAAGCCTGGCCCCATCCCCTTCTGTCTCACCCACTCCCCCCTGGTCCAGAGTATCCACATGTTGTCTCCCTTGCAGCCTTTGAGCACATCATCAACTTCCAAATGTCTGCTGTTCGTGAAGTCTCGCCTAAGTCTTTGCACTTGGTCCAGTCCAGGGTACTGGACCCCATCCACAGCATTCCCAGCATTTCCTGTTGGCTGCCAATTACCTATACATTAACCATTTGCATGGAAGTCTGATTCTATTCAACTGGGGAAATGAGGGAAGAGTCGAGAGTTCGTTTATTTTATTTTCTCTTGTGTTCAATAAGTTGGCTAGAGCATAGTAGGCTTTCATCAAATGTGCTCATTCGCCAGGAAAATATTTCCATGGTTTCTACTGTGGCACATAATAGTTAAGGCCCTGGAGTATAGAAGTGAAAAATTATGGGCAAAAATTCTCTCCACTCTTGGAGTTTACATTGTGGCTAAGGGGTCAGAGAATAAATGAGTTAAAATGTAAGGAAATTTACCATAGCTACATAATGATAAATGCCAAGAGGGAGACAGAAGTCTACCAAGAGGAAAGGGTTGCAGAATATGTATGGAATGAATGAGCTGTTTCTTCCCCTATGGGGCTTTATAAAATTCCAGGACAAGGAAAAAGAGGAATACCCTTAAGGTGAATAAATTTCAGAGAAATTCAGAGATCTAGACCCCACACATTAAATTTTTAGATTCAGTTTTGATCCATTCAGTGATATGACATCTTTAAAACCTATGGTCTATAAGTAAACTATCCAAGCAGACATATATATATATATATATATAAAAGAAATGATTTTGTAAACTGATTTCATTGTCAAATTCTTACATTTTATACTTGACTTCTGGCATCTGAACCTGCACTTTGTTTTCTGTCTGTAGGACTACATGTTTGGTTAGCTTTATTCTACTCCATCATGAACACTTGGGACCTATTCATTATAGGATCTTTCCCTATAAAGTCCTCATAGCTGTTATAAGGATGAAAAGGTTGCTCAGGACCCAGGTAACATGGCTTGTGTTGGGCTCTTTCCAGCATCAAACACACAGAATCACACACTTTCATGCACTCTGTTCACTAGAAAACACATTCCCATTCACTAATAAACATACATCCACACTTTACTCACACGCACACACACTCTTACTCGTGCACACTCACATACTCACTTCTCAATATACCTACTGCGGTGGTTTGAAAGAAAATGGCGTCCAAGGGTAGTGGCCTATCACGAGGTGTGTCCTTATTGGAGGAAGTGTGTCTCTGAGGGGTGGGCTTTGAGGTCTCTTTTTTCAAGCTTCTCTCAGTATGACAGTCAGTCGACTTCCTCTTGCCTGCAAGATGTAGCACTCTCGGCTCCAGCACCAGGTCTGCCTGCATGCTGCCATGCTTCCCTTCATGATCATAGTGGCTGAACCTCTGAAACTATAAATGAGCCACCCTCAATTAAATGTTTTCTTTTTTTTTTTAAATGTTTTCTTTATAAGAGTTGCCATGGTTATGGTGTCTCTTCACAGCAATAGTAACTAAGACACAGACACTCATTTGCTCACACACATTGTCACCCCTTCCCTTCATTCACATACACATGCATTTTCATTCACTCATACCTTCACACATACTAGTATTACACACACACACACACACACACACACACACACATGATGATCTCACATATGCATACTCTCATTTATTTCTTGCACAATAAACACTCTTGCTTTGACTCATTTATATTCGGCAACATACTCAGAGTCATGCATACCTACAATAGCATATTCTCTCAAACTTCATGAGCAGCTCACTCATTATCATAATAATGCATCCTTCTAATAGTGCCTTGCTGATACCTGGTTCTGTGGCCAGACTTTGCAGAAGAACAACTGAGGCAGTCCCATCCCCAAACCAGCCTTTGTAACCATACTATCCTTCCCTGGACATTCTAGAAGGTATTGACTTAAGGACTGATCTTGGCTCAAAGGTCAGTTTACCCAGTCACTTTTAGGCTGTGTGTGCTTTCATTGCTTAGAAATCCAAGCCTTCTTCCTGTGTGAACCACTGTGATGGGCTAAATGTTGCCAGCCACACCACAAAACTCACATACTAAAGTTCTAAGCCTGAATGCCTCCAAATGTGGCCCTATTTGGAAACAGGGCCCTTAGAGAGATGGTTAGGAGAAAATAAGGTCATATATACGAACCCTTCGTTAAGAGTATTGTCCTCGTAAGAAGAGGCCAGACCCCAAATGAGAGGCTACAGATAGTTGATGACTTCTGAACAATGGGGTCAGTTTTCTTTAGGGAATGTAGCTTTAGGACCATGCCCCAGTGGATGGTTCCACACCCAGAAGTATGAAGGTAGAACAGGCTGGACTAAATTGGTTATTAAAAACAAGGACAAGAGTATATGAAATGGGATGTAGGGTGAGTTGGTAGGGTGGATCTGGGTGGAGCTTGGGGGGAACTAAGGGGTAAATATTATCAAAATACAATGTATGACACTCTTAAGGAATTAATAAAATATCTAAACAAACAAATAAAATAAATGAGAAAGAGGGAGAGAGGGGGAGGAGAACCGGGATATAAGAAGAGGTAAACTAAGGCACAGGACACAGCAGAGAGTCCTTAGGAGGAACAGATCTTACTAACTCCTTCAGTTTGGATTGCCTCCCAAATAGGAAGAAAATGGATTTATTTTGTTACACCACACATACAAGTCTGTGATGTCTTGTTATGGCTACCCAATACAGCTGCCTGATAGTATGGCGTTTCTTTCTTTTTTCTCAAGTGTGGCTACTTGCCCTAATGCACAGACTTTGCCCCTCTCTTCTCTCAAAGTATCCCTGCTTTCTGTAACTACAGTATCTCACAGTGGCAGAATCTCCAGGCGAGTGGTTCATAGAACCTATTTCCACTGGAACACTCCAAGGATTCTACTCTGGAGAACGACTATACTCTCTTACCTAAGAATGACTCTGTTCTCCTTGGGTTGAGTATCCATTTCCAGGGTCACCCCTTCATGTCTAGTCTCTGGCTCATAGGGAGCAAGCAGCTCTCCACCTCGAAGAGGGCAAGAGCTTTTCTTTCCTCCCTCCTTTTTTTGAGGAGGGTTTTTCTATGTAGCCAAGAATGGCTTAGAGCTCACCATCCTCCTCCCTTCAGCCTCTGGAGTGCTGAAGCCACTACTGAGAAAAGAGTCGTCTCCTTCTCCTCCCTCTCCTCTTTCTTTTCTTCCTCCTCTCCTCCTCTTCCCCCATCCTCCACATTCTTTGGTGCTAGAGGTTGAACCCAGAGCCCTGTACATGCTAGACAAGGTGTGAGTCTCACCTCCAAGCCAAGAGTTTTCTTAGTCCAACCAAGTGCCTTGTCTTTGATTACCTAGTGATTTTTTTGCATTGTTAGAGGTGCTATTGTCTGGTCAACTGAAAAATGAAATTACTCCAAACCAGAGAATTAATTAAAATAATTCTTACTATCATCTCCAGGATCAAAATGGCGTTGATAGGTAAGATTTTTTTGCTCCCTCTGTGTGAAAGAGCCTTTTTTTTCCCCTTTCCATTATTTTTAAGCCTCAGTAAGTAGAAAAGTAGCAGAGCATTTCTGAAGAGGGCTGGGAAATTAAAAAAGAATGATAATTCATTATTCAATAATCAACTTCAACTGTGAAAGCAGCACATTCTACAGAGAACACAGAGCTGTGGGGGAAACGCAAAGTCAGACCCTGCCCAGTGCATACCCTCTGGGGGTGAATCTTCTCCACAGAGACCTTATTAAGAGGAGAAAGATGGGGAGCCAGCATGGGGTACCACTGTTGGCAGCCTCTCCACCTTTGTACAGGACATTAACATGCAGAGCCGTTGTATTATAAGCCTGTACTCACATCTCTCCAAACCCCACTCCCAGATTAAAAATTACTGTCTAATTATCTGCCTGAAGGTTCCAGAATGGGGTCCCCTCTGCTGGGGCCTTCAAGTGTAGAGAAGGATGATGTCTTTGAAAGGGGGCAAACGTACGGTGTAGCTTCTATGTGCTGGCTTGTCCTTCTGCTGTGCTCCCCCAGTAGGTAGACTCCTAAGATTGCCCTCTAGAGTCCCAGCCCCTGCTATACACACACCTCTCCCAGTCAGCCTGGTGAACAGTAATGGGGGTGCAGCTGTGAGGGGATTTTCTGAGCACAGCTGAGAGCCAGCCAAATCAGTCAACTTTAAGGGAATATCCTGGTTGAGACTGACCTGATCTGGTGCGCCTTTAAGTGAGACTAGACTCTTCCTGAAGATTTCAAAGTGAGAGGGGAGTGAAGCCAGGGAAAATCTCCATGGCTGGCATAGAAGATAGAGATCTTAAGTGGTAAGAAATAGGAGTGCGTCTAGGGTCTTATAGTCCTAACTACAGCCTGCAAGGGAGCAGGGACCTCAATCCTTCACTGTAAAGAACTGAATTCTGCCCCAATCATTTGGGCACAAAAGAAGGGCCAGCAATCTAGGAATGAAAGCTGTCTGCCCAATATCTTGATTTTGTCTTGAGAATCTCTGAGGAAGGAGCCTAGCTCTGACATGACCATACTTGGACCTGCAAAACTCTCACTTGATAACCAGTTTTTTTTTTCCTACCAGCTGAAGTTGTTTTTCCGTCTTGCTATAGTAAGCTGTTAGAGCTTGTGTGGATACCTACAGCCATCTGCAGAAGAGCTAGGCCTTACACATAATCTGTACGGCAAACTGTTTCCTGGCGTGTAGCTTTCCTCTGGTTAACTCATGTTGGAAGCCCCGGAAGGCAGCAACTATGATGCCTTAGCTTTGAAATGGGGTGCTATGAAGTGGTTGAGAGTACTGGAGTCAAATGACATCTCTGCTACCTTGGGCACAGCCATCTATAATTTCACTTTCTCTATTTTTAATTAAAGCTAATGACATCTATGTCTTGAAACTGTTCTGAGCACTAAGCAAAACAATCCACAGAAAGGATTTGGTACTTTACCCTGTCATGGAGTACGCGATGAAAAACTTGCTATTTTCTTTCAGTCCACAAACACAGTGAGAAGCAACTTTGTGTGACTTGTGCCTAGTTAAGTTCTATATGATGTTCCAATCCTATCTTACAATCTAGTTCTCAACACACCCTGGGTAATATTCTTTTCATAGAAAAGTTCAGTGCCTGAGTGCCTGAAAAAAAGTTCTTAATGCTGAGAAGCATTAAAAAATGAACTCTGGGCAGATCTGGGTTCCCCAAGAGGCACCATGAGAGAAGCTGGAAACTCTGCAAATTCAAATACATCATAGAAACTCCTGCTACAAGAATAGGACAGAAGGAAGAATCATTCCTGGTCTTGTTTGATAATATGGACCATGGGAGACCCTAACTAAATGCACGCCCCAAGCAGGTGGAGGAGCTGATGGGTATACACCTCATATACACCCACATTATGGCTCTGTCAAATTATCTGTTGTTGTGCATTAAAACTACCTCAAAATAAAGACCCTCAGATCATCAAGACAGTCTCTGAAGATTTTGTTGGTTAGGAATTGGTGCTGCCATGTTCATTCTGCTGTGTTATCCTTACTGACCTTGGTGGTCTCCAGATAGCATATGGGCTGGTCTGGAAATGTCCAAGACAGCTTTACTTCCCAGTCTGTCTAAAGTCAAGTCTACAGCTCACGGCTCCTAGACATAGCATTCCAGGAGGCAAAGAAATAAAAATGATTAGTTAGTTTGTATCTGGACCCTCAAACAAATTTAATACCACTTTGTATCTCAAATTCTAGTTGGTCTTAATTAATCAAAACCCAGTCAGGCTGGGAGGTGGTGGCCATGCCTTTAATTCTGGCACTGGGGAGGCAGAGGCCAGCAGATCTCTGTAAGTTTGGGGTCAGCCTGGTCTACTTCCAGGTCAGGCTCCAAAGCTACAGAGAAACTCTGCCTCAAAACAACAACAACAACAACAACAAAAGAAAAAGGTCAGAGATAGGTGTTAAAGCTGATGATCAGAGAAGCAGAGTGGTAAGACACTTGAGAGACCTTTGCCTTTACCAATGCTCAGATGGAAGGATCAATCCTCAGACTCCTAGATTCCATACTGCAGTCAGTTTCTGTCTCTTCCCATTTATATTACTCTCTCTACCCAACCATATCACTCCTGTCTCCTCCTCCCTCATGCTTGGATTAAAGGTGTGTGACTCCTAAACACTGGGATTAAAGGTGCGAGCCACTACCACCTGGATCTGTTTCTGGATCAATCTCGTGTAGCCCAGGGTAGCCCTGAACTCATAGAGATCAGTCTGTCTGTCTCTTGAGTCCTGAGGTTAAAGGTGTGTGCCACTACTCCCTGGCCTCTAGTGGCTTAGCTTTGTACTCTGATCTTCAGGCAAGATTTATTTATTAAAATACAAATAAAGCATCACTATACCATTTACCCCATAGTGTATGAGACAAAACAATTATGAAGTCTACTCAGTCAAGAAGAGGGGTCACAGGCCCACTTCTCAATGAGAAGAATGCTGTAGCATGTGTAATATCCCCCCAGAGGCTAGGGAGTGTTGAGGCAGAGTTGAGGAATATGGTTGTGCTTTGGAATATTCAATAGCTAAGGTCTCCAGTCTGGACAGTTTTCGGGTGTCCCAGTGTAGTAGGAGACTGCTTGTTCATTTCCTGGCTGCCCAGACTCCTGAAATAATCACATAGAAACTGTATTAATTAAATCACTCCTTGGCCCATTAGCTCTAGCTTCTTATTGGCTAACTCTTACATATTAATTTAACCCATCTCCATTAATCTGTGTATCACCATGTGGCAGTGGCTTACTGGTAAAGTTTTGGCATCTGTTTCTGGCGGTGGTGGCTTCATGGCTTCTCACTCTGCCCTTCTTTCTCCCAAAGTCAGTTTAGATTTCCCTGCCCAGCTCTGTTCTACCCTATCAGGCCAAGACAGTTTCTTTATTAACCAATGGTATTCACAGCATACAGAGGGGAATCCCACATCATCCTAGCATAGAGCTCAAAACACATTTTCTGTCATGGCAGCAGTTCGTGCCTGTCACTCTTCTTCCTTATTTCACTTGCAGTTTGTTAAAACCTATACTGAGTATGTTTAGCTTGTTGGTCCCAACAAGCTAAGTTTGCCAACTCTTGCTCCCAAATAATCTTCCATGACATACCGCCTACCCGCACTGTGATTATGTTGACAGTTTCTAAGCTCCGACCTGGGAAGGACAAGGAAGTTAACAACTCTAATCTAGCTGTTCAAAAAGAGGTGAAAACTGAGAATTGGAGAGATTAAGAGATAAGACAGAAGAACCATAGCTAGTTAATGGAAGACCCAAAGAGACCTTGAGGCTTCTTTCTTTTAATCTATCTAGTCTTCCCCAGGAAAGAGCACACCAACTGGTTATTCAAGATCAAATGGTCAGTCCTAAAAATATATACGTAAGTAGCATTATGCAGACTAAACATTTATGTGTATTTATGTATTTTTATACGTGTGTGTGCATGCATATGTGTGTGTAGGTAACAACAATTAGTGAATAAAAGAAGTCATGAATTTGAAATAGAACAAGAAGGCATATATGGGAGGGTTTGGAGTTAGGAAAAAGAAGGGGGAAATGATGTAATTATAATATCAGAAATAAGTAAATAGAAAAAAAAAGACTGTGTTTTGAAGTGTTATTTTTCTAGTTAGAAGTACTATCAGATGTTTGGGAGAACAAGTAAGTCATAGCAGGACTGAAATATGCTTGGCTCCTCAGACCTCAGAGCACACCTACCCCAGGCTGGCTGGTGTCCAGCTTGTAGGTGGAGACCAATCTTGCTGCAGAGCTGTTTCATCTGTTGCTGGTCACTGGAAAAATTGAGTGCAATCTGTCACTCCTACTAGAACAGGTTCCTAGAGCAGTAAATACATGGGACTCTGAAGGAAGGACAAAGATGTGGAGAGTTGGATGTGAATGGGCACAAGATGGGCTTGGATGCCAATGTTTCCCACTAGGGAAAGCAATCTGAGCCAAGGGCAATGGGATCACTAGGTGTCTTAGCTGGTGGTGTTACTGAAGGAAGATTATCCCTTTGCTGAGGTTCTCAGGGTACCTCTTACGGACTAGTAGTTTCTTATATACCCCATCATTTCTCACGTCTTCTATGCTCTGCCTTCTGTCTGGGGTACTCTCTCCCCTAAAAGCTCTGCTGGAAACTTTAAACATGACCTGCCTTAAGCAGATTGCCCAGGAATCAGAAGACACATGATCCAGGCTTTCTTTGGTTCACTTAAAAATATTACATTTATTTGTTAATTTGTGTACTTTGATTTACATGTGTGTGTCACAGTGTAGGTGTGGACGTCCACAGGCAACTTTCAGAAATAAAGTATTGGCTACTACTGTATGGAACTTAGTGGTTGAACGTAGGTCGGCCATACTTGGCAGCAAGCACCGTTTCCACTGAGCCATCTCAATGGTCCACTCACTCACTCATTTTTTAATTGTATGTAAATAATATGGCCTCAAACCTTCTAGTGTGCTTGCTTTAAGTAGTAACTATTTTTATACACCTCTTTTTAATGTGTATTATCCAACTGTGTTATAGTAGTTTATTTTGATGTCAGTTCCTTGCTCAATTGGAGGCTACCTGATAGCTCAGATTCCAAAGCACAGCAGTGTAAATGTTTAAATAAGTGTTTGAGAAGGAACATATGGGTTCATGAAAGGGACTATGTCTGCAGTGGCCTATAATATGTTCCTTCTGAGGTTGGGGTAGGTGCTGGACGATTCTAACTGTAACATTTTCTTTATTACTGGCTCTGGTGAATTGGGATTAATTTAAATAGTAACCAAAATGAACTGATAATATTTTCCTTTGGGACTTAAATGGCAACATTTCTTTAAAGAGTAGGATGGGCATAATATTGCATATGGTTTCTCCCAAAGCCATCTTTTAAACTGTTATTTGAGTGATATTTATACCCACTCCATCCTCAGGTCCTAGACCATATAGTCTGGCTTTTTATAAAGGAAAACTTACAAAATCAGCAGTTGGCTTTTAATAATTTGGTTCATAAAGCATTTCAGAATCTTTGCTTAATAAATAATTCATACTTGGGAGGAATCTAATTATGAACTCTGACCAGGATTCCCTCGGATGTGCCTTGGCAGCCCCAGCCACTGTTCTTGTGACAGTTATTTGGTTCATAGTAATTGACACTGTCTCTTCATAATCTCCTTCCACATATCAAATTGTTTGTATTGATTCCTGACTTTGGTCCGTGTAATGCAAGCTTTTAGTAAACCCACTCTGACCTTTTTCCAATTGTGATGCAGATTGTGGTTTTTCCAATAGTTCTCCTAGAATTGACCGATTGTTTGATACTGATATAGATTCTGGTCTCCTAGAGGAATGAGTTTTCTAGGCAAAAGAAGGATGCTCTGCTTGTCTGTCAGCAGGGAGGAAGGGTATCTGACAATTGGTACAGCCCGCCAGAGCTGTCTAGCACTGCAGCCATGCTGCTATTATCATGCTGGTCTGGCTAAAAACAACTAGTTGTAAGGAGAGTACGGGGCTTGTGTTGTTATCAAAGTTAAATTCCATAGTGTGTTCAAGCTTTAAACAGAGCTCAGAGACCCCCTGTTTGTGGTTTCTTTGCAGGCTCTTTGGGCAAGGAGCATGGGTGATGTGCGGAAGGATCATGGCAGAGCAGAAAATGAGACTTTGCATCTCTTATTAGCTGTGAATCCCTTTTTACGCCTCTGTAGCTTTGATTATTTAAGATCTAGTCCAATTTCTCCACCTGTTGGATTCAACAGTGGAAGGGGGTTATCCACAGGATATGGCGTTCAATTAGTAGGTGGCTGCATTGACTAGAAACCCAAGAATTTCCACTAAAGACAAAGATGTAGCATGTATTCACATAAGAGTCCTATAATAAAGACAAGAGCCTGGAATAGGGGTAACATATTTAGGTTTTCTGTTATACTTGAATTTCATGTCCTGAAATTTAGGGTATATCCCTCCTGACTTCAGTCTCAATGTTCTCTATGAATTAGGGATAATATGACACTTGTCTTGGCCTCTTATGTGTCATTTAATCTGGCTACAACTGATTGAAGTGGGGGTTGACTGGAGGCAAAATTGTACCCCATGCTATTGAGAGTCTACTTTCAATGTTGTCTCTGTGTTTGAAGAGAGAACTTGAAAATAGAGATATAGTCAGGCTCTGAGTACTTTGTTTGGTCTCTATGGTGAATATGTTCCTCACAGTTTGTGCTTTTGAATCCTAAATGGGAGATGTTTAAGCTACAAAGATTCTAGTCTGAAGAATAAAGTAATACAATTTTATAAAGGATTTAGGGGAGTGGCTGCTCTTTCTTTTTCACTTCCTTGCCATTGTCACTTCTACCATGTTCTAATCACAGTAAGAAAGTTTTGTCAGATAGTAACACCTTGATCCAAAGCATCTCAGACTCTAGAACTGAAAAGCAAATTTACTGTTTATTATAAATTGTCTAGTTTCATGCATTCTCTTATAGCAATGCAAAGACAGGCTAAGACATCTCCCACTTCAAGTAGATTTTGTGAGATTCTTCAACAGGGAATTGTCATGGGGTATGGGTGCAGAGGTAATGATTAGTACCTATACTTTATTTAAGAGCTTATGTGACTAACACATGTTAATCCCTCTGCAGCTTCCAAAAGGGTGGACTCTAGTTGCATTATAGAAAAATGCAAAGAAGTGTGGCCAATGACACTAGTTATATGAAGGTTTTTCCCCCATACCACTCTTTTCACTGGGACTGTATAAATGGAACAAATGCTCTCATCCTCTCTTACAGACAAGAAGTAGCTTCTTGGATGAGGGTACCCAGAAAGGCATTTCTTCTGTGACATCTTCAAGAGGAAAGGTAGGAGGCCATCACTCTAAGTAACAGCAAACCTGGAAATCATTGGATGTAATATTAAGGGGAAGTCAGGCAGTAAAGAATGGAAAGGAAGGTAGAAAAGGCATGCGGGGAGGAACTGATTGACAGTATGTGTCTGTAGTGATCCAGAGATCAAGGGGGCAGGGGGCTGAGAGTGAAACACAGCTTAAAGTTTATACCTGTATTGTTTATGAGCTGAGAATTTTTTCCATTTTAAATGAACACACACACGAGTGTGTGTGTGTGTGTGTGTGTGTGTGTGTGTGTGTGTGTGTGTGTGTGTGGCCATAAGAAAATTCAGCAAAATTTAAATATACAACATTCATAAATAAAGTTTTCTGCTCTATGAGAGCCATGCCCACTGGCTTTCCTCTGAGGAGACTTTCCGTCTATAGTGGCAGATTGAGCAATTGCAACACAGACCATATGGTCCCCAGAGATGAAAATATTTACTGTGTATCTAGCCTTCCCTAACAGATTATCTACTGACCTCTGCTCTAGACAGTATCCCAGACATTGCTGTGTAAATCCCATTTAGCTTCTGAAACTTCTCCCAAGAGGAGGCACTTGGCAACTGTTTAACACAGCTTCTCCCTTCTGATATGTCTAGGGCCACAGATACAAAAACAGGTGCAGAAAGACCCTTCCTGTTATTTCTCCAGCTCTGCTTTGACCCTCAGCCACCTGCACAGCCCCTGTGCATCGTATTGCTCCTTTTGGAAGCCAGCTTATGAGTTGAACTCAACATACATGAGCATCCATTTGAGCAGTCAAATGGGGACTGCATCCAAATTTTTGAAATATCACAGAAAAAATGTTATATATGGAAATGTGTGTGAAATGTGTTACAATGATTTCCATATCTCTCAAACTATATGCAGAGCAAGCCATGTTTAGATAATTGAATGGGTATTAATCACAGTGTGATGTACAATATTATTAAACTTCATAATAATGAATGTTTCATATCACATGACTTTGATAGACTGGCTAAGTAATGGAATACATTTCTATCACTGCATTGAACATTGCTGTAGTTGACATAGCACATATCTCAGGAAGCACATACGACGAATTCATAGATGTATACTTTACCCAGAGGTATTTTTTTTATCCTGTTAGCACTTCTGAAATGACTGTTGGACAAGAAACTAACATTAGCCATACTAGAATTGTCTGTATTTCCACTACTTTCTACCAACTAGATCCATTTTAATTAGGATCCTGTGAGTTGGCATGTACACACACACACACACACACACACACACTTTTTGGTGGGGTCCGTGTGCTTTTACATCACTGGCTGTATCCTTATTTACTTCCCAAGGAACTTGTTACATAATACAAGCCAGGGTTTTAGCCCAGGGCAGTCTGGTTCAGTTGGAAGGACAGAAATTGAAAAGTGAGACAAAGCAATAAAATAGTTCTAAGGCCACCTCAAGAAGCTGCCTGAAGAGGTTACAGGGGGCGGAGCATCTGGCCACTGAGAAATGGAGAGGTGTGAGCAACTTAGAAAATAGAATCACAAAAATGCCTCCCTTAGATGAGAAAGGAAGATATAGCAGGTTCAAGGTCAGACAGAAGAAATGGCAAATCGGTGCATTTGGAAAGAATGTGCATGGGGCAAAGAAAGGCTGCCAGGGTAGCTGTGGTTTGATGAACGTGAGATAATTGTGTGGCTCTTGTTTCTCTTTCGAGTTGGAGTCTGAGAGAACCACTGCAAACTAGAGTGTGTGCAAGAAGGTGGGTAGGCGGTGGAGAAAGAGCTTGTGAAGGAACATTCAAGCGAAGGCAAGAGAGAGAGTTAGGTATGTATGCATGTACTGTGTGGGAGTTGGGAAGAAAAGAAAATAGAAGGACAGGGCAACTGGAAAGGCCTTAATTGCTTGCTGCCTGCTTCTGTAACCTGATCGTTTCCCCATCAGACTTTTTAATGGGCCGTTGAGGTGAGCGCGTGGCTCTGTGCCATGTCAGGAGTGATGGTATTGAGGTGGACAGCCCTGGTGCTCCGCTTCTCCCCTGCAGTTCATCATGTCTGAATTAAAAAGGGAATTGTTTGGACAAGCCTGTTAAGTGAGTGTTTTTCCAGCATTAGGAGGAGAGCTTAAGGAGCTCCCATTGGATGGAAACAGCATCTAAACCACCTCAGGCTGTGCTGGGGGGGAAATTTATGTAACAACATTCACATAGCATCTCTCCTTTGCGTCTTCGGTTTCCTGCATTTAGATTGGTTCAAGGCATCTGCTCAAACCTCTGCTGTGGTTAAATGCACCCTGCATTCCTTTGCTAAACTGTCCACAGTGTGCAAGGCCTAATCAGGAGGTTCTGAGTGAGCATATGTTTGTTTGTGTGTGTGCGCGCGCGCATGTGTGTGTGCAAATGTTTATGATGCAAATAGAGAGGCCTAGTTAATGAGACTTCTTAGCAGCAATCACTATGAGAATGACTTTAAGAAAAATAATATGTTCTAGGTTTAAAATTGTTTAATTTTTTTTCTAGTGTATTTAGGAACTACACCAAACCACAGGAATCTCAACTTCTAGGATAGAGATTCCCAGTTATTCTATCTCAGGTTTGTTTCCAACCGAAAGCACCAGTCAAAAGAGAAGCATAGGGACCTGGCTATGCTTCCATTTCACAGGAAACAGAGTTGTGTCTTAAATATTGAAGGTCTGTGAACTGGGAAGTAAGAAGACAGCTCGGAAAGGAGGCGAGACTAAGTTTCTCAGCTGACTTGGGCAAAGTACTGAGACTCTTTTCTAACCCCGAGCCATCCTTTGTGAGCATGTCTGCACAGACCAGCAGCAGGGAGGCCACAAGCTGCTGGAGAGGAATCTGCTCCACCAGTAGGGAAGGTAGGGCCAAGGAGGAGAGCAGTCATTGTCATGGTCAAAAGCATCCCTGGGTTCTGCCTGCCCCATTAACTCTGCAGAGGGAGGGCTGCTGCCTCAGCCAGTGCAGGTGTGAACACTCAAGTCATTGCTTGGAAAATTGGGCCCCGGAGGCAGAGTTGCCAGCTGCTCAGTGATGGGCTCCGGTGCACTCCAAGTCCAGGCTTTGCCCAGCATCTTTACCTGCTCCCTTTTCCAGCAGTGTGCTCAGCACCCCGCTGCTACCCTCTCCTTCCAATGCTTTGCAGTTTCCCATGTAATTTGCTTGTAACAAGCCTCATAAAGTTTCATCGTGCTTGCTAGGACTGCAGACCAGACGGACAAGTGGAATGAGCTGCTGTTTCTAGCAGGGAAGCATTAGGGTTCGTGTGCATCCCAGAGGCAGCCGCCTGTCTGGGCTTTCTCAGGAATGGGAGGCAATTTGACAGCCTTCGGACTTTCAAAGTAACATGCTAGCAATGGGACTTGGTGTCCTCTTCTTTGAATTCTTTGGCTCATTCGTCACTGGCATTCCCCAGCTCTCAGTCCTAGTGCTGGTAAATCATCAGAAAATAAAACTCGGGCTGTCATCTTGTCCTCTTGAACTGCTGGGCCCCACCAGTTTTTCTCACCTCTTCAGTCACTCTCTATGCTTCCAACCTCCTGAATTCCTTCCTTGCCATGTTCACAATCTACCACCCCTTTCTTCTTTTCCTAGACTCTTTCTTATATGTCCTTTCCCACCTTGGCATCCTTTGTACTTTGCTGTGTCTCTGCCATTTGGTTTATTTGCTTGACATCTCAGTACATAGGCAGATGGACAGAGACCTGAGCAATGGAGCTGGCAATTTCCCAAGGTGAACTAAAAAGCCTAGCTCTTTATTCTTCCAATCCACCCAAGGTACTTATCAATGTAATAAATATATACAGCTCCATTATGTACCAATGCCTTGTTAGCACTGAGGCTAGCTCTACTGAATTTCTTGGAATTCCTTGCCACAACCATAATATTAGCACCTTTTTTGACAAATAAAATTATTGATGACTTCACTTTGTGGCTTATTAAGTAATACCTCATATATTTTTTCAAGCAAATACTTCTCTATTGCCTACTATTGGGGGAGGCCTCTTGTTCATTCCTGGCTGCTCTGACCTGAAATTACCATACAGAAATTGTATTAATTAAATCACTGCTTAGCCTATTAGCTCTAACTTCTTATTGGCTAGCTCTTACATCTTAATTTAACCCATTTCTATTAATCTGTGTATCCCCACATGGCTGTGGCTTACCAGCAAGGTTCTGGCACGTCTGTCTGCTGCAGGCAGCTACATGGCTTCTCCCTGACTCTACATTCTTTCTCCTAGCACTCAGTTTAGTTTTCCCCACCTAGCTCTACTCTGCCCTATTGCAAGCCAATGCAGATCCTTTATCATTAACCAATAAAAGCAACACATATACAGAAGGACTTCCCATACCATTTCCCCTTTTCTGTTTAAATAAAAAGAAAGATTTTAACTTTTACATAGTAAAACTACATACAACAAAACAGGTAATTCAAGCAAGAATTAAAACCTAACTAACATGACTACAAGCTTTACTATTATAGATGACTCTCTATTAACCTATATTTCTTAATTATACATTACATTTTTTAATGAACTGCACAAACCCAATACCTTAATCAAGAGCAGAAATATACATATAACAAAATTGACCTTAAATTTGTATCAATAGACCAAAATTCATACCAATGCAAATCTCTATAGCACCTACCTTCTCTGTATTGGTCATTATGTTAAGAGTTTGGGCTTTTGAAACATACTCATCAAGATAACAAATATGTGGGCTAGGCAGCTCACATATGCTTATTGGCCAGCCCCAGGTTGTGGAGTTGTGAATGGACAGGAAGCTCATTTTTTTAATTGTTAGAACTAAGGCTTTTCCCTTGACATCATGTCTCAAAGTTCTCTTGGCTTTGGAATCACCTAGGAAATCTAGACATAATAAGGTCTGGGTTCCTTTTCTAAGGGTTTTTAGGGATACAGTGTGGCTTGGGGTCAAGATATTGTCAAACTTTCTTCAAGTCATTCTAAGACACAACAAAGGGGTGCTCTCTAGGGCACTTGTATACTGTCTTCTGCTGTTCTTGTGATTGCTTAAACATGAAGAAACCCAGACTCCCCTGTAATGCTGAACAACTGGGTCTCCTACATTTTCAATGTAGTGTGGAAAGCTTGGCATACCACTGTAGGCACCATAATAGGCACCAGAGTAGTTAGTGCTTAACATTGAATAACTGCAAGTAAAATCACTCAGAATGTGGAGCTGGTGTGCAAAAAGATGAGGGTGGGAAAGCCCTTGCCCTCAGCGGTGTGCCTGAGCCATTGTCTTAGACAACTCCTAAAGACTGGATGTGGCAGAACATTTCTCCTTTAAGTTTCCAGCAACCTCCTGATAGTATTTTATTTTTTAAGTTTTATTTTATAAGGCATTCTCTGCCCTAGGAAATTTTTCTCTCCATTTCAGAACTTTCTACTTTGTAAACTACATATAGATACTAGGTTGCCTTCCAGAAGCCTTCTCTCCTTTCAAAGCCCAAATCTAGAAGACAAGCTTTGCCAAGCAGCAGGCATTCCTTTGCCACCCCCTCCAACCTCCAAATCTGAAGGGCTCAGACAGCAGATCTCACAGCCTTCAAAGGGAGATGCACACTCCTACTCCCCATATATGCAGTGGCTGATATTTGTTCTAATAGATGCAAAGTATCTGTCTTAGTTACTTTTCATTTGCTATGATAAGACACAGTGACCAAAACAACTTAGAAAATTAAGCGTTTAATTTGTGGGCTTATGGTTTCAGATGGCTAGAGTCCAAGATGTTGGAGCAAAGGTATGGGGACAGGAACAGTTGAAAGTTCACGTCTTGATCCACAGGTATTAGACAGAGAAAGAATACTGGGAATGGTGCAAGTCTTTGGTGTTAGACTTTTGAAACCTCGAAGCCACCCTGATTGACACACCTCATCCAACAAGGCGATACCCACTAATCCTCCCCAGTTCTACGAGCTGGGACCAAGCATTCAAACATATGGGCTACATGGGGGCCATTTTCATTCAAACCACTACAGCATCACTGGTAAACAAGGCATCTCATTCCACGTATCTTCGATATAGTAAAATGTAAGGTATATTATCCCCACCTTTCACAATGCAGTTTTGAGAAAGACAGAATAATTCAGTGTGTGATATAAACTTTTGAAATTGACCATCCATTCAACCACCCATCCAATGAATCAGTTCAGTTGACATTTACTGAACTCTTTGATAGAGAGGCTGACACCAAGAACAGAGGTGGAGAGAATAACCTCTGCCTGCAGGAGATTTCAATATAATGGGGCAGAAAGACCAGATGGATGAATGGGTGGATGGATGGAGGGATGAATGGAAAATAATCCGTACATGTGTGGGCCATTGTGATAGAGTACAGAGTGGACGTTTCTCCACAGTTGATGAGTAAGAAATGAGATGACTAGGGAGTTTTTGGAAAGAAACTGAGGTGATGAGTTAGATTTGAAGCAAGGATTGGACAGACAGGTGGGCATGGGAGGTGCTATAGTGCTCCCACAGGCCTGCAGGTGATGTCATGGCTGCAGAGTAGGAGTCAGAAAAGGCTTCATGGAATACTCAGAGAGGTCTGGCCTTACGTTTGATTCTTTCTCCTAGCCCTACTTTTAGGGAGGTGTCTGTTCAGCTTTGCTAGAATGTCTCTTCTACTCCTAGCCATTTGGGCTTCAAAACAGCTGTCCAGAAACTAAGTCAGATACCAGGTGGCATGCTTCTATCTCCTTTAAAGACATTCCTGGGCTGAAGGTTCAAGAATGTTTCCCCCATATTGTTGAACTTGTCAATAATAATGGCAATAATAATAACAATGGAAAAAGGGATGATTTCCAGTGAAATGTTATACATCTTTGATAGCTATTGTTACAAACCCACTAATACCTTTTTAAACAAGAAGGACTGTCCAGGAAAAAAACAATAGAAAGAAAAGAAAACCCATGTTCCTAGAGGCATCTGCCATCTGCCAGATTGGCTCTCTTCGGATGTCAGAGATGATTATGGATGAAATGTCCCATATGGGTTACTCCTTAAAATCCCCAGTTATTCTTCCACATGACCCTACATCTCCAACAGTCATTTATTTTTCTGCATCTCTTTGGCAAAACCCACTCTAGAGATGGGGTCAGAAAAGACCCCATGGAATATACCTATTTACTTTTTTTTTTTACCTCATTACTGGCACCTGTGGAATTCCCGAGTTTTGTTTGCTGAAGGGTTCTGAGTGCTCACAAAGCTGATTTGCAGAGGCCCTGGGAATGCTATGGCTCTCACCACCCACCTAGGATTAGACATTGCTGCCTCACTTCAGGATGTTTCTTTATAATGAGCGCTCTGTTGAGAATTTTGGCAAAGTAAAAGGTTGCTTATTATTCTGCATAAGTTTTTGCGAACTTGCCTTATGCCAAATACAATGCAGACTTCAGCTTCCATCACAACATGGTCGTTTCCATTGTGAGAGATGGAAAAGGTGATTGAGCAGGGCTGAAGTTTATGACTGAGAAGACCCAGGTTCATGAAAATGGCAAAGACTTCCCAGACTTCCATGTCTCAGGACAGCAGGTAAAAGCACCCTATTTTCACAGGTAGGATAATTTCAATAATTTGCCCAAGATTACAGAGGTTGGTAGTGGCAATATGCTTGCCACAGGACTGTGCATAGGGCAGCCTCCTAATTAATATCTGAGGATTTGAAATTCCATGTGCAAATTTAGCTGGTAAAAGAGAGGGACTCTCCTGATTAATTTGGGAGAATGATTGATGGGGGATGTAAAATTTGATAAAGGGAATATTCAGTCACATTTGCAATGTGCTTTTCTTCCATATGAAGTCTGTGTCAGTTCTTATCTCTTTGGCTGGAAGGACCAGTGAAATGAGCAGAGCGGAGTTTTTTTTTTTTTTGTGGATTTTTTAGGTTAGGAAGCTGCAGCTAGGCAAGTCTCTTTAATGAATTAGTGATAGACTGACTACCAGAAGAACCTAGGCTCCTGGCATCTCCATCAAAAGCCTTAACACTACAGTTGTGCTTTGCAAGAGTCGACATGCTGCAAAATCAATACAGATTGCCAGATGCCACCCCAAATCTACCATGCCAACATTTCTGAAAATAGATGATGGGAACTAGATTTTTGTACAAAACCATCTAGTGATTTTTCCTGGCAGTGTTTGTGATCCCTGGTACTAACTCTGTGTATGTAGGCATTTTGATTGTGTGGGTTAGATGACCCACTTCCCCTCCATAAACTTTCTCTAGTCAGTTGGAATTTTCCAGTCTAAAATAGTGGTAGAAGAAGGAATTAAAAATGCCCCCCATTTTTTCTCAGTTCTATTAAACTTCATTATTAGGGAGATATTTTGGTATTCATTTTTAGCTTTTCTTAACTCTAATTTTATTTATTTTCTTATCTTTAGTTATAAGAATATATCATCACCATTTCTTATGTATTAACAGTCCCTGTAATTTGAAGGGAATTCTATTTTTCTTCAGAGTCTTCCACTGTAGCAGAGCGCTCTGTCCTCTTAGCATGATCGCCAGGAAATTATTTTAGACTACAGCAGTCCAGAGCTACAGACTCCAAGGATAACATCACAGAAGAAATCCAAAGATTTATTCCCTGCCCCTCCATGGCATATTTCGAATAAGTAGTGTTAAGATTCACATTGATTTCGCTGAAGAATGGAAGTATCCATTTTCAAATTTTCCTGTTGGCCTACAACACAAAGATATCCCCTAACCTAAGAGTCAGCAAGCAAACACCCACCAAAAGATCAGCTTTTGAAATCACTGGTTAGGGTACACTGAGGATGCTGATCTGTGACATCCTCGGCTTCTTTACCCATTGCTGAATGGCGACAGCCTCTTGTTCTATGGAGCAAAGGCTGGTAGCAACCTCTTGCTTCCCCAGCCTGTACCCTTGTCAACTAACAGGAAGAAGCTGCTTATCTTCCCCTGGTCTTTACTGCCTCCCCTCAAAAGAAACACACAAACAACCTTGTGACTTTAGGGATTTTTCCAAATCCCTGGGGATACTTCAGGTTTGGACTTGGGCAACGCTTCATCTGTATATTTTCTCATGAGAAAACAAATCATAGAGATCTGGAAAAATCCGAATGAAACAATTGGGGAGATGTGATGAAGCACAGAGAAAGGGATGGAGATCTTTGACAGGAGGTCTCTCCAGGCACCCCTACTGGGCTTCTTAGAAAGTCTGTGAATGTGTAGCCAGATTAGATTTAATCTTCAACCAAATTTAGTTTTAAATACAGTCAGAAAAACAAGTTATGGGTTAGCGTTTATTAAGTTTGGGTTATCTCTGTCTTTTTGGGTTTCTCTTCTTTCTTTATAGCCAAAAAGAAAACGAGAGACCTACACATTTGGAAACAGAAAAATCAAAATCAAATCAGATCACTGAAGAAGGAGCTAAAGTCCTGCCCCTGCACAAGCCCTTCCACGAGGTAGAAACACTCAACAAAAAGACCTCAGCCAGAGCACAGAGAGCCCTGCTGTGAACATGTAAGATCAGCACACAGAGGAAGTATCTATGGGCAGGAAATATGTGCAGGCATAGTGTTTTATGACCAGTGGATGGCAAGTTTGTCTGGAAAGACTGCTATAGACGTGAATAAATGCCACACACAATAGGTTTTTGTTGTTGCTGCTATTGTTGTTTCTAAAAGAGCATTTCCTTACCCTAGGATTGGGTCTGCCAGTGCGTAAAATCTACAAAGAAAAACAAGCCATGCCTGGAAAAGATATCAATGGCCATACCTTCTTCTGGCCAAGAATATGAGAGCTATAAAAGAACACAAGCCAGAGACAGCCAAACCTGTTCTCTCATGGCCAGAAAACAAATGTGGTTTGCAGGTGCCTTGGCCAGTGACAGGCACTGGCTCAGAGCCGCCTGTATCTGTTTCACTCACATACACTCTCTGATGGCAATAATCAAATGTTCCTTCTTCTGCCCTTTCCTGCCTTGAGCATGTAGTCCCAGGAGCAAGTCTAGGCACGCTTACTGGTTGAACAGAGCAGACGTCCCACCTAGCATGGCAAGCCTCCTGAACTTGAAGATTCCCAAATAGACCTTCCACCTTGAAAGACCTCTTTGCAAACTATGGTTAAGCTCTCTTGACAGAAAGAACTGGATAATTCAAAGGCAGTTTGTTCAAATTAAGATATCAATCAAAACCATCTAATCTACATTGCCTGGACTGTCAAATTCTATCTGGAAAACATAAGGAGAGTTTGTGGATTCCTTAGATTGTAAATTGATGAGATATGATTCTCTATGGCCCCAATGTATGTCTGTATATGCATGTTTTAACAGAAATATGCTCGGGAGGGCTGGCTTAGCAACAAGACATCTTTCTTTTCTGTCTCATTTCTTTTGCGGCTTTCCTACTTTTCCCTCATCTTTCTTCTTTACCTTTACCATTATTGTGCAGAAGCTCATTCTCCCTGCTTAGACCTGACCTTTCCATTCCCAAGTATTGATCTTGCAAAGATTAACATTATACCTGAGTTTCTACAAACCTATCTTGAGATAAAGTGTTGATGGCTGTCAGTGGCAGTTGATGTCCTTTCCAGATGGCATTTGTTTTTGAGTGACTTTTTCTAATGTTTAGAATCTGTAGGACCATCAGTTGGGAATGCCAAGTGTGGGTCTAAGCTTCAACAGGCCCAACTCTAGTCATGGGCAAGAGGCTTTGTTTCTACAAATCCCAAATTACAAGAATACTTCTGCAGAAAGTGATCCCTGTGTGTCATCCTTTCTTTCAAACCCAATCCATCAATTGTGCCAGTGGCAATAGATCTATGAGTTCAGTTCATCCCTGTAGAGAATCTAACGACTGTGCTCCATTTCCTCCAAAATTCCCACTAGTTCAAATGATGTGCAAGTGGATATGGACGGTCACAAAACAGGACAGAGCTGACAGTGTTGCCCAGGACAGAGAAGAGGCCAGTGTCGATGACTAAGGCTAAGTCTGAAGTTAGTGAGAGAAAGGAAGAATGTTCCGAGCATAAGTAGAAACCAGAGCTAACCTAAAGCATTGCTAGGAGCCATCTCTAAATCCTAAATGAGAGGCAGCCTTCTGAATGTTGGTTTTGTACTCTTATGGTCCTACAATTATGTAGGAAAATGCAGCTTGCCTTCTTGCAGGTGGTCAGTGGACAGTAGCAATGGCGTGAAAACCTGGTTCTGTAGATCCTTCACATGTAAATCTGGTCGAAATTGGAAATGAGATATTTTCAAGCATTGGCATGGCCATAGTCAAATGCTTAATCCTTGGTGTGTCAGACACCTTTGCCTGTTCCACTCCTGTGTTTGCACTCACCTTGGGACAGCCATTCACATCTGGTCATCAGAAACCCGAAGAAGAACACTAAGGGATTTTGGGAAGCCTGCCACCACCACTTTTAAAAAAATGCTGAAGTGGAACAGTGTCCTTTATCTTAACCATTTCAGGGACTTTGAAGCAATATGGCAAGCAATAGCTAAAGGCTTGATACAGCATGGCATGCAACAGCTAACGGCTTGGTGCAGTATGACATTCACAGCTAAGGGCTTGGTGCAGTATGACATTCACAGCTAAGGGCTTTAGAGAAATATGGCATTCACAGGTGTATGTCAGGAGCAGTGGTGAACTGCCTGGATAAAATTCCAGCTCCAGCCCTTCACTGCAGAATTTTAATGAATTACAGCAATATCCTCATGCCTTGCCTTTAATTTTTATTTTAAAACTAGAGGTCTTTGGGGCTAAAGAGATGGATAAGTGGTTAAAAGAACTAACTGATCTTCCGGAGGACCCTAATCAGTTCCCAGCACCCACATGGCAGTTTACACTATCTGTAACTCCAATCCCAGGGATCCATCACACCCCCAGCGTTTGTGTGCATGTACCTGCATGTACACGGTGCAGACATATATACAGGAAAAACACCCATTCACGTAAGATAAGTAATGAAAGAATTAAAAAATAAACAAAAACTAGGAATGATGGTGATGACACTGTTCTCATAGGGCTGTCTATTACAGAATAAATGGGATAATGCATGTTTTGAAAGTAAGAGGAGTGTTCAGGGATGGCTTGAACACATATTAAATATCAAATCATGATGGTACTCATGCTCACCGTTCATCCGGGACAGATCTTGAAGGGAGCTTAGTTAAATATCATAAACTTACAAAAAAAAAAGAATCTGAATTGTCAAGAAAAAAAAGTCACCTGTTGGAGTTTACTGACTAGTAAGGTGGGCCTTTGTACCTCAGACCTGAACTCACAAAGGAAACTTTTATCTATCTATCTATCTATCTATCTATCTATCTATCTATCTATCTATCATCCTTCTTTCTCTCTCTCTCTCTGTCTCTCTCTCTCTTTCTTTTTCAAGAAATTTTCTCATGTAATCCAGAATGGCTTTAAACTCACAGTGCAGCTGAGGTTAGCCTTGAACTGCCAACCTTCCTGTCTCTAAACTACTGTCGCAACTACTAAAATCATAATTACTTGCCACCCACCCAGAGACATTTACATTCCTGTGTTGTCTTCGCCATTAGTGTAGCACATTTGCTCACAGTACCTCAAAACAGTTTTCAGGCTCGCCCCAAATGTGGGCGTTCTACCAGGGAACAATTCTTGGTGAGCCCTGGGAAGAGGTGTTCCTGTCATGAGGTGAGGCAAGGGCTCATGGAGGGCGCTTCCCAACAGTGAGCTGATGAATGGGAGGCCCTGGGTGCTGTGGCAATGCAATGTTCCATTATTAATTTGATGGTGTGTTAAATTACCCATTTTTATGAGTAGCACAGGGAGTTCCTTCAGGGGTAGCCGCACTCACTGCTCAGGTCCCGGGGGACTGTAAGAGGATGCCTGGTCCTCTTTGCTGATGGGGAGCTAATGACATCTGCATCGGGACACTAGGTTGACTGCAGTTCTTCTCTCCAGAGCGATTCAGTCTGGCCTTTAGGAAAGGATGCATCCTTATCTCAAGAGACTCCAAACCTTCCTTTCTCCTCTTTCTTAATTAGCCTACCTTCCACTTGGAGGTGTCCCCTTAGCTGGTGTGTGTGCCTGTGGGGACATCGATTCCTTTAGAAATTCTGCTTTTCTGGAAGCGAGAAGGAGAAAAATATTTCAGTAGAATTCCACTATGGGAGATGGTATGTGTTGTCTGATAAATCATTGAGCCTGGTAGATGGGGCAGAAAATTTATGTTCTACTAAATAAGAACCTGAGGTTAGGGACAGAAGTGCTTGGGAAAATAGAGAAATGAAAGAACAACTTCAGGGAGTTCGCCGGGGGCCCACGGCAGAACTGAGAAGATGGCTCTGGCTAGTTGTAACTCTTCTCAGTTCTGCCGTGGTGTGTGGGGGGGGAAAGTTGGTTTTCCCTGGGGCTCTTCAGTTCAAAACTTTCTCTAAAAAACAACAAACAAACAATCAAAAACACTTAATGGTCCAATATTGACTTATGATCTGGTGAACTCAGAAAGATATTCTGCATGGTTGGGGAGAAAAGGGGAAGGAGCAACATTAAACAAAGATGGGCTGAGGCCACTGGACAATGCTACGCTTCTTTGGTGTCTACAGTGCTTGACCCTTTGGGTTCATCCTTAGGCATTTCTAATTTCAGAAGCACTTGTCTCTTTTCCTCTTACTACATAGGTGTCATGGACTCAGTCATGCTTGCGCAAACTCATTAGTTGATGCCTGGATCCCTAATGTGATGTTGTTTTGAGTTGGAATCCTTTTCGTGGTCGTTAAGTTATGTGAGTTCATAAGGGTGGAACCATAATCAAAGAGGGCAAGGGGGAAGAGGCAGACACCAGAACTCTGCGAGTCTTTACTCATACTTTGAAAAGCAAATCAAAATCAAATGAAAACAACCTGTAAGCTAAGAAGGGCGGCCCTATTGTAAACTTCCCTGGTACCCTGCTTTCCCTGTGGACTTTAGCTTCCTGACTTCATATCAGCAAGAGTGCACACATCTGTAATCAAGCCATCCAGTATGTGGTATCTCCATTTTGGTTGTACACACAGTAAAGTGTACTGCCTCATTGAAGGAATTCCCTCTTCCTCACAGTTGGGCAGATGATTTTTTTCCTAAATATTTTTTCAGTGTAAGAATTCTGTCCAAGCCAGTGCCCACTAGCATTCAGCAGAGGCAATTCCTTATGTAAAAGTGTGTGGCTAGTGGACAGAGCTGTTTTTCAAGTGTACCCCACATTTGCATCCAACAGAGGGCTACAAGATGGACAGCAGCCAGCAGAGGGCAGAGCCCAGGCAGTCCCATATCCACAGAGCCTACGGCAGCAAGGGAGGATGTGGAGGAAGGGGGCAGCTGTTGCTTTCTCACACTTATGACCCAAGAGCAGATCCACAGCAGTGGCTGAAGAGCCAAGGTCTCAGGCTGCTGAGCTATATTATAGTTCTCCTTCTTCCTCATTACTTGGAATCTTTCACATTCAGAGAGCGCGTGGTCTCTCCTCGAAGACCCTTCACCTGATTAAGCCAGGATAATCCATCCAGTATAATTTTTCCTTTGATTAGCTGGAAATCAACTGATTTGGAACTTAAATTACATCTGTAAAATCCTTCACAGTAGTGCCTTCGCTAGTGTTTGATTGGATAATTGAGAGGTGTACATATATGACAAATGACTGAAAATCCTCTGGATACTCTAATACCCCTAAGCCTTCAAAGTGCTTTCAAGACAGGGACATACCAGAAAGGGGATTTGGGGGATATCATTGGGGCTAGCCAATTTGACATATCACAAAGCCACCACACCATCAAATAATTCTGCTTTATTGTCATAGTTTTATTCCATAAAATATCTAGGGTCGGCCTGTCAAAACCAGAACAACAATAACAACACTCCCCTGTGACACCCACAGAAAGACCTCCAGGCATCAGAAAATCACGTCCTCCTTTTCTTTCTATCATTGTCCTTCTTGGGCTTACGTTTATCTAGTCACCTTGTCAGTCTTGGGTTCTGTTCACTGGAATGCCTAGAAAAGAGGAAAGGATTAAACTTATTTTGTGGCTTGCTTTGTTTGTTGCGATTCTTTCAACTGTACTCTGGGACTGAATCTTTGTTTTACCATCCATGTGCTGTGGGAAGCTGGGAAAATTGCTTGTTTTGTCCAACGCCCATGGAATAATTTCCCCCAAAGCCTCGCTCGCTCCACGGACTACCTGAACAAATGTAAAGCAACCTATGTTATCAGCATGTCACAGGACTTTGATAAATGATGGTGCATCCTAGAAAGTAGGGTTGTTTATTTATTTATTTATTTCGGTATAGACAGGTGTGGGTGGTGGTCAGAGGACAGATGACCAGTTCTCTCTGGCCATCATGTGGTTTCCTGGAATTGAATTCAGGTCACCAGGCTTGACAGAGCCCCTCTGCCCTCTCAGCCATTTTACCAGCCCAATGACTACATCTTGATTGTTAGTAACATCAATATCATTCACATCCCTTTGTCAAGCTCTTTAAAGGCAACTCCAGAATAAATTCTTTGTCCAGATCTAGAGTTACCCCAAATTAGAATCTATATCAACTGATATGCTCTTCACCCCAAGTTTCCAGCTTTTTTAAAGATGCTTATTGAGGGAGGCTTCTGATATCTGCTCTTCATCATTTTCTCAAAAAGATTGCCTATAGCATTAGCAGCAGTAACGATAAATATAACAATGGTTAAAGAAAAACCCCACAAAACCTCAATGGGTCCTGAAGAAGCCAATGACAATCTGAACGGCAGGAGAGAAAGTTTCTTCTTCCCAATTAATTGGAAGCCAAGTCTAATTTGCCACCCACATGGCACTTTTGAACCTGTCAAGGAGAAAGGAAACCAGTGGCGCTTCATCTTGTCACCAGTCTTCGTGGGGACCGCTCTGTAAAGCAAACTAAAATAGCATTCATTAAAGGAAAAAAATAGAAAGCCCGTGCCAGTTCCTATGTTCTTAAATGGAAATAGAGTCCATCACTGCCAGCAAGAGGTGGCTCAATGGGTCTTAGACCTGCAGACGCTGGAGAGTGAAGGTTTCCGTAAACTCTTTTGAAAAGTTTAAAATGGAGTGCATGGGCTCCTCCCAGGACTCATGAGTCAAGTGACATTCAAGATGTCAGCAGACTTTGTCTACTTCAGAGTTGAAGCCTGAGAAAATGCTCTAATGTTGCAGGTGAATTCCAAGTAAATAACATAAAGATTTCCAAGCAAGGCTTTCTTGAATATCAAGAACTACAATAAAAATATTCATACAATCTAGTGTTAGTGCACTCCATGGCAGATCACATGGATCAAAATCAGAATGAAACAACTGTATAAACTCCTTTTAAATTTTTTAAAATTATTTTGTCTTTTATTTTAAGTGTACATATTTTTTCTCTGCTTGTACAGCTGTGAGTCATCTGTGTGCCTGGTTGGTGCCTGCAGAAGCCACAAAAGGGAGTTTGGGCCTCCGCAACTGGAGTTACAGAAGGTTGTGGGCTGCCATTGAACTGGGAGTTGTGTTGGGAATTGAACCTGGAGACTCTGGAAGAGCAGGCAGTGCTCTTAGTCCCACTTAGTAATTTCTCCAGCCCCACAAACACCTTCCTGAGAACGGTTAGTTATAATCCGCAATTCTCTCCTGTTTCACTCACTTTGCGTTTTGCTTACAATTAGGGGCAGAGTCACTAGATGGCAGTGTGTCGCGGTCAATCACAAAGAGTCGCTAGATGGCAGTATGTCGCGGTCAATCACAAAGCTAAAAACAGGTAGAAGCTAAAGGGGTGATAAATATACCTGAGGGCCCAGCACTGGAGACACAGAGGCAGGAGGACTGACTATGAGTTTGAGACCAGCTTTGACTGTATAGTAAGACCTAGTCTCAAATACACGTAAAACAGACAGACAGACAGAGGATAGCTTATTTACTTAGCATATATTTTGCAAACTTCTTATGTGCCCGGAATATTTCCAAGATGAAACCACTTGCATACTAGAACTTTTGCCTTAAGTGAACCTAAACATCTTTATTGCCACTTTTATATAGAAACCTTATGCTATCAACTTCTAATTTATTGATGATGTTCCTAATCAGAAAGAACAAGCTCTTATAGATCGTTTCTCACAAATTATAGTAATCTAATTCTCATCTTATCCTCATTCCTTGATTAAAATTACCTCCTTCTTTTGTTGGGAACATTGATCCCATCACTGTGTACTCTCCCGTATTGGGACATGGTGTTAGCTATGTTTACCATAGGAGCCCGTCTGGGGACTTTTCTCTGCTTCCAGGGTCCTAGGGGATTGTCTAACTTCACCCCAGTTATTAGCATTGGATTTGGAACTGTGAGCTGTGGTACTGGTCCAACCATATGTCCTGTCTCTGCCCTCTCTCATCCCACCTTCAGCTCCATCTCAGATGAGCAGATGGGATTAATTAACCAGAGGCAAGGTTAATTCTTGGGCACTGAGGTGCCAAGAAATCCTCTTATCTCTATGGGGATATTTCTTTTGAGGTCCTGTCTTAGTTTCTTTTTCTTGTTGCTTTAAGAAAACATCTTGACAGAAGCAAATTAAAGGGGAGATGGTTGATCTTAGCTCACAGGTCCATCACTGTGGGGAAGTCACCATGGCATGAACTCCAGACAGCTGATACTATCCCATTCATAGCCAAGGAGCAGAGAGGGAAAGAACAGGAATGTTTGCCTTCAGTCTCCTCTCTCCCTTTCATGCAATTCAGGACTCAGCCTATGAAATGGTGCCACCCACAGTGGCTGATGTCCCTGCCTCAATTAAGATAATCAGGGCCATCCTCCAGAGGCACGCCCAGAGGCCTTTCTCCCAGGTGACTCTGGGAGATTCTGTCAAGTCAACAACCCCAAAGCAACTTCACACAGGATTTCAACTAAAGAGACTTTCTGCTCTGCGAACACCTAAGGCACACGGTTCAGCAAGTTCTATTCTGAGCTGTGGAAGAAAGGAGTTGAAGAAAGACAGAGTCCTGGGTCTTGCCCACACATCTAGTTATTTGTGTCTGGAGACCCAACTTTGTTTTGAAATAATGGGGCAGCTTTCACTTGTCATTTAATTCTTTGGGTCCCACTCTGCTCATGCTGAAATCTCCGTCTTTCCCTGCTACAGGCCAGGATGACACCAAAGGAGCAACGGTCACATGACAGAGCCTTGAGGGCACATCCCTGGTATTTGCAGGAGCCTCTGCCAGCCTCTTGTCTTCCTTCTCAGAAGTCCTTCAAGTTTCTGCCTTTCTGATCAATACTTTATTTGTGATCAGTGATTCGAGTTGCCTCTGGCAACAGTGTCTTTTTAAGCATACCGTCAGGCGTGCCTTCTCCTTTTAAGAATTGTTTTCTATAGCCTGTGTCTGTTACCACACAACACTCTGTGGTAGCATTGATACTAAGAGGCTTAATGGGTACTAATAAATGAGAGGCTGAAAGTGATTGTGTCAGGCACAACAGTCCCTAGAGAGACATTTTATTGAATCTTAGCATCCTTTATAGAATTAGTGCTCTCTCTCTCTCTCTCTCTCTCTCTCTCTCTCTCTCTCTCTGTCTCTCTGTATGTGTTTATGTGCAAATGCATACATCATGAGTTTAATACTTGAGACAATATTTATGTTGCCTCTGTCTTCTACAGTCTATAACATAATGAGCCTGTACCTCAGTTTATAAAATACAAGAATGCGATTAAAATTAAGCCAAAATAAGAGAAGATTGACTAGTATATTTGTCTTGCTACATTTTTTCTTTCTTTAGAAGTAGGGGACATACTAACTCAACCAGCAGTTGGGGTTTTCCTAGTCTACCTGGTCATCACTAGATATAACAGATGGGCCTATTTGTGTAGCAAGTCAGAATATCCCACACTTCCTCCTTATGTTACTGGACTTCCAAGGTCCATCCAAGGAAGTTAATGTATGAAGAATACTTTTCATGAAGTCTAGAAAATGCTACTCAATTCTCTTCAGGAGGAAAGGCCAAAGAAAATGCTCCAAAGGAAGTATTTTCTCATTTGAAACACTATTTATACTAGAGAACTGCTTTTTTTTAATTTTCAAAGGCTTTTTACATTTCTCTCTTACATAGCATGAATATACATACGAACATGTATTCATACGTATAAGCCATATGTTTATTAATGAAAGGATATGGATACAGTCTGAGAAATTTTATCCTTAGAAATGTATTCAATTTTGTCTCTGTGTAACCAAGGCAGAGTGTACCTACACAAGCATAAGAACTATAGATCAGTCACTCAGTGAGGTCAAGAATACAGGGAACATAAGATGCACAAGTTTGTGTACTGTTTGCGGAAAATGTTTTCCATAGAAAGAGTATAAGCTAAAACCATGATAAAAGTACACAGCAGTAAGCACATAAACTAATGACACAGGCATTTGATATCTTTGGCAAGATAACGGTACACAACCATATACATGATGTTTCCGCATAATTGGCAGTGCAATAAGATTCTTATTTAAAAATCATTACAGACATCTGAGTCTCTACATCACAGCGTTATGATGGTCATGGTATTACTAGGCGACAGACATTTTTCAGCTCCATTATAATCTTACAGGGTCACCACAATATATTTGGCCCATTGTTGACTGAAGAGTAATTATACGGTGAATGCTGGCTGTCTACGAAGGAGTCACCAAAGTAAATCATCCATTCACTTTAGACACAATTTTAGAAAAGCCAGAAAATGAACTCCCTCTAGTTTTTTGTTTTGTGTTAACCTAAGAATAACTTTGAACTACCAGGAGTCGCACAGGACAAGGTTGCTGGGACTGAGTCAACTCTCATGAGCATTTCTAAGGATTTTCTTTGTCTATTGTACTCTGTCCTAGTTAGAACATGTATGACAGAGTACCACTGAAATGTATGACTTTATGAAAACCTCTACAACACTGTGATGCAATTTTATTTTTAAAGTGTTGTATGAGGAACAGTCAGGCTGCGACCCGCCACCCGGCTCCCGGTGCCCGACTAGCTTATACCCCAAACAACCACATGGAAATTGGATTAATTAAATTACTGCCTGGCCCATTATATCTAGCCTCTTCTTGGCCAACTCCCACTCTTGATTTAACCCATTTCTAATAATCTGTATGTCACCACAAGGTCGTGGATTACCCGGAAAGCTTCTAACCAGCGTCAGTCTTGGGCAGGAGAACCATGGAGTCTGCCACACTGCCTTCTTCCCAGCATTCCGTTCTGTCTACCCCACCTACCTGATTTCTGCCCTATCAAAAGGCCAAGGCAGTGTCTTTATTTAACCAATGAATGCAACACAAATGTAGAAGGACCTCCTACACCATTAAAGCCCCAAGAG
Organism: Ondatra zibethicus; assembly: GCA_004026605.1. Classification (NCBI taxonomy): domain Eukaryota; kingdom Metazoa; phylum Chordata; class Mammalia; order Rodentia; family Cricetidae; genus Ondatra; species Ondatra zibethicus. The sequence continues at coordinate 86,010 of PVIU01000449.1, forward strand.
ACAGCATAGAATTTATCCTATGACTGTGGGTAAAAAAACTCCTGGTGGCCAACCAGACAGATGAGATTATTTCTAATAAAACATAAATGTAATGTTTTAATGGTCTCATGTAGTGTTTTCATGACTTTTAAAATCCTTCAAGGTATATAGATATTAACTTTTTAATGCAAAATAAAACCACAAAAGAAAAATGCTAATGAAAAATGATTTGCATATTGGAGATGTTAAGAGACAGTGGTATAGACTCCCTTGAGACAAAAGGATACTGAGTTACAAAATATAAAATTGATTGTAGTGAGGAGGAAGTAGTAAAATGTGAATGACCTGAGATAGATTTAATGGACAGGACTGGTAACTAAAATGGTCACTGGGTTATAATAGACACCAGATTCAGTCTGCGCTGCTGACTACTACAGGGGAGAGAGAGGAGGGAGATGAAGTTAAATGTGCAGGAGACAACAAGTACACTTGTTGGCCTGCAAATGGAAAGGCCTGGTGCTGTCAATAAACTGTGATCAGGAACCAACTGGTGAACAAGTGAACTAGAGGAGAATCAACCTTTAAAGGAATAATATTCATTGAGCCATTTTCAATATTTGCCACAGAACTAGCCCATGCTTTAAAACCAGAGCTAATTTCCTTTGATATAAAAATGTTAACTTCATTGGTTAATCAAAATGTTTCTTGAGGACTTACTGTGTACAGGTATTATTATAGATACTAGAGATATGGTCAGAACCATGACAAAATCCTTATCTCCAAATGACATTCATTGTAGAGGGAAATGCTACCCACTATCACACAGTAAACAGAGAACTATAATAAGGATGTATACCATGAATAATTGCATAAGGATAGCAAAGTAGAGGATATGATGGGGGTAATGCAGCATAAATGGGTCTCATCTAGAAGAATTGGTCAGGAAAGACCTCCCTGAGGAGGTCATATATAAATTGGAATAGAATGGTAAAGAAACATTGCAGAATTGCAAGGCTGAGGAGGAAATCTATGAAGGCCCAGTGAAGGCAGATATGGTGACCCCAAGGGTGAAAGAGTGTTGCATGCTCTAGAAACTACTCGTAGGTAGCCTCTGTGGACATGCAAGTCATACCAATGCAGTATGAGAGATAACCTATAGTCAGAGATCAAAACGTCAACTTTATTGCTGAGAGTCAAAACAAACTAAAGGGAACAGTAGATGTCTTTGGCCAAGTGTGTTTTGCCTCCCCAATGGGAGTTGTATCTGAAGTTTGGTAGCCACGTGGAGAGGCAGTGAATGAATCCTCTCAGTGAGCAAACTGTCACTCAAAGCAAGATAAAGGGGAGACTGATCCACATACACTCATGTTCTTGCTTCCAATCCGACCTAAAATTCCCCATCATGGGACTCATTCTACTCCCCCAGGAAGCGGACGCAAATAGTGGCCCCATCACTGGAAAACTTGAAGCCAAGACATTCCAAAATAGCTCCTTGGGATTGTGCCTGGCTGCGTGTTAGAACAACAAAGAGCAGAAGGAATGGGAAAGATAGAAAAGTGGGACGGAAGCCACCTTGGCTTTGATGGGAAAAATCTCCTGCAATCCTCACCAGCACTTTTCCCCTTTGGATAGCATCTAAGTTACTATTCTATTGCTGTGAGGACCCATCATGACCAAAGCAACCTATAGAAGAAGAATTTAATTGGGGGCTTGCTTACAGTTTCAGAAAATTAGTTCACGAACATCTTGTCAAAAAGTGTGGAGCCAGGCAGGCACGGTGCTGGAGCAATAGCTGAGAGATATGTCTGACTCATAGTTTTCAGGCACTTGGGTGACTGGGCTTGGAGTGGGTATTTGAAACCTGAATGCCCATCCCTGGTGACAAACATCCTCCAACAAGGCTCTACCTTCTAATTCTTCCCAAAGAGTTCCATTAACTGCGGATCAAGCATTCAAACATATGGGGGCTTTCTCATTCAGACCACTGCAGATGCAGACAACAAACAGTATCCAGCACTCGTCAGTGATTGTGACAGAGATGGATGAAGTAGAGTTTGGGTCACAGTTGGACCAGATTGGATCTACAAGGGGAAACGACATCCACTCAGGGTCTTAGCAACTCCCTAGCTTTCCTGTCTTCTACGTCACTATGCAAACCTCAACAGCTTATTTCTATATCTACACCTCACATCTAGCTCCATTACAGAAATGAAGATCTTGTTTGACTTCCTGATTCATTAGGATGAGAATCAAGTAGCTGTGCGTTCAGACCAATGAGAAAAGTTACCTAACCTCCTTTTCACTTGGAAACTCTATCATCCTTCCCTAAATAGCCTTGTTGCTGAGAAATAACGTACACAGGAAGGAAGACAGTCTCACTTCGGGTGAAAACAGTCCCTCAGCCTTTGAGAAAGCATCTGGGCTCACATAGTGAAGCCTTGTTTATCCTGTGGTCTCCATCTCCCGAGCTCTATTATAGTATTTGTTGTTGTTGTTGTTGCTGTTGTTGTTTTTTGGATTGTAGCCTGCAGAAGTGGGATTTCCCAGGCTAGACAAGCTGCAGCCCACTGATGGTCGAGTTTCAACTCAGGCTGTCTAGGTACCATTCTCTGGTAATTGGTTGGGACTAACTCCCAGTCTAAAGGAATTGAATTTGTCCAGTTACACACGATTGGTTAGGGGGTTGAAAGATAGCTCAGTGGTTAAGAGCACTAACTGCTCTTCTAGAGGACCCAGGTTCTATTCCCAGCATTCACAAGGTGTGGTTCACAGCTATCTATAACTCTAACCCTAGGGCATCTGACACCCTTTCCTGGCCTCCCCAGGGGATCCAACACCTTCTTCTGGCCTCTACCAGCACCCGACATGCAGAACATCCATATACATAAAGAAAATGAATAAATTATTTTAAAGCACTGTTTAGTATACACTAGCTAATGCCTTCAGAAGGATATTTATAATTCTTTTAAAAATTATTTCAATTTTGACTGGGTTTGCATAGTTCAAGAAATTCAAAGAGTTCTGTGTATTTTGCAATGAAATCCTTAATACTCTATCTCAAACCTAGGTTCATACTCCCCACAGGCAATCGCGTTCAATTATTTTAATCTTTCCTTTGGCAGTTACCTCAATAATTTTAAGTGGCATGCTTACACAGCTAGTTTTTCAATTTTAGGCATAATCTATTGATTACCCTACTAGCATTTGGCCATCTGATGTGTGCGCGCTCACACACACACACACACACACACACACACACACACACACACACTTCTCCAGTCTCATTAATCACAATTTCTTTGGAGGTGGCTGTGCCTTGCTTTTGTTATTTTGAGAGTGAACATAATAGGCTCACACTGTTGGGTCACAAGGAATACTGTTTTGGGTTTTCTAATTCAGTTTTCCATAAAGTTAGTTAATAATTTGCCTATTATTTCTTTTCCTTTAGCCAAGCAACTTTCTCAAGGTCACGTGCTCTCTCTATGTTCTCAACACATCAGGGAATATACTGGTCTCTGGTCTCCTTGTCAAAGTCCTTCCCAGGGCCTTTACTGTCTGTGGCCAACTGAGGATGTTGCTGAGGTCAGCTTCCCAGCCCTGCTCAGGGAGCTTCCTTTGTAGTCCTTTGAGTCCCTTACACTCACCTTTATTTTGGGTTTCCTAATTTTCTAGATTTCATTTCTCCTTCCTTATTAATTTACTCCCAGGTCTTCCAGCAGTTTTCCAAAAACGAATGCGTGAGTTGGTACTGAATATCAGGTAACCTTTGTCTCTCCTCCTGGCAGACAGAATGGAGAAATACTTACCATCCTTCCGTTGTCTTCTCATGCATTGCTGAGAACGTGGGTTTGTTTGAAGCCCAACAGTTTTTCAATGCTTTCTTCTCCTTTAGAGAAAACATTTGGCTTTTCCTCAGTTTCCCAGCATCCACATACTTACTGACACTGTATCCATGACTCATTACTCATTCATAATATTGTACAGATACAAAGTGTTTTGATTCTAGCAACTGGTAGCTAGCAGGTTCTGTAATTTTTCTCTAAATTTTGTCTTAATATTTTTCTCTCCATATATTTTCTGGTACTTTTCGGGGAAGGAGAGGTTGTATTGTTCTTTATTTTTTTAAAAATACATTCTTTATTGCTTTCTCTCTGAACTGCTTTCTCACTCTCTTGTTTTCAGGAGTACGTCATCTGTAATTGTAGTTTCCACTCTGAATGTTTTCTTTTTGTAGTCTCTTTGTTTTGGAGAAGGAAAGCTTGTGTGGTGGCTGAGGTTGCATTCTGAGGGAGCATCTTGCTTTGGTACAGACTGTAGCATCAATGCCTCTCTCTCTCTGTGACATTCGACATCATACTTAATCTCTATGGAGCTCAGTTTTCCAACTATAAAATGGGGATGATTGCTGTGCTCTCTTCATACAGGCTTGTTCTATGGTCTCTAATAGTTTGATAGCTCTCGGGGCAGAGCCTTGCACGCAGGAGTGGGCAGCCACATTAGCTGTGATTGTTATGTAGGCAATATCTTCTTTCATCTTTCTGAAGACGATAATTACAGAGTTTCTCTTGAAAATATTTTTTCTCTTTTCTTCTTTGTCTCTGTACTTTTTGTTGTCTGTTAGCTATTTGTTTGGGGCTCTTTTTTCCATGCTAAAGGCCTCCTGAAATAATTCATGCTATAGTAAATAGTGAAAACATTTTTTTGTGTGTGTGGTCTTATCTTGTTTGAGGACAGGTTCTCATTCACATTCCAGGCTGCTTTGAACTCCTTGTATAGCTGAGGTTCATCTTGAACCTGATCTTCCTGCCCATACTCCCAAGTACCCCTGCTCTCCTTCACAGCTTACAGTGAAAGTTAAAATACTGACTGGATACTCCGTGTTTGCCCCTGACTTACTGACAAATGGTTTCACTCAGGGTATTTTGCTTTGCATTTTGGTGTAGTGTCTCAACACTGTAGATTTACTGCCTATGGCTACAAACCTGGTAGCCAGAGATCTTAGGGAGGGATGGGGCAGGGGTAGGAGGTCCTAGGGTTCAGGACATCAACCCCACACAAACTCTCTGTTCAGCAAATACTCCTGTTGCTCAACCTAGAGTTCTTCAGGCACTTCTTGTCTGATTTCCTACCAGGGTTTAGGCTGGCAACCACATGGGCCTGCAAACTTCTGTGCTTCATATAGATGTTTAACCGATCTTGTTTTCATCTCTATCTATACTCTCTTATTTAGAGGTGTTTGTATTGCTCAGCCTTTTCTGGGCTTCTGAGGTACAGACCTGCTTACTTCTAGACTTTTCTCACTTCAAATTTTGGTTTGAATGCTAATGCATGCTAAGTTCATTTCAAATTTGTTCATCTTCTTCTAGCGCCAGAATTCTGTATTCTTCTTTCACTTTTAATTTGTTCTTAACAATTCCTACTCTTTTTATTTCTATTTGTTGGTGGATGTTGTGTTACCCATGGTCAGGGTCTGGGCCAAGTGCCTCCAGATTTGTGTCGTCTTATTTAAAGAATTGAATTAAAGGCTCACACAGATTGCAATGTAAGAAGAAAATTTCATTCAAAACAAAACAATAGCACAGATCAGAAACAAATACATCATCAAGAGTGAGCCACATAAGTGAGACTATTCAAAGGCCCTGATTATTGCTTGGGGCTTCCTTTTATGAGGTTCAAGAAAATGAGGAGTTTGGTTTCTAAGGAGACACTCCTTGCTTGGGTGTACCCATGTAGTATGGGTAGTTCTCTGTTTTGATTGATAAGTAGGTATATATAAGATTTTGCTTATTGTGTTTGTTTCTTCTCATCATTCATATGGTTTAATCATACGTAGTAGGAGGTCGCTTATTCATTCCTGGCCGCTCAGATCTGAAATAATCACACAGAAACTATATTATTTAAAACACTGCTTGGCCAATGACTCTAGCAGACTCCTAGCAAGCTCTTACATATTAAATTAACCCAATTCTATTATTTTATATTTTACCACAAGGCTCATGGCCTACCAGCAAGGTTCCAGCTCATCTGTTCCCAGTGGCAGCTACATGGTGTCTCACTGACTCTGCCTTCTTTCTCCCAGCATTCAGTTTAGTTTTCCCCACCCACCGCTATTCATCCATGTGCAGGCCTAAGACAGTTTCTTTTATTCATGAACCAATAAAAGCAACACATATACAAAAGGATTTTCCACACCAAACATATATGTGCCAAATTATACATAGGTGTAAGAAGGAAAATAGGAGATTATCCCCATAAGTTCACTCAAAGTACACAGTTTGCCTTATTGTTGATGGACACAAAACAATTTCAGGTTGGACTGGTGAATCTCTTTTCTTTTTAGGATATGTTCTATGGCATACTTGGGTAGAAATAGGGTGTTATCAAAAATATAGAGGAAGTGATTTATTTTCCTTATTTAAATCAGGTATACATACAACCTAGTGTGGAAAGGGGTCCAAGGCTGCTTACAGGTTGCTAGATGCAGTGTTTGGTTGGAGAGAGTTGTATGCACATACTACAGGCAGGTGATGGTTGAGGTTGCCAAGTCGTTGTTAGAAGAGAGTATGCGTATAGACAATGCCAAGTGAAATTGTTGCTAATAATCTATTCCCTTTGCCCACCGGCCTCTTTCTGTTTGTTTGAGCTCTTGAAACAGGAGTTTGCCATGTAGCCTAGGCTAGCCTAGAGTTCCCTGTGTAGATCTCTCTGGTCTCAAACTTACAGCAGGCCCTCTGTGTGAGCATCTCTTGTGTAGGGATTCCAGGTACCATACACCACCGTTTTGTTTGTTTGCAGTGCTGAAGACAGAACCCAAGGCCTCTTAGGTGCTACATAAGCATGTTGCTAACTGAACCACACCCAACTGCACATAGGTAGCTGTTAAAGAAATCCCTTGTGGTATTGGTTAGTTTTTTGCTTTGGTTTTTGTTTGTTTTTGTCAACTTGACACAACTTTGGGAAGAGGGAACCTTAACTAAGGAATATTCATCATCAGATTGCCTGTAGGCTTTGTGGGGTATTTTCTTGATTAAAGATTGATGGAGAGAGAGAGAGAGAGAGAGAGAGAGAGAGAGAGAGAGAGAGAGCAGCACACACTATGGGTCTTGCCACTTCTTGGCAGGTAGTATAAAAAGCAGGCTGAGCAAGCCATGGGGAGCAAACCCATAAGAATCATCCCTCTGTGCCCTCTGCTTCAACCTCTATTTCCTGCTCTCTGCTGTGCTGGACTCCCTGCCCTGACTCCTCAGTGATGGACTGTGACGTGAAGTGTAAGCCAGAGAAACCCTTTCCTCCCTCAGGGTGCATTTGGTCAGAGTGTTTTATCACTGCCATAGGAAGCAAACTAGGATAGTTGTTTCTAGAATTTTGGGGAGGTGCAGGATGTGCAGGTGCCTTTAATCTGCCATGGTTTACAACATAGTTCTTTCTGGCTTTTCCAGTACTTCTGAGTTCTCTGTGTGGTGAACCATAGATAATGGAGACCACAACCCCGGTAATTAATAAAGAGAAAGTGCTCTGGCAGGGTCAGCAATCACAGACCTGAACTTGGGGCTTGAGGGGTACTTCCTTGATCTACCAGCAGATTCTTAGTGTGTGACTGCCAGTCAGGGAGGCTCGGGTGAGCAGGGTAGATTCCCATGATCCTCCATGGGCTGAATACTATTGGGAAGCTGAATTTTATTTCATTTTCTCCCAGGTGGAAAATTCAAATCTTGATGCTTTGTTTGAGGTTAAGGCATTACAAACTGTAAGACTCTATACACAGAGAGAGGATGGTTATATTTTAGCCACTCCTCCTTTATGGCTCCCTCATATATCTGGGTCCATCTACTTCACAGTGTCTAACAGATAAGGGCTTAAATTTGTATTTTTCTGGCCTTCTTCCCCAGCCTCTAAGCAAACATATTGTTTATCCTTTACTACTGAAAGGAACATTGGTAATGGCACATAGTAGGTGTTCACTAAAATGTCGACTGAACTGAAGACACAGAGCTACCTGGCCCTGGGATTTAATCCACAGTCTTGATCTCTTCAGTTGTTAATTCTAGCCAGCTACATGCCATTAAGAAAAGCCACTTCTGTAGCTGTGATGATCCATTCTTTACAGACTCTGCACAGCCATAGGCTGACAATTGCTACATATATACATACAACTACCTTACATATCCACAGGCGGACCTGAGAAATGATACCCCCAATAAGCTAGATTCTAGGCCCTATTACCATCTCCTGGGCCATGTGTTTAGCATCTTATATTTAATAAATAGAGCAGCAAAATCTGATTATACTGGGCCTGGTGATGGTTCAACTCGATTGCCAGGGAAATAGAGTTAGAACCTTGAATTGTTTTTATGAATTGCAATGGGCAATTGGAATGCTTGTTCCATATGGCGCTGACTCTGTCTATGGACTGCACAGCCCATTCCCCATCAGATGGTCTCATCTGGGGTCAGTGATGATTGCAGGGAACAATGTGCGGAGGCAGGTGATCCCCAAGATCACCATTAGATTTCAGTCCTTTCTCCTCTGCTGCCCCACTGCAGACCAATGGGCTCTGGCACTGCTGGGCTAGCAGGCTCACATTTTTAATCGGCACGCTGGTGTTTATAGGGCTGCCTCTATCTAGGGCTTTGGAAGGCAGAAACAAAGGTTGGAAGAGGATTAATGCCTCATAGAAAGGTTAGTGGAGATTGTTTTCATGCTTCCAGAGACAGAGGTGGGTTCTTTTATCTGCACCAGTTCACCTGCTTCCAGCTGTCATGGTTGCGAGCAGCGTCCTCAAAGCTACTGTGTGCCCAGCCAGGCGGGAGGGGAGGCCTGCTGCTCAGCTTTCCGAGTGACATTTCCCCTCCTCTGACCACCCTGCCAACTCCCAAGAATACATCCTCCTTCCTCGTCTCTGTCCCCCGGATAGTGTTTGCCCTCCTCTGCTCCAGTGAGAGTAGGAGGCTCCCTCTCCCATCAGTTCATGGAAATTATAGAAACTTCCTTAAAGCTGTTCCTTGTGGCTCACGGGTTCAGCCATTAAAAAGCAGCTCCCGCACTCTGGGGAAGAAGGTGGCCTGTGTAAGCCTGAGGTCACTGAAAAAAATAGATTCCATTTAGATCCCCAGAACAGACACACACCTCGGGCAGCGCCCCTTGCTAAGGCTTTTGTGAATGCTTTGAGAGTCCGTTACGGGGAGGCTGGCTTTGGCACATTATGAATATCAATAGCTTCCCATGACATTCTTCCTATCATAAAGCAGCATTCATACAATATTCACCAGTGTGGCAGAGACAATGAGTCGCCTCCCTCTGCGGCCCCTTTCCCTTCCTTGTCAAGAGGAATCAGCTCAGTGAGGAGCGTGGGCAGCCTAGCTTGAAGTAATTACTCCGAAACTGGGACTCTTGAACCGGCCCTCAGTGTTTTGGGCATGTGCGGTACTGCGCATGTGCATCACGTGTCTTTCAAGGGTTCTGTCTTCTCTAAACGTACTTTCCATCATAGGGTTGTCTTTCTGTGTCACGTTCTGAGTTTTTTTCCCCAAGAATTCATAGTCAGAATAACCTATAAAGGCACTTCTGAAATGTCATTGTGACCTCTTTGTTCAATGACTAGGACATTGGTCCTTTGCCCTCGAGAGAAAAACCACACACCATCCAGCTTGGATTGACAAATGCCCAGAAATTACAGAGCCTTCTTATTTAAAGGTGAAATTAAACTCTTTTGCTTGAGTGGTAAAGCCTTTATGGCCTACATCAGGCAATAAAGCAGACCAAATGCTCCTCGCTAGCTGCCTGTTCACGTGAAAGAGGTGTCTACAGCACCGAGAATAACCATAACAACACGTAGGTATTAGGGAAGGGAGGCTGGAAATGGGGCTTGTAATAGCATGTGTCGCTATTACATTAACGTACTTCCACGGCTTCAGCAGAACAAGGTGACGTGTTCCCACCTGGATGGGAAGCCTGCTTGACCCTGGTTCCTCTCCTATGTGGTCCTCAATTCGACACAGTTGCATGGTGAGGGTGGAGCCTCATGGCAGGCGAAAGGAAGGGCAGAAGTCTCCTTACCATCAACTATTCTTGTCTCTTGGACTAATGAATGAGCTATGCCACTACAGGCAAGAGGTCATTGTCCAGGTCTTGGTCGTTTTACAAGGGCTGTCTGATGTAGACTCCTTGTCCAGGTGGGTCTCATGCCCTGCAGAGAAGCCTGCAGGTATTCTAGTTTGGTTTATCATGCAGAGATTTACAGATGGTTTTGGCAACATGGTAGTGGCTGGGACTAGCCAACGTAATTCCTGTAGATCACAAATCAACTCTGTAAACACAAGCACAGTTTTCCAGTTTTCTCTTATTTTGCTTCATTGTACGCTTTTCAGCTTTCCTCATTTGTTATCCACTGATTTGAGGAAAATGTACTTTAAATACTCTCTGTCTCAGTGATGCTACAGGGATGCCAGAACAGGCTTCCGGCTTCTGGTTGGTCAGAACATTAGCAGAGAGCATCTTTGTCCCCAAATCAATAGCATCAGCCCTAATAATTAGTAAAGAATTTCCCTTAGGCATCATTTTCCAAAGTAGATGCATGTATGTGAATTCTATTTTGCTATTAATGAGTCTTATGAGGAAAATACTGTTGGGGCCAAACAAGTTTGGGGAATGTTGTGATAAACAACTTGATTCTCAATCTCACTATTTTTTTACTTCCTGTGGCTGCCGTAAGACATATCAACCAGCTCTCTGCTTAATGAGGGGCTGGAAATATGGGTCAGTTGGTAGAAAGTTTGCCCAGACTACACAAAGCCCTAAGTTCAATCCCCACCACTGTGTAAATGAAGCATGGTAACACATGCCTGTAATATTAGTATATGGAATGATTAGGAGAACCAAGAATTCGAGATCATCCTCGGCTACATGAGATCACTTAGGCTACATGAGATCTTGTCTCAAAAAAATCTTTCACAGTCAGGAAGGTCAGAAGATTGAAACCAGCTTCATGTGCTTAAGTCAGTGTGTGGGCAGGGCTGTGATCTCTCTGGGAGCTCCAGAGAATAACCCATTCTTTGCTTTTTTCCAAAGAAGAGGTAGTTTTGGTAGATGTCAGCATTTTGTAACATAGGGCCACATCATACTGATCTTCAAGGCCAGCCAGCATCTTTCCAATCTCTGTCTGTTACATCTTCTCTTTGTTTCCCTTCTGTCTGTACGAAAGTTCCTGCATGTGGTTTGGATCAGAGATGTCCACAGGGACGAGTATTGATTGCTTGGTGCAGTAGGGATCTGGGGTGATTGGATCATGAGGGCTCTCACCTCATCACCATGGTAATCCACTGATGGATTAATATCTGAATGGACCATTTAGAAGTAATGGAAGCTCTAAGGTGGTGGGGTCTGACTGAAAGAACTAGGTCACTGGGACCATGCTCAATGATGAATTGTGGAGGTTGATCAATCCAGCTACCCTTATCCACATGGATTTGGGGTTTATTGCACCAATAAAAGTGACACTTTACTCTGGAGATGATACCACCTAGCTAAAGTATCAAAAACTGTCAGAAATCTCACAGGATCACTTAAACTACCTTCAATAGATGAAGTCTCTCTAAGGAATGGTAAAATTAGGATAATATTAGGGATGTCAAACATTGGATTTGATCTCTGGCTCCCCTACAACATGTAAAATAGGTAACCCCAGGGAAATAGTTTAACCTTTACAAGAATCAGTTTCCCCATCTATGAAATAAGAAATCCAGGAGGCCTACCTCATTGCATTGTATGAATGGTGCATGCAAAGTGGTTTATTAAAAGGAGAACATTATACAACCTAGGGATTACTTTCATTCTTTGAACCCAAGTTTAAAAAATAAAAACTATTCTGGTTCACTATGGGTTTGATGATGGATGGTTGTCTTTCTATTGAAAATCAAGTTGGTCATGCTCAGAAATGGCTCAGAGAAATACACTTGAGCTTTCTTTCCCATGGCTATGCTGCCATATAGAGGTGGAGCTCATGCCCAATGAAGGTGCAGTGGACAAACTCCCCTCCAGCTCTCTGCACCTCTCCTGATTTCTTCTCATAGTCATAAGATCTGGGCCTAGAGGGATCCTGATCATATCATCTAGACCAGTTCACAAATGTTCATCTAAGGCATAGCAGAGGGTCGCTTACATAAAAAGGAGCTGGGTATTCATCAGACAAAGTTGCTGGCACTGGGGTGTCTGCATTTTAATAAGGTTTTCTGGATTGTATTATATAGCCAGTCCCTATACTGATCTAACTTCTCCTGACGTCTTATATGACGCATCCCACTGAATGTGCTTTTATATTAAAACAAAACAACAAAGCTCCCTGGAATTCTCTACTGGAGAAGGGCTTGGCGCAGGGTGGTTACCCAAGATGGCTGCGATTCCAAGAACCTTGTTTGGGCAGCTGCTTCTCATACAAATATTTATTATTCACATACTTCTAATATGCAGTGTGCGTTCTCAGGAGCTTGCTTGTCTTCACCGTCCCTCTCATTGAAAAACCTCTATTCCTCCTTTCTCCTTAAGTCAGTGGGGATTGGAATGGCTAGCCTTTCTGACTTCCTGATGGCTTTTTGTTTTATGCTTTTTGTTTCCCAAAGACTATCTCAAAAATCAGAGAAAATATTTTCTTCCCTTAAATATGAAGAACTGGACATCTCAAAATCATAGACCATGCAGTTGGTAAGGACCTGAGGGTCCCCAGTCTCAGAAGTACAAGACAGCATCACCTATCTTCCTCAATGAAAATAAAACTAGAGCTTTAAACCCTGAATGATTTTCCGAATTGCAAGGCGGAAGTCTCTGTCTTCCATCTCCTTATTTCTTAAGTAATGTTTATTCAGAAAATCTTACTTTAAAATAATACATATAGATATAAATGAGAGCAATGTTTTCCTACTTCAAAAATGCCACCCTTCATATATTTGCCTGCCTCGCTTGAGGAATGGCCTGGTTTTGCTTTCTTTGTTTTTTTTATCCTTTTTTGGCAGAGCTCATAATTACTTATTGACATCTGATATTCAACAGTGTACACTTATAAATAAATATTACAAAGCTCCAAAGCAAGCCAGCCAATATCTGCTAAGTGGTAGATGAGTAAAATGTTTACTCTACTTTTGTCCCCCAGCTGCATTAGACCTCACTTTTTTTCAGAGCCTCTGGTCTGAACCCTGCTTCTCCTGTCTCACAGCATTCCTCTGTCAGTGACTCCCCAGTCATTTGTCATCAGGAATCAGGTCCCTGGACAGTTCCGAAAGCTACTTTGTGTTCTTCAGGAGTGTGGGTACAGCTGCTGGGCATCCTGTTGTCCCTTGTCCTCTTGAATTCTACTCTTGGTATCCAAGAGTGCTGGTGACCGACCTATAGCAAGTCATTTACTGTGTGTGGTGAACTCACATCTCTGATCTGTAGTCAGGAAACAGGGCTGAACCCAGAGTTTAAGGCTTCACTGAAAGCAAAGCTCTACCCTGTCTTTCTGTGCTCTTCCCATCCCTCCAACATAGGTCCTGCTTTCTTTAACTCACACTTGTTTGAAAGTCAAAGAAGGGATGTGTGGTCCCAGGGAAGGTCTCAGAGAGAGCATATGGGGACTCCTGTTCTCAGAGATTATGGGAATAGGATAGACAGGGTCTTTGTGAGACAAATGGAGAGTTAGAAAGGCAGGAGGGCCTCTGTGTGTGTGTGTGTGTGTGTGTGTGTGTGTGACCCAAGCAGAAAAGACTTTATTTGATGAGGTTGGTGGTCAGTTTTATTCTTTCTCTTTTAAATTGCCGATACTTTCAAAACCAATTAATATCATGAATTTTCATTGTTTTGGTTGGGAATGTAATCATCCAAACCAGCCCCTCATGCTGCAAGTAGCTGGATGTGGAAGTCAGAGTATCCCAAGATACTAACTGCTGGAGTGGGAAGAGAACAGTGATGAAGTGCAAGACGTTCTGATTTCCTCTTTTCTACTATATCACCAGAGATTCCAAATAACTTAAAAAGTAGTATAACTATCTGGTGTACAAATATTCAGCATCTAGGTCTGTCTCCCTACTAATTTAAATTGCTCTCCTGCCTCTATTCCTCCCAGCTCAGTGCCTGCCAGTTCCCCATTGCCTCTCTAACCCCAGGAGACCCTGGATTAAGGAGCTTTGTGCTCTATTTGCAAAACTATGAATGTGGGACTAGCCCAGGAGATCTGACACTTGATGTTTGTCCCTAGAGCATTCAAAGAACATTTGCATATTTCCCGAGAAGAGTCAGGAAGTCACCAGTGTCATCTGCCACCTCCACCCTCCCAGGATAACTGAAGTGGAAGGACAAGCCTCATTGTGTCTCAGCTTCAGATTTACTCTGAAGCTGGGAAACAGGGGTGGAAGAGGAAAGAGCAGGGCAAAAAGAAGACAGATGAGTGGCAAATGGAGGCTGAAGCTGCAGGATGAGAGTCCACACTAGACAGAGAAACCTATGGATTGATAGATTGAAGCAAAGATGTAAATGGGACAGTTTATTTAAGATGTTTAGAGTCCCTCCTTGTTGTCTATCCATCTGTTTATCTAACTGTCTTGAGAAGGGACTGGTGAGAAAGAAGATGGATGCCATGATTAGGACAAATATGCCTAAACTGGGACTGGTAGCCTTCTGGCATGCCAGACTCCAGGACAGTCAAGACCCTTGGAATGCCGACACATGACAGGCATTTCCCTGGGGGATTTTCGGCTTTTCCTGTGCTCCAAATAAAACCTTGACTAGTGTCAGGACAGAGAAGATCCCTCGGACATCAGCGAGTCTGTTCACCTGCCTCCCTGCTCCAGACCCCGCCTCCAACCATCTGCAGCTGTGGTTGTTCACCCCTCCCCCACCAGGTGGACAGCTGCCAATCTGCAAAGGACGCCGCGAGAGCAGGGCCTGGTACGAGCATATATTTTTATCTCCAAGACTTGTTTTAAATTCTAGTCAGGCTTCCAGTTTTGCAACAACAACAGGGGAAAGGAAGAGAAGGGAGGGGGAAGGAAAGGGAGGGAAAGAGGGAGAGGGGGAAGAGCGAGAGAGAATGTTCCTTCTGTTCTTGAAAGCTGACGGCTGTCAGGTCTACTTTATTGACAGCCTGGTCTCCAGATCCAGGAAGCCCAAGAGGACATGAGAGGCAGAGGAGAGGATATTGGGTTGGGAGGTTGTGGCTGGTTGCTAAACAGCTACATAGGGTGCTGCCCTCAGTATCCCAAATGAGTATAGACCCTGCAATAATTCAGCACTCTTAAGGGTGGCATACAGGGTATGCTGGGCATGTCCTCTGTGCAATGAATAAAAAGGGGCAATACGGTAGAAAGTCTCCCGTGCCATAGGGATGTCAGACTGACACCTCAGATGACCCTCCTCTATTGGAATTGGAGAAACTCCTTAAGTTAGGGGGATGAAGGGCAGAGGGATGAAGAAAAAGATGTTCAGAGGCTTCCCGAGCTTTAGCCAGGCACAGTGGAAGAGGGTTCCCAGCAGCAGCGTCTGTGCACTAAGACTGCCATAGACTCAAGGTAGCTGGCAGTTTCTCTGAGACACAGTGAGTCTCACTCTTTCCCATCCACACATGTTGGCTTCCATGACCCTCTTCTTTCTCTCTTTCTTCTTTCTTCCTGCTGGTCTGAGATTCCCAGGTATGAGATTTGTATAACTTTCAAAATAAATAATCTTGCAGGCAAATGTTAAGCTCAGCTGGGAAGACAGCTGAGCATAAGTCCACCCCTGCCCCATGACTCATCATGTGACCTTGAATCCAACCTTCATTTCTTCTTTTTATGTGATCTTGACTAATCTCTCTGAGAAAAACATAACCTTGATTCCAGAAATCAAGCAGAGTGGTGCATATGGAACTCAGACACACTACCCTTCTTGATTTCCTTTATGTCCTTAACAACCAGGACACAAAAGACACTTTGAGTACGTAGTCGTAGTCAGCAATTCTCACACCAAAGGAAGTCCAGGAATGGAGGAAGCAGGAAAGTTTCTGTTTGCTCCCAGACCACCTGGGCCCAACTACAGAACTAGAGAATCAGAACCCCTCCTATGGAAGCTAGAAATACACCTAGTAACTCCTGTCTCAAAATTGGGAAACTTTTTATCTAAGTAGAAAGACAGAGAGCACATAGTGTCTTGTGATAGTTTCAAGTGTAGGCTGTATATCATTACTGAATCCCTGGCATGAAAGAAAGTGTCTGACAACCTAGGAGCTGATGCACAGGATAGACTGAGTGTTCCCTTGTGAGTGGCATGTAGAGAGGATGTGGGTGCTGAAGACTCACTAATGAATACAGCATCATCCTTATCCCCCCCCCCCAAAAAAAAACGGCACAGAGATAATTTTAAGGCATTGCTAAGTGCAGCCATGAACTTCCAGGCAGGACATTTTGTAACAAGGAAGACCATCCAAAGAGGTAGAGCCAGAAGAGATAGGGTGATCTAGACAAGCCAGACATTTAAGACACGCAATGCATGTTAGCCTACCCTCCTCCTCAAGTTTTGCCCCATAGCTCCTGGCCTGCTTTACCTAGAACTTGCTGGGAGAGGAAAGATAAGAGAAAGGATTAGGGCAGGATAACTTTAGAAGTTATCAGGTCTGAAGAGGTGAAGTGGGAGACGCTCCTGGGTAATTCTTACGGAGAAAGGCTTTTCAATGACATGGGAAACATAATTGAGGCAGAAGAGCTAGAAACGGTATGTGCTTGAAGATTTACCCACACTTAGAGATGCCGAGAGCATAAAATTAAAAGTAGAGGGTTGGGAGATGTGGGGGAGAGCAGAAAGGAAGTGTGGAAACACTAACTAGCCATGTTAAAGACTCTGGAGCTTGTTCAGCTGGCTATGGGAAACAGGAAGGTGACATGGACAACCAGTACTCCAAAAAGAACATATTGGTTGATTCCTGGACACCAGAGAATCCAATTTATAGACACTGTGACTCATAAATGCGAGCTCTGTGTGTCATTTTACAATTTGTAGTAGCCCCATTAAAAAGGAAAAATATAGTTTTAATGTTATATTTTTTGTTGAATGCAGCATATCTAAAATGCCTGCATTAAAAGCATTTCAAATATAATCAGTATGACACATAGCTTATTTATTGTCCTAAGTCTTTAAAATCCATTGTGTTATTTATGATTACAGCATATTTTAATTGGTTTAGTTACACTCCAAGTACCCAGTGGCCACTTGTGGCTAATAGCTATGACATTGAACACTGCATGGGTAAAAAAGAATTCAGAGACTAAAATGGAGGCTGGTGTACATGCATATATATAAATGAGTATGGTGTGTGTGTGTGTGTGTGTGTGTGTGTAGAAACGGTGATAAATTTCTAATCCATGGTGTTGGTAATAAAGAGAAGAAGAAACATATTCAAATGACCAAGTATTTCATAGATTCTGCTTGTCTGAGATCAGTATACAGCATTTCGCTTCTTGATTGATGTTTCCTTTCTTCAAGCTCACAGATAGGACAAAGCTAATCTAGGCTGGCTGGGGTTGAACATTCGACAGTGTTCTCTTCATTACCCATGCTGTTTGCTTTCCTCAGAACTTACCTTCAGTTAGGATGAGGTTGTGTTTAAAGTGCAAGGCACAAGCTATGGGCACTAAAGGGAGTGACTGCACAGCAGCCCCACTGTGCTTGCCCAGGTATCTTCTGATACTGTGCAGGTGAGGGGAAATGAGGACCTGACTACCTTGGGAATGAGGGGCAATGTGTGGAGCCCATCAGGAGAGGCAGAACAGAAGAACTGCTGGCATTCTGGGCAGCAGCCACTCTTGACTATCAGCAGCCAGCAGTTGGCAGAAGCTTCAGATGATTGAGAATCGAACAGTTTAATTGGAGGACCATGAATATCACGCTGTGCCAGGCTGGCATGGCTAAGTGCAAGGATGTCTTCCCAGAGCCCACGTTCCTTGATGTGCCCCTTAACATGGGGAGTGCCTCTAGCCAAACTCCACGGTTCAGATCAGCAATTTCTGTTTCTTGGAAGAAAAAAACACCTATGCATTTCCAAGCAGATACCTGACACAGCTTTGCAGTGTGCATCCCTTAGACTGAGGAGAGAGGCAGGGAGCAGGTGGGGAGGGTAGATAAGTCTCCTCTGCCCTATGCAAAGTCTTGTGGAGGTGACCAAAGAGTAACACAGAGGCAACAAATCTTACCTGAGTCAAGGGTCTCTGATCACAAGAAGTCCTGGCTGGCCTATCTCTTATGCTCACCAAGGTGACTTTCAAATGGAAATTTGTTTATTTTTGAAATGATTATACTGGATGGCTGAAGTTGCTGTATAAGAGCTCAGAAGCTAACAGTGTAATCAAGTAATCAGTGCCCGGAGCCAGAGAGAAGCAGAGCACTCCCTGGTTCCCTTGGGTTTCCTCTGACTCACAGTCATTTGCTGCCTCTGTGTTAGTGTAAGCCAAATGCTGCACCAGACAACCCTGGATACTACAGAAGTGGCATTACAAGTGATGGTTTCCTTTTTTTTTGTTTTTTTCAAGACAGGGTTTCTCTGTGGCTTTGGAGCCTGTCCTGAAACTAGCTCTATAGACCATGCTGGTCTCAAACTCACAGAGATCCGCCTGCCTCTGCCTCCCGAGGGCTGAGTGCGTGCGCCACCACCGCCCGGCACAAGTAATGGTTTCCATCCCAGACTGATGTTGCAAGGATAGCTCTCTTCCAAGCAGAGATCCAAGGACCTTTATACCTTCTATATCATGCCTTTGACCTTGACTGACATTCATTTCTTAGCTCTTTCCTGGCTTCTCCAAGAAAGCAAAGCGAACAGCATGTGTGAGAGTCCATGATGTAGGTCTGGAAGGGGCTGAAAAATCACATTTGTTCAATTTCTTTGTCCAGAGCTCAGGCACATGGTTCTAACTAATGCCAGATGAGACAGGCAAATAGAGATTTCCTATATGCCAAAGAGAAACAGGGAGACTGTTTTGTTGAACTTTTGTCATCGTCATTCTCTTATTTTCTTTCTCCCTAGTGAGAAGAGGGTAGACTTTATGTCTTAGGACTTGACCCTGGAGGTGAAAGAGTCAGGAGACTACAAGACAGGGCAACAGTAATTAGCAGATAATGTCCGAAAGTCCCAAAGTGATTAATCATCAGGACAATGTCATAATCAAACTTGTAATGTCAAGACAAAATTTTTTCTTCTCTTGTATTACAGACATATTTAACCAGTTTGCCTCATTCATAGCAAGTACAACTTCCATACTGCCAACAGAACGGACTCTAGACTAATCTTACCAACATGATTGGCCACCAGGTTGTCTGTTATGGCTCCTACTTGCTTGCTAAGTTAAGGTGTCATTTAAAGTGGTACCGCAATAGAAGAGTGCCTTGTTTTTGCTTTCAGAAGTAACCTTGCATATCCAGAATAAGCAGCACTATCTTCAGAGTTATAAAGACTCTAGTTTGTGAGGAACAGTGAACCACAGGCAACAATACTGGTGGAAGGATAATAGAATCGACTGTCATGTTCATCACTCTGACAAATACCTGAAAGAAACTTAAAATGGGAAAATAAACTTGTATTTGGCTTATAGTTTCAGAATTTCAATCCATAGTCCCTTGACCCTATCTCTTTAGCAGGAGTAGCTGATGGTTACCTTGTGAAAGCCAGGATACAAACTTGGAGGGAGAGAGGAAAGAGAGAGAGAGAGAGAGAGAGAGAGAGAGAGAGAGAGAGAGAGAGAGAGGATAGAAAGGATCCAGAATAAAATATACTCTTCATACTTCAGCCAGGCCCAAGCACATTTATGAAGTCCGTGGCTTTGTAATTCAAATCCCTCTCTATAGTACCACCAGTAGAGCAGCCATCCATACAAGAGCCTGTTGAGAACTACTTCATATCCAATCCATTGAACTCTACCCCTGGCTCCCCAAATGCTCATGCTAGTCTCACAATCCAGCAGTGCATTCAGGCCATATGCTGATTATTGTTATTATTATTATTGTTATTAATGCAACTGGAAACAAACTAGAGTCCCCTGGAAAGAGTCAATCTCAGCTGGGGAATTGCCTCTATCAGACTGGTCTAGATAGAGGTATGTCTGTGAGGCATTTTCTTGATTGTTAATTGATAGGGGAGGGTCTTGGCCACTGTGGGCGGTGTCATGGGCCTAGGGTGTATAAGAATGGTAGATGAGCAAGTCAGGGGTAAGAAACCAGTAAGCAGAATGCCTTCAAAGTCTATGTTTCAGGTCTTGCCTTGAATTCCTGCCTTGGCTTCTCTTGATGACAGACTAATTTGTAAGCCAAGTAAACCTTTCCTCTCTAAGATGCTTTTGGTCACAGTGTTTTATTACAGTAACAAAGAAGCAAGCTAGAACAGTCCATTTCTAAGACCCTCTTAAGAATTCTTAAGAGTTGGAATTCTTAAGAGTTCCAACATTGTCAAAATGTCAAGTCCAGAGTCTTTTTTGAGAATCAATTCAAACCCGTACCTGTAAGCTAAAAAAGGGAGGGGTGTTAAAAAGGAGGAACTGGACCAAAACAAGACCGAACCTAGTATGGCAAGCATTAAATCTTGTAGTTTCATGTCTGCCATCTGGAAAATTTGGAGCTTCCAAAGGCCCGGGCAAGCTCATCTCTACAGCCTTTCTGGTGGTGCCTGCACACATTTTCTCTTCTGGGCTGGCTCTATTCATTGTGTGTGATTTAAAACGACAGACATTCTAGTTTCCTGGCATCTCTAACTTCCCAGGGTCTCTGGTGCAGCGTTTGTTTCAGCCTTAGCTTCATATAGAACCTATTCAGGAGCTGCTCACAGGAAATCTGACCCTGTGATGTGTTAACTGATCGCCAAGGTCATGCATTAAAATCTGGGTGGAGGCCCCTGCAGCCTTGTAACACTTGCATTTCTGTGTCTGAAAACCAAGCCAACTGTGTGTGATGCCGGGATTTGCTATCAGCTCATGCGGTAGCTGGACTCATTTTGACCACTGACACAGTAGCCCCTGAGTCTGGACAACTGGGCATGGTGGAACGAATCCTGTGAGCCCAGGTGTCCCTGTGGTACTCTCTTCTCAAGGGAATGTCCTGCAAATTAGTATATGCTTTTGCTTCCTGGAGCTTTTGCTTTCTGTGATGGCAGAAAGGTCTGGCCAGCTTCTGAGATGCTGTGGAGTCATATACCCTACTGTCCTGTTTTCTGGGAGAACACCTTTTATCCAAAGCATGACAGACAATATGATCATGTGGCTGAGGCAGAAGGGTGCCCTCTCTGTGACACAGACACCCCTACCTTCCTGGAAGACCAACTGTTTACAGTCCTTACTAGCATCTTACTAGAAATTGCCCTCGGTCGCAGTGAACTGGCTCCTCCAAAGGCATGGCTCCACTTAGGGAGGCAGCCCTTACCAATGACTGCCTGACTGGTGGTATGAAAGGCCCTCATCTCATTTGAGGACAGCTCTAAAGGACTGACCATTCAGGCTCCATCACTGACCACAGACAGAGTCAGCTCACGTCTTAGTTACAAGCTCTGGACAAGTTAATTTCTCCTTCAACTTAAACCTGTCTTTGTGTGAATTTCTTTGCATGCAATTTCCTTTTAAGAATTTCTTGATACAAAAAGTGGTTTTACCAACCTCATCATTAACATGGAATTTTGTGCATGTGTCAATAGCTGGCTATTCATTGCTGCAGGAATCGGGGGAGATCAGCCTTTGTCTTGTATCAGTGCAAGAGTTAAATGCTAAGACATCGTTGTGCCATCATTAGCATTTTACCAATGGTAGACTGATGTGGATTATCCATATACATGATCTAAAACATTGCTACTTGTGCCTGAAAGGCACATAAGAAAAGATTATTATTAATATGGAGTTTGGTGATTTGTAGAAGATAAACAATGGCAGGCTAGGATGATTAATTCCCATTTCAAAGCAAAATGTGCAATTCAAGAGGCCTCCTTGGTAGCATTTAAGGAAACTCTAATATACTGCAGCCAAATATCAAAAGAACAGTAAGCTAGGCTCAGTACCTAATCAGGAGAGTGGTGTGCCTTTGGACAGGATTGAATCTTTGGCCTCAGTAAGCCTCTTCTGCCAGGTACAGGGCCCTAATAGAAAAAGACAAGATTTGAAATGGGGTTGCAGCTAAGAGTTTTGATTGGCTGGGCTTTCACAAGTCCCTTCCATAGCCTCTCTTCACTGTTAGAAGAATGTTGTAAGCCACTTACTTAAAGAGAGAGCAGAAGCCACACACTTTTTGAGTCAACTTTTGCCTGCTTCAGGATCTATTTAGACTTAATTTGCTGATAGTTAGTCAACAAGAAAGAACAAATCACAGGACAACCAGTCTAGTGGTGTGCTGAATTCTGATGTGGAATGAGCAGTCATATACCAAAGAACCTGCAGAGCAGAGACACTGCCAGAAGCTAGTAGCATATGAGACCAAATTGTGGAGTGATGGAGCAGGATGGCCAGAACACTAGATTAGATAGTTAGGAGTGTAGCACAAATCTAATTGGCTTTAATAATAAAAACCCAGAGTCAGATATTAAGTGGTGAAAGCTGACAGATCAGTGAAGCAGAACATGCAACTACTAGTTCTTACCTCTACAAAATCCTCAGAACCAAGGGGCCAAGATCCTGTTTCTACAAATCCTCAGGCTCAATGCCTCGAGCTTAGATCCATGCTGCATAGGAGTTTCTTTATACCAGAATAGTCTCTTTGGATATGATTTGATACCTTAATCTGAAACTGGGAGATGCTACCAACAAGTTACTGAAAGGTATCTTAGAATCTTCAAAATATATATTCACATGAAGATGTACCAGTATTGTCACAGAGGATGGTGAAAGAAGAGAGCAAATGGTTCCAAGATGTTGAGCAGATGAAGCATAAGACTAGAAACCTCAACACAGAAGATAGCCTATGACAGTGTCTGAGGAAGGGGCATTCCCAGTGTCAAAACAATGAGGAATGCATTGGGGAGGAGGACCAGCTCATTGGTGACTCTGCCCTTTAGAACAGAGCTGATGACAGAAGAGACTGATAATAGCAATTAGCCCAATTTGGGAAAGCCCATAGTAAAGATCTAAAGATATAGACAGTGGCACTTGGTGCTCAGAATCAGCAGGATCATGGCTATGGCAATGAAGCCCTGTAAGGTCAAAAATTAGAGCATGCCAAAGCTCAAATAGCATTTCCATAGGCCTGGTCGAGTGTTCTCTGACTTTCAGAGGCATCATTGGAGTTTGTTGTTGCCAGAAAAGTATTAAATGAGCAGTCAAAGGGAATTCTTTACAGTCTACAGAAGCGAGAGATGTCAAGAGTGTATGAGAAGTCTTAAAGAATCTCTCAAATTAAAGTCCATATAACTTTGTAAGGTGTCCAGAATTGAGTCCATTCTTACCCCTAGGACCCTGGAGGCAGAAGGAGACACTGATTCCAAATGAAAAGAAATTGCACAAGTCTGAAGCAATTGTAGTCAGATGAAAGTCCTCCAGTCCTTCAAAAGGCAAAGCCCTTTTCTCAAGTGATAATAACATTTGGGAAAAGGAGCGCCAAGACTTGTGAAGGGTTATTGGATATTGTGACAGAATTGATGTTAATACTCAACTAGGGAGCCAATTTACATAATGCTCTATTAGAATAGGGCTGTGTAGGGCTAAGGAATAAATGTAAACCTGGAATCTTGGATCTGCCTCCCAATACATTCACTGTACTTATCCTATCTGATAGTCATCCTATCTGATTGGCATAGTTGAATAGTTACTGGAACTTAGTGGAAACCTTCACCTTTGTTCTTCACCCTGTGGGTAATAAAATAGTAGAGATGGCAAGGAAGTCACTGAATCTTTGCTCGTACTCAAGCTAAGATAGTAAATAAAAAGTCCTACCTGATTTATTTAGTTATTTTCAAATATAGGGAAATGGTAGAGATTGGTGCTGATTACCAAGATGTAAAGAATGCAAAGGTGAAGGTTCCATTCAAACTGGACCATACAAAAAGAGAATTAATAGCAACTGAATGAGTCACTGCTTGAACAAATAGTGGCCCTAATTGCAGCTACTGTGCTAGAGGTGTTTTCTCTAAAATGGATTGATGACAGATGCCAGCATACACCAACAGGGGAGCTGCTGAATAAATTCATTTCTGTCTCTGTCAGAGAGACGGGCCAGAAGTAGTTCACATTTAGGTGAGCTGGAGAAGAGTACACAATAGTGTGAACTGGAGAAAAGAATTGCAACTGTGAGCTGTAGAAGAGTACACAATAGTGCGAACTAGAGACGCGCACACAATAGTGTGAACTGGAGAAGGGTATTGCAACTGTGAGCTGTAGAAGAGCACACAATAGTGTGAACTGGAGAAGGGTATTGCAACTGTGAGCTGTAGATGACCATACAATAATGTGAACTGGAGAAGAGGATTACAACTGTAGGGGGAACAGTTTTCCCCTGCCATAACATTGCTGAAAAATCGACAGGGAGCCTGGCATTCCACAGCTGACAATTATGTCCATTGCTGACAATGCTGTGCTAAGAGTACTGTAATAATAAGTTATAAATATTTTATAGGTCTTATGAAAATGTATATGCTCTAGAAGGTGGGCATTGGGTCTTCAGAGTCTCAGCACACTAATGTTTTTTTTTTCAGTAGTGCTAGAGTACTCCAGCAATCCCTTCCAATGTGAACTACACAGGATCGTATCTTATATCTCCCAATATGGATACAACAGCACAAAAATAATGATATTTTCAGATCCTGGGAGCCATGCTGAATATACTGTGCTAGACATTACTACAGTAACCCATTTTCTAATTAGCACAGAAATCTGGAGGCTGTGGGAAGGGAAGGAAAGAGCTCAGTAGAATGACCAGGCTGTGGTCAAATGGTCAGGAACCTTGTGCCACATTACCCAAGAGAACCAATAGTACTAAAGGCATCTGTGTCTACCATATTTCTCATTGATGTAACAGTATGCCTGACAAGGCAACCAAAGGAAGAATTTATTGTGGTTCAGAGTTTGATGGTTCCATCCATTGTTGCAGAGCAAGCTTGGCTAGTAAGTCACATTGTGTCTGCCATCAAGAAACATAGAGGTGAATGCTGTTGCTGATTTATTTGCTTTCTCCTTTCTGCTTAATGTCCGTATAATGGTACCTCTCATAATAGGGGTGTGTTTTCCTACCTCAATTACACCTGTCTGGAAAAGCTTACAGAGATATGCCTAGAGATCTGTATCTTAGGTGATTCTAAATAGCATCAAGTTTATAATCAACACCTCATAGCATCTATGGTAGGAAAAGATAATTGTTCTAGTTTGTTGTTGCCATGATAAATGCCATGGCCAAGGGCAACTTATGGATAGAAGGGTTTATGCCATTTTATACTTTATAGTCTGTCATTGGGAAAAACCAAGGCAGGAATTCAAGGCAAGAACATGTTGTTGAACCTGTTGCTTGGAACTAAACTAGAGACCACAATGGAATGTTACTGACTCTTCTTAACTTTTTAAAATAGAGATGAGGTTTTTAAAATTGTTTTTATTGAACTATATATTTTTCTCTGCTCCCCTCCCTTCTTCCCCCCCCACCCTCTCCCATGATCCCCATGCTCCCAATTTACTCTGGAGATCTTGTCTTTTTCTGCTTCCCATGTAGATTAGATCCATGCATGTCTCTCTTAGGCTCGTCTTTGTTGTCTAGGTTCTCTGGGATTGTGAACTGTAAGCTGGTTTTTCTTTGCTTTGTGTCTAAAAGCTACTTATGAGTGAGTACATATTATATTTGTCTTTCTGGGTCTGGGTTACCTCACTCAATATGATGTTTTTTAGATCCATGCATTTGCCTACAAATTTCAAGATGCCATTTTTTTCCACTGTGTAGTACTCCATTGTGTAAATGTACCACATTTTCCTTGTACATTCTTTGGTTGAGGGTCATTTAGGTTGTTTTCAGGTTCTGGCCATGACAAATATTGCTGCTATGAACATAGTTGAGCACATGACCTTGAATCAAATGGACCTAAGAAACAAGCTGGTGTAGCTATCCTAATATCTAACAAAACAGACTTCAAACTAAAATCAATCAAAAGAGACAAAGAAGGACATTTCATTTTAGTCACAAGAAAAATCCATCAAGAGGAAATTTCAGTACTGAAAGTCTATGCCCCAAATACAAGAACACCCTCATATGTAAAAGGAACACTACTTTAAAGCTTAAATCACTCAAATCACTCATTAAACCCCACACACTAATAGTGGGAGATTTCAACACCCCACTCTCACCACTGGACAGGTCTGCCATACAGAAAATTAATAGAGAAATAAGGGAACTGACAGATGTTATGACTCAAATGGACTTAACAGACATCTATAGAACATTCCATCCAAACATAAAAGAATATACCTTCTTCTCAGCACCTCATGGAACCTTCTCAAAAACTGACCACATACTAGGTAACAAAGCAAACCTAAACAGATACAAAAAAATGAAATAACCTCATGTATCTTATCAGATCACCATGGCTTAAAGTTAGAATTCAACAGCAACACTAATTTCAGAAAGCCCATACACACATGGAAATTAATTTTCTTATGTAACCCAGAACCGCCACAGCGCTTAGGAGTGGCGTCACCTTCCGTGATCTGAGCCCCCCCATCAGGCAGCAATCAACTATAGATATTCCCACCAGCCAATCTGCTTGTGGCAGTTTCTCACTTGAGTTCCCTCTTCTCAGGTATGTGAACCTGACAATCAAAATTATCTATGATACTAATGCATAGAGTTTATATAAAATCCAGTAGAAGAATTTAATTTAGTACATTTGTCTAAAATTGTCTACAAATTCATGTAGAACATTTGTCTTCTGAAGAAACCCCATGTTATTAAGAGAAAATAATGATCCATCAACTCTTAAAGTGCTACTGGACCTTGGCAAATACAGAGTTTCTGGTTATGAAACTATAAGCAACCTGAGCTGCTCACTATTTGATGAGTTAAGTAAAAGCTATCAAATTATGAAGTGCACCAATCCATTCTAACACAGGCATGGTATATCCAAGATTGGACATAGTCAGGGCTAAAGAACACAAGCAAGCTAAGCAAGCAGTTAACACAGAATTCCATGCTATCTGTCACTAAAGTCACTAACATTTTTCCTGTGGATCTAATCAACAGCTTAATGAGAAGACTTTAATGCCTAACTAACAGAGAAGCAAAATGGTCAAGCTTTACTTATGGGTTTTTAATAGATTGTGATAAGTAAAACTTCTTTCCATTGGTCAAAGGCCTTATATGGGATATAATTGGTCATCCACTTTGTGTAGAAAGAGCAGTGACCTAAGACAAAAATATACATGAATTTATAATACCGGTTAATACCCTGTCTTGTTAAGGACCCAGAAGGAGAATGATTAAATGATCAAAACACGAGAAATTCTGGGAAAGAGGCTTGTGGATGGAACTATGAAGTACACAGGAAATGTCAAGATGTTTCAATTACATGTTAATGCTACGGAAGAGCATCTTTCATAGAAAAGGCACTAAACCAAGAGGCAGAATGACTTGGTCAGCTAAAGAAAGCCAATCTCTTTCATTGGCCTCCTTGGCACAAGGAATATGTAGACCAAATAGCCACAGTGCAAGTATGGCAGTTGTGCACAGGTCTTATTTATTAAAATTGGTCTAATCACTGCTGCCCTACAGTGTGGTCTTTCGAGACAGCCAAGAAAATTGAAGCTGTGTAAAACCTTTGAGCAAGCACTATGGATTACTGAGTAGTCGCATAACCTTCTATATTAATTCTTGGAAACTTTCTGTGTGTTCATGCAATCCTGGCAGTGATTTTTTTTATATGACTATCTGACCCCCATAATAAAAGAATTTTCTCCTAGTAAATGCTTCTAGTAAAAGACTAAGAATGAAGAGCTCCTCCCTACTCTGACTCAAGGATAAAAGCATAATAGCTAAAAATGGGATTCCATAAAATAAAGAGGAGGGGAATGGTGTGCATGTATAAATGCGATATTGAATATATAAAATTATAGCAATACGAGCCTAATGAACAAGAAATAGCAACTTCAGCAAGGTTGCTGGACATAAGATTAGCACACAAAAGTCATCTTTAGTTCTATACACAAACAAAATACCTGAACTGCCTTAATTTTTCATAGAAACTGATAAGCTGAACCTAAAATGTTGAAGTGTAAGTGACCCAGAATATTTAAAACACCTTGATAAAAAAACAGTCAGCGTCTCTAAAATCGTATACTTCAGAATGTACTAAGTGCTACAACAGTAACAAGTGTCCTACTGGCATGCAGACAGACACACAGATCCATGACGGAGAATTTATCACCCAGAAATCAAGCCGTACCTTTATGCTCTGTCACTTTTGACTTTAGACAGAAAATTCCATGGCAAAATTTTAATAAATGACACTAAGAAAACTGTATATCTACATGCAAAATAATGAACTTGACTCCTAGCTTACATTCTACGTTGGAAGCATACATAAATAAATCAGAAGCTTGGAATAGACAGTCAAAACTACATTATTAGAAGAAAACATAGGCACATATTTTGGTGACCATGAATAAGGAACACATTTTTAGATACGAAGACAAATAGCAGTTTGATTGGTAGGTAAATGGATTTCATCAACATTTAAAACTTTTGTTCTCTAAATAGCAGCATTAAGAAAACAAAAATCTTATTCATTTAGTGAGGGAAAATATTTGTTAATCATGTATCTGATAAGGAAATCATGTGGAGTACATAAAGAGCTCTCAAAACTCTCCAAATTAAAACGTACTTAATTGCCTTTTTAAGATGGGAAAGATGTTGGAGTAGACATGTCTTGAAAGAAGAAATACAAATGGTCAATAAGCACACACACACTCAGCATCGTTAACCCTCAGGGAAATGCAAGGAAGACCTGCAATGAGATACCTCTTAACATCCACTGGCATGGCTATAATGAGAAGTCAGAAGCCTGGGTTAGAAGGCATGTGCTTTGAGAGCGTGAAAGGATGCAGATGCTCTGGAACACAGTCCTACCATTCCTCAAATTGTTAAACATGGAGACACCACGGTACCCAACAAATTCCTTTCAAGTAAGTATTCAGAAGAATTGAAATCTAATTTTGACACAAAACATGTACACAATATTCATGGCAGAATTATATGTTAATAACTCAAAATGCAGAAAAAAACCTAAGTACCTAATGAATGAGTAAACAAAAATTGCTACAACTGTTTAATGGACTATTATTTGATCTTACAAAGGAGTGACATTCTGATGTGTGTTACAACATAGATAAACCTTGAAAAGGCTAAACTAACTGAATGAAATCAGACACAAAAGACCACATTTTATGTGAGTCTATTTCTGAATAGAAAATTCCATTCAAATAGATTAAATGTTGGTTACCTAGTGTTGGGCTTGAGCAGGAGTAGAGAGGGGCTGCTTATGTGTGTTGCTTGATCTTGATTGTCAGCTTGATTAAATTAAGAAGAAATTAGATTAGTAAAGCTCGCATGTGGGTATGTCTACAGGGGGCTTCCAGGGAGTATTTACTATAGGGGAGAGACCTAGCCTTAATTGTGACACAAGCCACCTCACCTGTCTTGGTGAGCTTTACCTGTCAACTTGACACAACTTAGAATTACCTTGGAAGAGAATTATGTAGGTCAGACTGGCCTGTGGGACACCCTGGTGAGGAGATTGCCTTGGTTTTTAATTGACGCGGGAGGGCCAATCTGACTGAGGGTGGTACCATTCCCTAGGCAGATGGTCCTGAACTATATAAGAAAGGTAGGTAAACATTTGCTGCCAGCAAGCAAGCTATATCTTCCGTGGTTCCTGGTGCACTTCTTTAGCTGTGAATTGAGTTCCTTGGTTGGTGCTGTGTGGAATAGCAAGCGGGCCTGCTTTGAGATCCTGCTTTAAGAGTTCCTGTCTTGACTTTCCTCAAAGATGGGCAGTGACCTAGAATTGCAAGTCAAATAGATTTTTTTTTCTCCCTTATGGCTTCTTTTAGTTGGGGGTATTTGTCACCGTATCAGCTATGGAAGTAACATAACACCCAGTATGCTGGGGAACCCAGGTGGAATGAAAGGAAAAAAGAAGAAAGGCAGTGAATGTGGGCAGAATCTGTCCTAACTGCCTAGCTACCATAGGGTGAGCTACTCTGGTCTGTCACATCCTCCTTGCCATGATGAACGGAAACATCTGAAACCTTGAGCCAAAATGAACCGTTCTTCTCAGCTAGTTTGCTCATACTATGTGAAAAACCAAGAAGCGTTGCGGTGCTCAGGGTTTCTTCCTTGGGTGACAGAAATGTTCTGGAGTTAGTAGGTGATGATGATCTGTGCACACCTTTTAAAATAAAAATCATAAAACTACACACCTTTAGAGGATGAACTCCATGAGTTATATGTGACTGAAACTCTGCTTTTACAGAGAATGAAATGAAGATATGGATTCAGGCGCTTAGTCATGGAATGTATTGCCCAATGTGGCTGACTAACTCCACGTAAAACCTGAGAGGTCCTTCTGTATTTCTGTTGCTTTCATTGGTTGAATAAAGAGACTGCCTTGGCCTTTTGATAGGACAGCCCTTAGGTGGGGGGAGTAGACAAAAAGGCAGAGTCAGGGAGAGCCGCTCATCATAAAGCTGCCAGGTCAGACATGCTGAATCTTTCCCGGTAAGCTACGACTCGTGGTGACACACAGATTATTAGGAATGGGTTAAACAAATATGTAAGAGTTAGCCAATAAGAGGCTAGAGCTAATGGGCCAGAGAGTATTTCAATAAATACAGTTTCTTTGTAATTATTTCAAATGTAAGCTAGCTGGGCACCGGAACGCAGCCCTCTTCCTCCTCTATAATGTATATTCTCAGCAGACTTTTCACTGTGTTCCTGAATATTTTCCAGGGCATATGTTGCCCCACTTGTTACCCAAGACCATCCAGAGTGGTCCAGCATCTCAAAGACTGAATGCTGAAGGAGTTCCCCCAGCATCCACTGCCTAGTACAATTCTCTCTACATTTCTGTCCACCTGTATCTTATGCTTTCACTATAACTGGAATATAAACTCTGCCTCTCTCCTGTCTGTGTCTAGGAACCTTATGGCAGAACTGCACCCTGGCTCCCCATCACATAATTCAGCCAGGAATTGACTGCAATTTGGTGCTTGTGAGAAGTGCACTTAAGATGCATCATTGGAAGGAGGCAGTCTAATGGACATGTTAATTAGCCATTCTCTTAGGAACTCCAAGCTCTATCATTGAAATAAGTCATATCATCAGAACAATGTCCCCGGGCCACATGACCTGGCTGGGCACAGACATTTTGGTGATGATTTATGCTGTAATACTATACTCACTGCTTTTAGAGAAGGTCTATACAAGAAATAGCCATTTGAATGGCTTATCTCTGTCTTCTGAAAACTGTAATAGGAGAGTCTTTCCATTATATTACCCAACGACCTTTATGTAAAGGCCCAGATGATAAACCCCTCTCTGTTTCCAGGAAGAAGTTTGCTTAGCAAGCGAGTCACGTGAGTCCTCCCTCAATTTGTTTTCTCCTTTCCTTTTCCTTCCCCCTTTTCCCCTTTCTTCCTTTCAATAATAGATACCATCTAACACAATAAAAACAACCCAAATGTATTGGGCATGTGTTATGAATCTGTCAGTCATGTTTCATGTAATTTGACTGACCATCACCAAGTCCTACGAATATACAGCTATTGCCTGTCTTTTATTTCTGTGCAAGCTGAGGCTGCTAGAGAATGAATGCTGTGTCCGGCCTTGCACACCTATACAAGGCACAGCTGGAACTGTCTGACTCCGGAAAGCAAGTTTTGTCCAGCTTCCTGGAATTGCGAGTCTCTCCCCACCTTCCTGAGTGTCATTCCCTCAGTCATCTGCAGACTTTTGAATTAAGGAAGTGTACACACTAAATCCATGTTTGCTTTATTTCCCACAGCTCCTAGCTGAAAATGCTCAATAAATAATTTTGATTGATTCGTTCTTCCAAGTTCTGAGAGCCTTGAAAGAATGACCCTTCATAAATCTTGGTCGTTGTTTCTATTAATGATGCAAGAGTAGTAATCGTGCAGGTTGGAGCTGAGAAGGACAGAACTGAAAGTAAGAATAATTCATTTCCTATTTTAGATTAGGTGCCTCGGAGGTTCTGGGTACATTCTAAGGCCTGGGGGCCTCTGGGTGCTCGCACATTGCTAGTGCGAGTTCAATCATTTCGTCTGATGTATGTTTCCATCAGTGATCGGTACTCCCCAGCCCTCTCCTCAGCAGATTGACTCTGATGGGCTTGGAGAAAAGACCTTTACTCAGTCAGCATGACTCAGCCAGTCCTTGGGGCTGCTTATCTGTAAACACACATTCATAAAGCAAGTCAGCTTGGAGACCTTAGAAGTTTCATTTGTTCAAGTTTCCTTTGTTTCCTGTCACCCCGCCCCCTGTCTCCTATTGGTGTATATAGGTCAGTCGTCAAGCTCTTAAACGGAGGAGAAATGAAGGGCCGGGAGAGCACCAAGATTTTCATCCATAAGCCCAGAGCCAGAAGTGATGAATTCTTTTATTAGTCCCTGTATTTCCCCAGAGCCTTCTGGTTTAAATTCCTGAATACGACAGGGAAATGAGACACACTTTCTGAAAGCATCCTTGGGAGTGTGATTCCCGGAGCAGCAGCAGCAGCATTGCCCTGGGAGTTTGTTAGAAATGCAGAGTCCAGGCCCATGCCTTGTGAATCAGGATTTTCCGGGAAGTAAAGAGCAAGAAGAGCCAGTTTCACACCACTGCTCTTTTCTCTTTTGTCCTTTTGTTTGTTGTTTATTTTTCAAGACAGGATTTCTCTGTGTAAGAGTCTGGCTGTCCTGGAACTTGCTGTGTAGACCAGGCTGGCCTTCAACTCACTGAGATCCACCTGCCTCTGCTTCCTGAGTGCTGGGATTGTGCCACCACCGCCCGGCTCACATCACTGCATTCTTGAGGGTGCTCCTGTGAAAATCACTTAAGTGTTCCTTGGTGAATGGTAGTGTGCCAATGTGGTACCTGCAGAAGGGCTCTGCTACTGTGTTTTCTGTTTTCTACCTCTAAAAGGGGACCAGGTGGAATAACTGGTGACCTGGGCCACTGCTCCCGTAGTTGTCAGAAGAGTCACAACTACTTTGTGAGTGTTTCTTTAAGGAGGTAGTTTTTAACTTTTCTGTGTTCTCACAATACTCCATACACTTCTACTGGAGAGTGACCCACTCTTGTTGAGTGTCCTCCATCACATGCACAACCTTATAAACATGTTCTGTAGGGTCTTGACAATCTGGTAATTAACATAGGGAGAACCTGTCAGTGATGAATAGACTAGACACTGGGGCTGACATTGAGTTTTGGTGATTTCGGGGGACGTGTCTTCCAAGATTTAAAGAGTGTAGAGCAAAACAATGTTGGGAGATGTTGTTATTTGAAAGAAGATGGCCCCTAAAGGGAGTGGCACCATTAAGGGATGTGACCTTGTCGGAGGAAGTGTACCACTGTGGGGGAGGGCTTTGAGGTTTCGTATGCTCAGGATACCACCCAGTGAGTCACTTCACTTCCTATTCCTTGTAAGCCAAGATGTAGCCAGCACCATGTCTGTCTGCATGTGCCATGCTCCCCACAATGATGACAATGGACTGAAACTCTGAAACTGTAAGCAAGCCACCCCAATTAAATGTTTTCTTTGTAAGAGTTGCTGTGGTCATGATGTCGCTTCACAGCAATAAAAACCCTAACTAAGACAGGAGATAAATGTTCAGGTAAAGAAAGTAGATGTGATGCAGTTGGGCTGTAGCCAAGAAGGTGAAGATGAAGGTCATTCGGATTGTAAACGTGGGTCCAAGATACAAATGCAGATTGGCTTGCCTCAGAGCTACATAGTCTGCTGTGCTCACTGTTCTTTACACTGTCAAAGGATAACTTAGAAGGACCCTCAGAACCTGTGTGGAAAATCCAACCCCCTCTTCCAAGGGGGAGCAAACTGAAAGCCACAGATGTAAAAAATCTTAGCTAAATCACAGGACTGACTGGAGGCAGAACCATAATGAAAAGTCAGAAGGTAGTACACGTCGTCCTGACAGAAAACCATACCTTTCCAGCCATCTTTCTTCCTTCTCAAGTGTAATGCTCATCCAAAGAGAATAGGACTGTTCCAGGAACGTAGGCTCCCCTGGTGTCGTGGCTGAAACACCAAAACCACTTGGTGCTTACTTTTTGTATTAAAGATAGCCTGTACTAGGGTATCACTTCAGTACTCTTCTTGGCTACTGCCCAAATCCAATCCACACTGACAGTTCAAGGCTTTCATATGCTAGTGGCTACCAATGCTTCTAGCCTTCAGAAGAAAGATGTTATGCAGACAACAGAAGACTTTAGTGATATTCAAAACCCTATAATTGATAATCAAGACTCATTGGGGCTCACAGAAACTGAAGCGACAAGCACAGACTGTGTGTGGGTTGAACTGGATCCTCTGCATATACTTTATGGCTGTGGAGCTTTGGGTTCTTATGGGACTCCCAAAGATGGGAATGGGGGTGTCCCTGACTCTTTTGCCTGAACCTGGGACTCTGTTCCTCCTACTGGGTTGCCATGTCCAGCCATGGTATGAGGGTTTGTTCCCAGTCTTATTGTATCTTGTTAGGCCAATTTCGGTAGATATTTCTTGGAGGTCTGCTCTTTTTTTATTTAAACGATAACAGACAAGAGGTTGATCTGGGGGAGATGGGGGTGCTGAGAGGAGTGGATGGAGGAGAAACTACTGTCAGAATGCAATGTATGAGAGAAGAATAAAGGTTAACAAAACTCTTTTAGATAGTTTACAGAAAATATAATTATCAAGAAATAAGAGGCAAGAAGAACTACTGTCAGAATGTGATGTATGAGAGAAGAATAAAAGTTAAAAAACTCTTTTAGATAGTTTACAGAAAAATATAACTATCAAGAAATTAGAGGCAAGATAATGTGATTAAACACAGTGAGCTGACATGGCCATCAGGAGACTAGCAAGGCCATTGCTCTGTCTATGTCTTTCATGGACACATGTCTACTCCATGTTTAATGCTTCCTAAGAATAAAATTCTGTTATTTATTCCTACGACCAACAACAGGGAATGCCATTGAGGTACTACCGCCATCTGTTAGTGGTCTTCTTAGAATATTGTTTTCCTTTGTCTGTTTCTACATGCCCAAGTCCTGAACTGCGCCTTGCTCAACCCTAAGACTTGGATGCCATTTACTGGCAGAGAGAAGCCAAGGAGGGAAAGATGAGACAGCTGCGTCTAGCTCTGCTGACAGATACAAACTAGGCAGGCTCTTTACTCTCTCCAGTTCCCTTAGCCTCTTTCTCTTTATGTCAGTAATGAATCTATTAGGCTGGCCGGCCTCTACAAAGCTCCCCATTCCAGGAGTACAGTCCTCTATCTTTCCATTGCCTAATTTGTAGGACTTTTCCCAAGGGATATTTTAGCTTCCATGCAGAGTATAATAACAAAAGAAGACTTCTCTTAAAATTCAGGACAAACCTACCTGATGAAATTACAGACTTTAGGGCAGAACATCATGTAGGCAGAATATTCTGTCTGCTCGCATGGCAGCTCTGCTTATCACGAACCACTGTTTTCATACGTTTGAAAAGAAGCCAAGGACAGGATCTGAATGATATGTGATACCCAGTATTGTGAGTTCATTTATGTTTTAGGCAGTTCATCACTGAGTACATTTATAGAGTACAGTATTATATTATTAGTAGCAGGTATTAAATATATTATTTAGTATTAGAGGTATTAGTCTCAAGCATTAGGGAAGATTAGCATTTGATGTATTAGTTCTTTGAGGTTACAATTATGACTTGAATTCCTGACTTATTATCCAGTGCATGGTAGTAGCTGAATTATGATTTAGCTTTAATCCCACAACAAGTTCACCAACATTGACAACCCAGTACTAATTAATGACAATTCTTTATTTGCAAATGTGTCTGAGGATTGGCGGCTCACATGTTTGGTTATCATAGAATTTACAGGTGAAAACTTCAACATGGGCATTCTTTCGTTAATGAATTTCACAGCCTAGTTTTATGAAAAACTCTATGCTTAACTAAGTTTCAACCCTTTAAAGCTTCCTCTTAAGCAGTGGTTCTCAACCTTCTGAATGCTGTGACCCATTAATACGGTTCCTTGTGATGTGATGACCCCCAAACAAGAAATTATTTCATTGCTACTTCGTAACTGTAACTCTGCTATGAATCATAATGTAAGTACCTGATATGCAGGACATTTGATGCGTGACCCCCCCAAAGGGGTCATGACCCACAAATTGAGAACCACTGCTCTTAAGGGCCCTGGCCTACCCACTAAGTATGTCCCTTTCTTATTTCTTTCTGGATTCTGGGAGCAAAATTTTTGGTCTGCTGCTTTAACCCAAGCTCTTCTTCACTAGGCACTCCATGGTACTTCATCACAGTCCCAAAACAAATGATTAGGTAAAGTATTAAAATGTCTACTGCCATAGTTAATGTTCTTCTAGACCTCAGTCATTGTTTCTCACACCTGAAGTCAAAGGGGCACTAATGCATTCGGCACACTCACCCTCACAGATAAAGCTTTCCGCAGGCAAGGAATGAACTCTCTGGAATAGGTAACTACGTTCCTAAAACCGCAGCATCTCACACTATCAGACTTCCTAGTGGTCCTTCCTCTCTCAAATAAGAACATCTTTTCTACCAACACTGTAGCCCATTTTGATCTCTGATTCCGGGACCTAGGGCGGAGGTTTTTTTGCCCTCGGAACACCGGTGGGATTGGCCCAAGGGGTCAGTCACCGTGTGCTGACTCACTTCCTAGAGAGGCAATCATGATCTGCCACCAGGGCTCCACGCTGCTAACTTTATGTACAGCAGATTCCCAATTTCCCTCCTCCTACTCTGAGTTTTGCTATGCACAGCGGCTGACAATTTGCCACATAAAAAGTGTGCCCATAATTTATGAGTGGAAGTTTCTGTCCACCCACTCCTCCAGCATGGAGACAGGATCATTTCGAGTGCTAAAAGCAGACTCCACTGTCTGCCTTACACTTTGCATAAAGCCCATCTTAGGCATATATCAAAGTTTTCCTGACATTTGCAACCCTCTTCTCCCCAAGCGTCCCCTACTCTGGTACTTCTCAACACTCCCATTGATGGAGATGTCATCTGCTTGTTCTATTTCCCACAGCTGAGAAGCCTGGTATAAACCCCACTTAGCAAGAAATGGATTGAACTAGGACTAGCTCGCCTATAGCTGTTTTCACCCTCAATCCTCCCAGCACTCTGGATTTAAAGCCTTCAGGGAGGTTGTGACTCAGGGCACTTACCTGCCATGGATTTGTTGTTGCTGTTGTCATTGATTAAAGGAAACATCAAGTTCTTCTATATGCAACAAAGGGCATACAAGACTCTTGGGTAGATGGGACCATTTTATAGTTGCCTCCCCTCTCGTTTTCCACGAAGATGTACCACAGCTACAGATTGAGATATTTAGTATCTCTGTGATTTGCTCTGAATAAAATTAAAGCTGTCATACTTACACACTGCACTTAGAACATGAACCATGTGCACAGAGGAGCGGTTGTCTGCATGTGCTAGGAGGTGGCCCCTTGCTGCTGTGAGGGGGCTAAGCTGAGATGCATGTGTTGTTTGTCTGCTATGTGTAGGTTGCGGAAGTGGCAGACAGAATGGAGAAGACGAATATCACATTTGTATCTTTGTCAATTTCCTTAAAGAATGATCCCAGACCATATAATACATAGAACATGGGAGAGTCTCCTGCTGCCCCTAGGGACAGTGACAACAGAGCCTCTCTCAGCAGGTTTTGGGACTGCAGCTTCTTCTGAGTAGGAACTGCCAATCCTCTGACCTGATAATGGGATATCCTGGTGCCAGGACCTGGGCTGACTCTCTAAGAAAGTTCTGTTCCATTTTCACTTAATGTTTCTCCCTCCCTCCTTCTCTCTCTCTCTCTCTCTCTCTCTCTCTCTCTCTCTCTCTCTCTCTCTCTCTCTCACACACACACACACACACACACACACACTCACACACACACACTCACTTCATACCTGAGTTAACACAGGCACAAATTAACACATACATACACTAATCAGCCAGCCTCCCACATCAATGTACATCATCTGTGGATACTCCTCTCAGACACAGGATGATGATGATAATAATAGTAATAATAATACTGATAAACATTCAGTCAATCCAAGGAACTATGTTTCTCTTTTCTCTCTCATTTTCCCACTAAAAAGGGTCTTTAAAATGCATTAAGTCAAGTAAAATTTTACTCAGAGGTTCATATGACTGGAGCAGGTTGACAAGAAAAACAATCACAAAATAAATATTTTTTGTTTTGTTGTTTTTTAAAAAAAGAACATTTCCATATACATTATCTCTAACTTGACAAAACTGCTTCCTTGGACAGACAGGTGCTGTGGGAAGAGGCTCTGGATGAACTGTGAGGGGCTCTTGGAACAAGTCAAAACTGTGAAACTGGGGGGAGCGAGAAAGTGAGGGGGCTGGCAGGAGGAAAAAGTGAGGGGGTGAGCAAGGAGGCTGTGGCCTGCCCTTAGTGTCGGCTCCTCTGCCATAGCACTGCACACACTTTCTGAGGACGTGGCACTGAAAGCCATCAGCCCATGCCCCCCCCCCCCAGGGTGCAGGGAGGCAGTGTACAAAAAGTAAGAACCGATGCAGGGAGTCACAGAACAACAACATTTTAAGAAATCTGGTTAAAAAGAATACAAAAGTGACTCCACAGAGGGGAGGTCCCGCCCCTCCCACTCTTGTCCCCTCTTGCTGTCCTGGATGACAAAAATCACCTTGAAGCATTTTCACTTCGTTTCTTTCATGGTTTAGCTGGTTCTTTTATCTCTTCCTTGGCTCTTCTTCAAATGCATTTGTTTTAGAGAGCACCAACTTTACAGACCCGAGGCTGCTGAGCTGTGGCCTCCCTGTGAGTCGGGGCGGGGAGGGGGTGTTGTATGCACTTGTGCACGTGTGCGGTGGCTGTTTCATTGTTTCTCTCCTGCTTCAGTCCAAGCCTTGAGCTCCCATCTCCCAGGTGCTGAAAGTCCCATGGAAGCACCCTGTTGGCACTGAGGTGAGGGGCTCGGATTATCTTTGCACCCTGATTGTGTGGAT
Organism: Ondatra zibethicus; assembly: GCA_004026605.1. NCBI lineage: Eukaryota > Metazoa > Chordata > Mammalia > Rodentia > Cricetidae > Ondatra > Ondatra zibethicus. Next base: position 125,218 of record PVIU01000449.1, read on the forward strand.
CAACTCTCTGACCAGTGCTGGGGTAGTTCCCCCATTAGCTACAGAGTTTGCCTGTCTCATACTCAACAGGATTTGGCAGCTTGGAATTGAAAGCTCTCAGGGAGGATTGGATCCTGCCCACCTCATTGTTGGCCAGCTTGAGCCTATGCCGGAGCAAGCAGGAGAAAAGGTCAAGTCGGACTTTACCAGGTGGAGAGAGTTGATTGACCCGGTCTCTGAGCTCAATGAGTTGTAAGAGGGCAGAGTCCTGGGAACCTTGCGTATATGGGTAGTCTAGCTGGAGAATTAGGTCTCGGATAGCATCTGGATCAAAGGGCAGGCTGTAGCCAAAGACCTGCAAGGTGTTGATTTTCATGTAGCCCAAGTTCTTGGAGGGATCCGTCATCTCCAGGGGTTCATAGTAGATTGTCTCGTTGGAGCTGTCATCCAGGGACTTGATTCGGCTCCTTAGGTAAACATGGACTGTCTCAAAGAAAGTCTTCCACCTGTTCCCCAAAGTGATTGTCCAGTTTTGGCACTGGGCAGCTGCATCCACATTAGTCCTTTCCCAGTCAGGAAAGTTGCCCTCGTTTACAGGCATGAACCAGCTCTCGGAGTGGCTGCCCCCAAAGGGGTTGACGTAGATGGCCATGACAGGCTCCAGGGTGCTGTTTTTAGTGAGGCAGATCTGCAGGGACAAGGCTAACATGACATGCACCAGCCCGGGCTTGTACTTGTTGCTCTTCAGAGTCAGCAGCATCCGCTTCCTCCAGGAAGGGTCAAACCAGCTGCCCAGGCGCATGTCATTGCTGATAAAGATGGAGTGTACCTCAATGCGGCTGTCTCGCTTCTGCAGCAGGTACTTCAGCTCTAAGTCCTGCAGGTCTGTCTCAAGTCCCAGGAAGTTCTCCAGGGACTCCGCTACCTCCGGACGGCACAGTCCCTGGGCCAGCACATAGCCAGGGTTACAGCTCCCACAGCGAGTACTATTGTCTGAAGCACAGTGGGCACACGCAGACCCTTCACCCAAGGCACATGGGATGGGGCCCTGGCAGGAAGATTGGTCATAGGGACAGGTGCAGCTATGACTCTGTTCTAGGAAGGTCCCGGGGAGGGTGCTTTCTCCACAGTAGAGAAGGGATTGGATTCGGTTCCACCAGAAAGACAGGGATCTAGAAGAGATAAAACAAAGAGGTAAGAGGCAAAGGAAACTGTATCCCCTGTCCTCCCTAGGAGTATCAGGGCACCGACTTCAAGGTGGAGGGGGCAGAGGCAAGGGAAAGATCACAGCAACAGGATCCCTGTTGTGAAGATACCTGTGGTGAAGACCCTGGAGCTCCACCAACTGAGTTAAGCCTGGAACTCTATCTAGTGGATCAGCCAGAAAGATTTGACATCAGACTTGTCCTGGAAACAGCCAGGCTAATTTCTTTCAAAACTGGAGGCTTTTCAGTGTCTTAAATCAAATCTAGCCTTTTAGCTTTCTTAATAGCATAGATCTTTAAACAGTTCATGGTCTTGCCAAGTTCATGCCCAACTAAAGGTACTCTCCTTCTTTTCTGTTTTATCCTTCTTACAGGAAGACTTGGAATTTTTTTGTGGGTTACTTAAACTTTGGATTTCAATTCTTAACTACCTCCTCAAATCGGTTCTTTCCAGTGTCTCCTTCAAAGGATGACTCCAGTCACTATCTCATCACTATGTTCTGGTTTAACCCACGGCAACTATCTGTGTATAAAATTACTATTGGTTTATCGAGCCCTTATTCATAGCTGGCTTCCCTGGAAGTGCAGGAGAACAGGGGTTCTGTGCTGTCCATGAACACATTTTCAGAGAGCAAGCTTGTTTCTTGTTCATGAGGGGCATTGAAAAATTTGTTGCTAAAAAACAAAACAAAAACAAACAAACAAACAAAAAGACACCATTTTACTAACTCCTGCCGGTCTGTCTGCTCCACTCCTCCTTCCTGCCTTCCCTGTGGCTCAATTAGTGACATGGCTGGGCCTTTGCGAGAGTAGCTACACTGCCCAGAGTCCTGTCTCACCTACATATGCCAGGCATGCCTATCGTTTCTTGCATAAGTTGTCCAAGACTTCTTAGGAGGTTTTCCTCTCCAGCCTCTGCCTCTTGGGAACTATCTTTTTAAAATGTTTTTGTTCTTTTTTTAATTTATGTTTTTTTGATTGGTGTTCTACTTTCATTAGTTTCAGTGGCTAATACAGTCAGGATTTTAAATTTTTTATGTCTTTACATGTTTGCTAAATCTTTCCTTGTCAACCGTGTCCTCTATAGCTAAATAGCAGGACATGGAATATAGGTATAATACATTTTTAATGAAGGCATGTATGAATGAGTGAATAAGTAAGTGGATTCCTATCACAGTATACTCCAGCCCTATTGGGAGAGTCCAGGCCTCATCTTTCTTCCCACCTATGACTCCGACAAGCAACAAGAGCTACTTGTTTGAAACAATCTAGTGTGTTTATTTCTCATTATTTGCAGTTGGTATATGGGCTTGAGCTCAACTCTTTCCCTCACTAGAAGACTTACAAAACTGGAAAAAGAATAAGTGAGAATTTGGGTGTTACAAGAATAGTATTTGAATCTACTATCCTTTACATAAAAGTAACACAGGCTCCCTTAACTTCTTCATACACAATGGATGATTGAATATGACAAAGTAGGGAGGCCAAGATCACAGAACAAGAATGGCTGAATGTGTCACCACTTTCTGTTCTTCCATGTTGACCACAGCATCCTTCTTGGCTACAGCAGCTGTGGCAGTAGGTGTTGTACTCTGGATCTGAAGCCCGGGTACTCACCTCTCCTTGGGCAGGCGGAAACGAGGCTGCCGATGGCAGCGCTTGCAGAGATTGAAGAGGCGGCGGACGATCCGGTGCATCTTCTTTAACAGGACTTTCAAGCTGGCTCCCAGCTGTTGGTAGCGGTGCTGGACGTTAGTGTCCATGGCCCAGTACTGGGAGATGGCTGTGGAGTTCAGGAATCGGTCACTGGGCAGCCTCTTCAGCAGGGCCTGGAATTCTTCTGTGGGCAAAAATACAAGATCTGAGTAGAAGCTATGGAAAGTCCTGGGAACACAAATGGCTGGTTCCTTAGTCCCAGGGGCCCCTCAGAGTCACTGCATGAGAAACAGGCCTCACAACCACTGTACTAGCTTTTTAAATTGCAAATGGCGTTATTGAAAATTAATTAACATATCATAAAATGTAGCTCCAGGATTCTTTTCTTAAGAATTCATTCATTTTTTGATTTTTGTTCTCATGTGTGTGTGTGTACTCACTACATGTGTGTAGGGGTCCACAGAGACCAGAAGAAGGGGACAGGTCTCCTAGAGCTGTAATTAGAGGTGGTTGTGAATGACCCAACATAATTTCAAGTTCCAACTCAGGTCCTGTGGAAGAGCAGTGCATGCCCTTAACTACTGAGCCATCTCTCCAGCCTCAGCTTCTGAGGGTTTTTTGTTTTGTTTTGTTTTGTTTTTGTTCCTTTTTTATTTTTGTTTTTTTGAGACAGGTTTTCTCTTTGTATCAGTCCTAACGGTTATCCTGGAAGTAGCCTTTATAGACCAGGCTGGCCTCAAACTCAGATTTGCCTGCCTCTGCCTGCCAACTGATGGGATTAAAGGCGTGTGCCAACACAGCCTGGCTCTTGTTTTTTGTTCTTATTCCAGTAAATCTTTGATTTTCAAAACAGATCTCTGCCACTCCTCAAATGGCTAGAAATCCTGCTTTTAAGCCGGGTGGTGGTGGCACACGCCTTTAATCCCAGTACTCGGGAGGCAGAGGCAGGAGGATCTCTGTGAGTTCGAGACCAGCCTGGTCTACAAGAGCTAGTTCCAGATCAGGCTCCAAAGCCACAGAGAAACCCTGTCTCGAAAAACAAAAACAAAAAACAAAAACAAAAAAAAATCCTGCTTTTACTCATAGCCTTGGGGAGTGACTCTTTCTTTTTTTTCTCCATGTAACTTACTCATGGAACTATCTTCTTTTCTCACATAACATATCCGGATTACTGTTTTCCCCATCTACTCCTCCCAGTTCATCTCCTCCTCCCCTCCCATCCTGATCCACTTCTTCCTGTCTCTCTTCGGCCAAATTTCTGCAACAATACCAGGACTCTCCAGTGGAAGGTAAACAGGCTCAATGACAGGCAAATGTTGGCACAGAGAAGGTACTGTACCCAGCTCAGAAGTCTTAGAAACATTTAATCCCTGCACCTAGCCTCTCCCTCCACAGCCTGATTCTCTGATACAGTCTTGCTTTCTTGGTCTCCTGGTCACATAGGCATTCTTCCTTTGTAGCTAATATAGAAGCAGCATGATATCTGCCTCCAAGCTCAAAATCTGCAGTCTTCTGAGTGTCCTGGGTATGGTTTGCTTTTGAGCTCATGCTCCGGTCTCTCTTCTCTGCTTGGCCTTGGAACCTGTTACCGCCTTGCCACCTGGCAGGGGTCTATGACACTCTCATTTATTCACCTGTAGCATCTCATGGTGGTGAAAACTAAAGTTGTATTGTAGAACATATCCTACTACTGCTAGCACAAAGCAGCAGGCTGGGGACTGGAACTTGAATTTTTTAATAGCTCCTTGCATCGGCCTATTGCTATCACTCTTTTAAAGATGAGGATATTATAGCATCGAGGAACTGGATGGCTCAACCAAAGCAAGAAAGTTGGTCAGTCATAGGGCAAGAAGCAAAACTATCCCCTCAGACCCTGGGCCTTAAGTTGACATTGATAATTAGCTATGTCAGCATGAAACAATAGTTAGTCTGATTTCCACTGGGTACCAACTAGACCATTTTATATACTTCATATCTTCAGCAAATATTTACCAGGTGCAAGCATTGTGTTAGACATCATGAAATCAGTAGCTGGAAGGACAGACAATAGTATTTATTTATACTCTCAGTGTTATTTATCTTAGCTTATTAAGTCCTTTACACACACATCTAAGTTAGGCACTGTGATTATTTGCACAAAGAACAACACACCACTTAAGACTCTTGGTGACCATATAATTATTCTTTCCTTGGATGTTCACAAACATAGTAAGTTGGGATCCAAGTCAGATTCCTTGTGTTCTGGGCCCTCGCAGCCTCTTGTCTGCAGTGGGAACAATTCTGAGCTAGCTGTCCTGCTTACCTGACTCTTCAAACTGCCTGTTGTGAGTGGCCCAGGAGTCTTGGATCTGCAGCAGGCTGTCTTCCATGGACTGGATGTCAGCATCAGGACAGTTGCATTCTGGGAAAGTGGGGCTGCACTTGCACCAGCAGTCATTCTCCCTGCAGACAAGTTCACCCTCAGAGCTGCAAGTGATGTAGCTAAGTGCTGCAGCCACAAACCGCTCACGCAGGTGTTCAGGAAGCAGCACCTGCAGGCCTGGGGAAAGCGTGAATCAAGGCATCACTGAGCAGAACCAGTGGGACTCAGTTTCTCACACCCAAGGCTAAAGAATTCCAAACGGGTTTTGCTGACTGGGCCTGAGACTGGTCACCCCAGGGTCGGATCCTGCTGAGCTGGTTGGGAGAGAGGGCTTTTCTAGCCCTTATGACAGATGGGGGAGGATCTGAGTATGCAGATGAGGAACATCAAAGCCCAAGGCTTAGCCAAATTCCTCACATCAGCCAAATCGAGAGCTTGCATATCATAAGAACAGGCTTACTGGCTGCATATCAGCATTTCTAAGAGAGAAACAGGAAGATATTTCAGATAAAATAAGAACTTAAGGCCCTCCTGGGAGAGAAAGCAAGGCTTGAGGAGCTTGCTCTGCCTCTCAAAGCCATCCTTCTTATAGTTTCCCCAACATTGGCAGTAGGCATACTCAGACATTACTAGATGCTAACCTTCCTGGGCCTCCCAGTCCAGTCTGGATAGCTGAGGCTATTCTGTTGTTGTTTGTTTTTTGTGTTTTTCTGTTATTATTGTTTTGTTTCTGGTGTTAGGACACAGGGTTTCTCTGTCGTTAGCCCTGACTGTCCTGGAACTCGCTCTGTAGTTCATGCCAACTTTGAACTCACAGCAATCCACCTGCTTCAGCCTCCTGAGTGCTGGGATTAAAGGCCTGTACCACCACTGCTCAACTAATTTAACACTTGAGAAAATATAAATGTAGGAGGGCAGACTGTGCCTCAAGATTCATCAGGCCATCAGGCCCAGATACACACTGGCTTCAAGCTGTTGGAAGCTTACAAAGGGTAAAGGAAAGATAGTTATGGATTAAGGATGGATTTAGTGTAGGTCAGATCTTCAGGATACTGTTAGACTTTCTGCCAAGAGAATGAGGTATAGAAGGACCCCTGGATATGAGGAGCCCCTTTCCTCCAATGCATGCTTTTGATTTCCACATCCATGACTTGGTCCTTGGCAGAAAATGAGAGTGCTCACAGTGCGCGTCCCGGCCTCAGCAGACCTCACACTGTACCTAGAAGTTGTCAGCAGCTCGGATGTCTTCTGTTCTCACTTGAGGTCCCACCTCCTACTCTCACTGGCTACTAAATGTCCCCTTCTTGATTCTGTGCCCACCATGGCACTCGACAGTCCCCGCTCAACACATACACTATCCACATGCTTGCTTTCAACACTTAGCTTTTCCAGTAGTCTCCTTCCATCTCCCCGTTGCCTCCCACCTCTCCACCAGAACACTTCCCGTGGCTCTAAAGTAAGCGCCCCAAGCAATGCCTGTGTGAGTGATGGGCTCTAAAAGTAAATGGCACAAACTATTCCAAACGAACCACCAGACAGTTTGAACTTCACTCACCACTAATTTCCAGACACAAATTCAGCTTGTACAGGGACAGGAGAAGAGAGATATTAATTGTATTGGGTATCTTTTACTAGGTGTTTCACTCCTCTTATTGTATGTTTGTTAATTCCTAGAGCAATATTGGTTGCCTCTGGCTCAGATTGCTTGAGATCTGTAATTGTAACTTCTAGGTGAGGGCTATTGATTTTGTGAGGCTGGGGCTGTAATATCTTAAACAGGGGCCATTTCAGTTAGTGCTTAGGAAAAATGAGCTCTTCTTCTGCTGAATCCGTTTCTATAGCTCTTCTCTTAAAACATCTGAGAAACGGGTGGAATTAGGTGGCTCTACTTGTCCCCTATTCTTTGGGCCCACAACAGCGGTTTTTGCTTTTTTTTCTCTCTGCTTTGCCCATGCTGTCTCCAGTCCAAATGTTCCTGTTCATTCCTCTTAAATGCTGCTCCTGGTGTCGAGATTCAAGGTTCTCACAGAAAACCACAAACAATGGAAAGCAAGCCACTCTTCTGTTGTGATTACAGACCAATAGACCCAAAGTTTGACCTAGAGGGAGCCTTGTTAGCGAAGCCACAACTACTATGCAAAGGCCACAGGTTCCTTAGTGTGCCTTCACAACCAAAACCATCATTGGCCTTGTTTACAAGGTTGTGTGTCTGATCCTTACAGGATAATAGCACAGGTTTTGAAAAGGAACACATTGGAAGTTATTTAGATATTAAGCGGCAGGAGCAATGGATCATGGGTGTGGGGCCAGTCCTCAGATGTTCCTCACCCCCCAAAAAAAAACTGATGGAAAGTTGTTGCATGCAGGTCCTAAGATTTGTGAAGTATCTTGTCTTAAGGAGGACTTAGCTGAGGCAGATAGGCATAAACTTAATGACCTGGACTCTACTTGTTAGGAGCTGTGTACTCATTTCTATTCAGAATGCAATTGGCAGCCTAGGTCTTTAATCTGCACCTAGCAGATATATAGCAACGCACCCAGCAGCAAGTGTTAGCAACCTAGAAACCCCACCTGCAAAGAACTGCACACACACCCTACTGTGAATGATGGAGTACGTTTTCTTCCTCCTTACAGCCATCAAAGTTGCATTCTATTCAACTGTACTCTGCTATGCTCAGGTATGAAGCTGGGGAACCATGTGGCCTAGACTGGTTTTGAGCATGTGTGTAATAAGGTAAAACTGTGTACCTAAGTGAACGTTTAGGGAGAGTCCATCACTTACTATCCTTTGCTTATGCATAATTGGATGCACATTTGATAAAAATCACATGTGTTATGGGAAGGAACATGCATGTAGAAAAAAATGTTTATGGGATTTAATCTGTGTACCTAAGTAGAGAACCATTCCAACAATGCCCCTACTAACCAGCTCCTCCTAAAGGAAGGCCCCATAATGTGGGTCCTTGGGTACCTTCACTTATGAAGCCTGCTGCCAATTCTGATAGTGTATTTCCAATGGGTGCTATTGATTTGCTTTGAATAAAGTTACTTTGCTCATTTGGTAAAATGCGAGTCCTTATTTCAGTACTTGAAATAAGAGGCCAAGAGCCTGGATTCACCCATCCCAGACCCCGACCTACTCAAATGAGAAAAATCAGATCTTTCCTTTCTTGTCAGGGATCCAGGCTTTCCACCAGGCCTTAGCAGTGTGAAGCCACCATGCAGCTGCTTACCCAGTAACTGTACTTTGTTCTCTGGACTCTGAACCAGGACAGAGCTGACTGAATCCAGGTTGTCATAGTTGCTGCAGCCCAGTGGACCAGTCCTGGTCTCTGTGACCTAGAGAAGAAGGGACAAGATATGGACTCAGAAAACAAGAGGAAGGTTTCTCTTTGAGCCTTTCCTTCGAGCCATCCATGTGGAGACTCTGTGTCCTACCCCTGACCAAAGAAATTGCATTTGTCTACCCTAGGAATGCAGAGTGACTTTGTTTACTTGTCCCGAGTCAGTGAACATTGTTTCTATGTGGCTCGTGATAAAAAGCTGCATGTGGTCACTAGGGCCTTTGAGAGGGGAGCCAATAAGATGTGTAGCCAGGAAGTGGGGTGTGGAGTGAGACCTTCAAGTTGGTGTCTGCCGTCTTGACGGAGGACGGGGCCAGAGGTGGTCCCTGTTAGCCTGTGAGTGAGCCAGTTACATCCACTTGATGGGGTGCTCACAGGTTTTGGGGATCCCGAAGATGAAAAGCGCAAGAGAAATACGAGTGGTTATGAGTATTATTATTAGTATTAAACATTTAAGTCCACTTCAGCACCGAGATGTCCTTAGAGAAAATCTGCTATGGGATTACTGCATATTTCACTAAGTATATTAAATATACATAAACTCTTACAGCCACGTAGTATTCCAAACACAGTATTTTAAAATATTATAAAGCTGGCCCATCAGTTTTCCCTGATGTTTAAAGTATAAGATGAAAAATGGGGAGCTTTAAGTTCACTGAAATAATTATGTAATAAGAATGATGGGGACCTGAGGCCCTTTCTTCTCAAAAGCTCAAAGTCCTTGCCAACAATCAATCAACCAATCAAGGAGTATTTATTGAGCAGCCCCTGTTCAATTCTCCACGATTCATCAAACATTCATAGAGCACTTTTCTGGAGCTCTTGTGGGGCTCTACCTGGTACTGCTGACCTCCCTTGCAGCTGCAGGCACCTGGGCTTTGCAGCAGGCACAGGAGCTGCAGTTTCGCATCCTTTCCTGAGAGGATGCGATTCCCATCTGGTTCCCACGCTAGAGTCTCTGCAGAGGCAAGCTCACATTTATTTTGCTTGCCATGATGTCAACAGCGGCTAGTGAGTGCCTGGAACATCGTAAGAAAGCAGTGAACCTGAGGATGTGTGAGTAAAGTGTTCTAGTCTTTTCAGGAAGATAGGCACAGAAATGTGTAAGTTCCATAATGAATCATTCAAGGAGGCGAGGCAGGTAGATTACAAATGACAGATAGACATCCGAGTTGTGACCAAAGGATGTGTCACAGGAAGCACATTCCCAGGCAGAGGGAAAACTAAAAGAGCAGGGGAAACATCACTGACTCTTTAAAGATAAGTAGGAAGCAGACAGTAGAGGAGTTAGGGAAATATGTTGTAAGAAGAAAAATTCAAAAAGAAAGACAGTGGGTTCTACAGCACAGGCTTCAAAGTATATAGGTATGGGCCCGGCTCCCTAAGGAACCCAAAATGCAGGGCTTATCACAGACGGACTCTTGTCTACCTAAGCTTAGAAAATGCACAGAGAATAAAGATGTCAAGTGGGAGATGGGACAATACCACAAACACTGGGAAAGGAGTCAGAACTGATCTTGGGAGTTTAAATCAGCCTTGAAAGGTGAGTAGGGATTCAAGGGAACTTGTGAAAGTATGTCTGGAAAAGAACAAAGAAGCAGCATCAGAAACAGCATCTAAGAGCCAGCAAGATGCAGTCCAAATGAGGACCAGGAGCAGGACCACACCAGGTACAGGGTGATTTTCCAGCTTTCATCCCGGTGAAGCAAAATGCCACCGGTGCTTTCAGGACTAAATCCAACCCTCCCATTTTCCCAATAGGAAAACACAGTCCAGAGCATAGAGTGGCTGGGCTATCATATCTGAACAATGGAATATTCCTAAAGATTGATTGATGATTGATTGATTGATTTTGAGATAGGGTCTTACTGCTAGGCTGGCCTGTAAGTTATGATATGGCTCAGTCTATCCTCATAACAATCCTCCTGCCTCACCTTCCTAAGTATCAGGATCACAGGACTGAGCTAAAAATAATGAATTAGTTTAAATCAACATTGGAGCTTTCAGACTCTAGATCTGTGTCATTTCAATTCCTAGAAAACAGGTCAAAGGGTTGCCACCACAAAATGTCACCACTTTCTAGACAAGAGTCTAAAGAGATTAGTTCACCTAATATGCTAGTGATCTGCTCTCCTCAGAAATCTAACACTGGGCAAAACCAAAACAAAACAAAATGCAACGATGAGAAGTTAGTATTACTATCTGCTAGGTCGAGAAAGTCTCACTCAGCCCCTGTGCCTCCTCCCGGCACTTCTCACCCCACCCCATACCTTAAACCTCTCCCTCCCATAGGCTGGGCCTCCACATCCCCAGCTTCTCTTCCTTATATAATTCAGCCAGTTTGGATATGTGCCCTCTTGGTCCATGCTCTTTCTTGGTTCTCTTGACCTCTTGTTCTTCTGGGCTGCTCGTGGCTTTAGCTTGGTCCTTAGCTTCCCCTACCCCCTTTCTCTCTTTCCCTCGTTCTCCCCTCCCCACGATCTGGTTCAGCCTTCTGGCCTGGTTCAGTCTGGGCTCTTCCAGATGCCTCTGGCTGTTTTCTTCCTCATATCTACAATAAACCTTCTCAGATGTGTCCAGGAGCCATCATGTCCTCAATTTTTCTTTCACTATCTTTCTATAAGAGATTAAGAAAACAAGGTCTAGATAAGTTAAATGAGCAGCTCACTACCAAATATGTTGTATCCTAGAGCCTAGGATGAATTCAATACATTCTTGCATTGCTTTATTCAGTCAGTGGCAATTCACAGATGAATGCGACAGTTCCTGCCTGTATGGCACTTGTCAACATATGTTTCTAGAATCCCAGTGATCTTCTTGGGCTGGCCTCTTTGCCCACATGGACACTGTGCACTGAATACATCCTAGTGATCAGACTAGACTGGGAAGACAGAGCCAGGCTTACGTCAAGGCCAAGTCTCTCTTTCTGTAGTACTCCCCATAAGAAGAGCCATGGCTAAGAACCAGCATGATTTAGTGGGACCTGTGTGAATGGGTTGGGCTGAATGGCAGACACAAGTGGATGCTACAATGTTGAGAAACTAGCTTGTTCCCACCACACGGTAAGCTAGCCACCAAAGTGTTGCTAAGTTGTATTCCGGATTTTCCATCTACCCACTCCTGAGTGGGTGACCCACCAACTAGCTTCAGGCAGGGAGTGAGATAGCAAGCCGTGTGTTGGGCAGGGCAGGCCAGGGAATAGCCACAGCAGAGGCATTCCTGATCTTCCTCTGACTCCCGAGCCTCTTCCTACCCGGTACTCATCCATCTCCTTCCCACCATCATTTCCCCATACTGAGGCTGACTGTAATCTTGTATTTTTCCCCTCTCTCTCTGCTTGTTCAAATGTCAGTTCCACAAGAAGACAATCAGTCAGGTAGCCTCTGAGAAGAGGAGCTTCCCTTTGTTGATTGTGGTGCAGGATGAGAAATACCCTGGCGTCGTACCCATGTCCTGATAGAGTGGAGAGTGGTAAGCCAGATCTTCATGAGGGAGGGAGCCTCGCTCAGACTTCATGAGATACCAAAGTGATTGTTATTTTTATTTCTATTCTGTTCTGATACCACCTCTCTCCTCCATGGATAGGTAATGAGGTAGAAAGAAGAAAGGGGCCTGGAAAGAGTCTCGAGTAGACGCTGTCAGGAACTGACTCTGGTAAGCAGTACAGGCTGATATATAGCCCTGCTCCCACACATGTGGTGAAAGCCCTGTCTCTGAAGGGCGAGTCAAGACAGTGCTGCAGATTTCTCTGTAGAGGGGCAGGCAGTTTCGGGAGGTTATTAAAAGGGACCATAGAGGTAACAGAAAGTGCAGTTCACTCAAGTGCACACATTTCAAAGAGTGCCTCAGATAAGCTTCCAGAAGGGGAAAATAATTGTGTGCTAATTGGTCTGTTGACAGAGACCATCCTGCCTTCAGAAAGCCCTGATGTCTCTCAGGTTCATTAGCGCATCCAATTTTCCATAATACCAGACTGTGAAAACTATCATTGCAGTGAGCCTATACTCCTCCCCTTCTCTCGCTTCCAGATTGCTACGGCCCTACCTGGGGGAAGGGGGGACACCTGTGATGCTAACAGCAGAGGAAAATGGGATTCTAATGGTGAGCGATGGGGCTGAGCACGAAGAGCACAGTGATGGTGTGTGTGCTTAAAAAGGCTTCAAAGTGAATCAGGGGCCGCAGGCTGCTGCAGCTTTACCAACGCTTATTTTTTTCCTTAGGATGGGCTATGATAAACTCCCCCTTTCTGCCTAGGGTCCGGCTGGCTTCTGACTGGCTTTGTTCGGTCATCTCATGGGCTTTTCAATCCCTCCTCACCAAGTCCTTCCATATCCTGTTACCAAAGAGGTGAATTAATTATAATTATGAAAAAGGCCTTATCTCGTCTTCGTGGTGCTGATCCCTTCTAGGAAGTTATAGACAGTTGTATATGCATACAACCTTTTATAATTTGCATGGCTTTCCTGTGGATTGTATCATCCAGTGTCACCCCAACGTGACAGCAGAGTAGAAAGGGATGGCAATCATCATCTTTATCATCAGGTAGAACATGAGTGCAGTAACTAATTGGTAGACATGCCAGCCTTGTTACCCAGCAGGCTTCCTGAGAATTTCTGAGGTGCATCTGTCCTTTGGTTGCCACAAGAAAAGGTCTGGAGGAGCTGGCGGAGTCAGGGAAGAGGAAGAATATTTGTGGTTTAGGGCACAATGGGTTGAATTATCTGGAGATTGTTCAATGTTTTTAAAAAAAAAAAAAAGCAGACATAGTCATATTAGCTGAAAGTCCTGTGTACAGGTGAGTTAAGTGACTGGTGACTCAGATTATGGAGGGGACAAATGGAGTTCAATGACTCCTCAAGGTCATAGACACAGCAAGTATTGGGGCTGAAACCCAATCCCCAAGTACTCTTGCTCCATTTGGTTTGTTTGCCTCTAAACTGTGTAGCCTGATTTCACCTCTCAAGCATTTTATTGAACATCCTGCCCCGTGCCAGATGCTGTAAAGGGACTTGGAGCGACGTGCATTCTGTAGAGTCCCTTCCGCTTACAGACCTACTGTCACAGTGGGTGTGGGGAGGCGGGAAACAGGCATGCAAGCAGGTGGAATGTAATGCGGCAAGACCTATCTCGAAAGTGTGTGCCAAGCAGGGCAAGCCTTACGGCGCAGAGTAATGTTTTCTGGTTCCCAAAGGAACAAACCAGAGCGGGAAGGGCACCTGTTTCTCCCCATTAATGCAAAGAAGTTACTAAGGAAGAGGGAAAAGTAGCCACAGGTTCGCTTCGAGAAACGAGGCAGGCAGATGGGCTGGAGGACTTTTCTTTCATGGAGGCAGAGCAGGTGAGCGGGGCTCTCCTCTCACCCCATTCATTCCCACCCAGTGATACAGTAACGAATGAGATGGAGCCCAGCAAGACTTCTGCTAAGGCATGCTCAGTAGAAGGAAGCAGATGGCAAGTGATACTGCACAGAGGATTGTTAGCTCCGAGGATGAGCTACAGGGTGCATCCTGGCTGCTGGATTATCCTACATGGTTCTTTATTAAGTGTTAACTTATTAACTTTATTAACTTTATTAAGTGTTAATCATTTAGAAAGGAGGTAGACTCCACTGACGGCAATTCTGCAGATCAAACCCAAGCAGGTGAGCAGAGCTGTGAGAAGGGATACCAACACAGCCCTTTGATTCTTAGTTTAGCAAAATGTACTGGAAATCTATATGCCTCACTAAAGACTGGGAAGAGTGGAGATGGGAGAAAATATGAAACCATCCCTTTTATGCATAGTTTTCTGAGTTGTAGCCTATGCAGAGAACCCATTGTACTCCCAGAGAAAACCTTAGGGCAGGCGGTGCAAGGGGTAGTGAATATTCATTTCACACTCACTGTGTCCTTGGAAGAGTTCCAAAAGAAGGTTTCCAAGGATAGTGGTCCCTTCTCTGAGGAGACAGGCAGTGGCTGTAACTCTGGGACCATCCACAGGGATTACAAGAGATAGGGCTTTAATAATGACCTGTCTTTCACTCCTCTATCGTAAACTTCAGGGATATGTCTAGGAACCCATGGCAGCGACTCTACCAACACTGCTGGGCATATAAGATGAAAGTCAACTCTAAACTAGTTATTTTCTCTGAAGATAACTCATAGTTATGTGAAGCTCCAAACAGTAAAAGGATCTGATTGTCAATAATTACAAAATTCAGCTAATTAATATCTAAGGATTAAGCCCGTTCTTCTGGATATCAGGAACTAGGACTTGACCATGAATGAGGGCGTGGTCCCTGTACTGATGGCAGATAAGATAGAAACGGTAGTGGCTCAGAGACAGACAGAGGGAATTCGCTCATTTGTTCAGTCCTTCCTTCATTATGATATTTGTTTACTCATGACCGACAGGTTGCAAGCTCTGTATTCTTTTAGACAATGAAGGCTGAGACCCAGTTTCTCCTATAAGGCTGAGTTTCCTGTGTCCATAATCACATTAGCTAGCACCTGTAGTTCAAATGACAAGCTCAGTAATGGAGGCATGCGCTTGGAACCCTGAGAAGGAGGACTTCACTATGTTAGGAGTCAGGAAAAGCTTCACAGGAGTCAGTTTTTTCAACCGAGCAAAGAAGGGAAGGGAGAGCCACTTGGGTCCACATCCAGGCACTGGGACTACAATAGAAAGCAAGTGGCAGGAAGTGAGATATGAGAGGATAGGATGTTTTAATAACATTCGGTATTTGGGTATGCCTGGGTTACATGATGTGAACGGAAGGTAAAAAGCAGTTGGGCAGAGGGAGGACTGTTTAGAGATGAAAGTAGAAAGACAGCAGGGGCAGAACATCAATGATTTTGTTTTCTTAAGAACAATCATCCCTTTCAAGCGCCAACTGTGTTATGCTCTGGGCAAACTGTCCATTTTCTTATTGAATATCACAGACTTTCTTCAAGGTTGAAAACTCTTCCAGTTATGTAATAGTTTTAGAGAGAAGAAAATGAAGTCTAAAGAAGTTTGGTAACTTGTGCAACACCCAATCTGCACGCAGTGGTAGAACTTGAATTCTTGGAGAGGAGAATATAAAAGCATTATGGATGAAAATCAGGTACACGTTGAGAAGGATTTGGATTAGTGGACCAGAATTGGGGATGAAGGGAATTCAGGGGCAAGGAGCAATGGTAGTGATGGATCAGTGGATCTAAGTTAGGGTGTGAGGGGAATGGGCTACTATGAGGTAATGAGATCCTTGAACTGTTGATAAAATGTCTGTCTTTCATTTCTTACTAAGAATTTTGGGCTTCTTCTCCAAGCGTGACACAGCTAATATGAGACTGAAGGATGAGGGGAAATTCTCCAAAGTTCTAATATCTTGGTAAAACTCTCTCCAGGCTACTTAGAGTCCCTTTCCATCACTTCAAGCTGCATTAGATTCCAGGTTCATAAATGAACCTTTTCATTCTGCTAATGGAACCCTATCCCCTTCTCCCAGATGCTCCCTCCCTCCAAGTACTCCTGTAATCTGCTACTTTTTCTGCAGTTAATTTCCACCGTGCTCCCTGTGTGTCGTGACTAGTCCTCAGCATCATCTCTCAAACCCCAAGCTCTTCTTAAGAGGCCACTTTACCTGTTTTGATTTAGCTCAGCTTCGCTTCCCCAGGGATGGTTTCCTTCTCTAGTGGCGGCTGTTTTCTTTCTCACATCTTATAATCTTGAGCACGGAAATGAGGCAGATCCCTCACTGCAGCTCTTCCTTATTGTCAAGCTACCTCTGGCTCCTGGAAGCCAGGATCATGGTGCAATGTACCTCACTATCTACCCCTTGATATTTGTTTTCTTGTTACACTTCTTGGCTCACTGAGGATTTATAGTAGTTGAACTTACTATTGTTACCAGCAGAAGTCTGTACCATTCTTACTGACTTCTGCATCCCATACATAATACATACAATCATTTAACCTTTGCTTCTCTTAGATGCTTGGCTGCCTGACCTTGCCTCCTCACAGCTGTAACCTCATCTTTGTCACCACACCCATGTTATGTCCTACACTTTATTGCAAGCTGCATTTCCTCTATAACTGCAATACAAAAATCACATCATGCTTCTCCCATCTCTATACTATAACATATCAGTTCTCAACCTCGGGTTTTGAACGGCCCTTTCAACAGGGGTTGCATATCAGATATTCTGCATATCAGATACTTACAATATGATTCATAACCATAACAAAATTAGTTATGAAGTAGCAATGAAAAATGGCTAGGAGTCACCACAATATGAGGGACTGTATTAAATGGTCACAACATTAGGAAGGTTGGGAACTGTTTATCATCAGACTTAGACTTACAATCTTTGGACTTGACCTACTTTTTATCATTCTTAGCTTCTTTTTTTTCCAGTGGTTGACTTAGAATCCTGAATCTACATTGTATTCCTTGGTATATAATATTAACTCCTTTGCCTTTTTCTTCCACCTTGTCCACACATGCACTTTGGTTAAATCCAACGGTCCATCTAGTACATGCCTGCTAGTATGTAGAACAATAAATGGAGTTGATAAAATGCACCCAACTATAGTGGCTCACGTCATACTGTATTGCTGTGGGATAACCCTCTGTATGCTGTGAATATGTGTTACTCTCATGGGTTGATATAAAAGCTGCTTTGGTCTATAGCAAAGCAGAATAAAGCTAGGCGGGGAAGTCAAACTGAATACAGGGAAAAGGAGGGTGGAGTCAGGCGAGACTTGAGCCAGCTGCTCGAGAAGCAAGATGCCAGCAGACCAGTAAGAGCCATGACCATGTGGTGTTAAACAGATGAATAGAAATGGGTTAATTTAAATGTAAGGGCTAAGCAGTAATAAACCTAAACTGTAGGCCAAGCAGTTTAATATTAGGCCTCTGAGTGATTACTTAGAAATGACTGTGGGACGAGGTGGAATAGAGAATCCTCTGTTTATACTGCATTTATGACCATGAATATCATGTGGGTCTCTAGTGCTGCTCTGAAGTCTACTATGTGTTGCCACTCAAGTGACACTTCTCTCTCCCCCATCTGAAGTGACCATGTCACATATTTTCCACAACAGTTTCTTATTCCTTTTAGCCAAGGCTTTTGCTTCTTGTTTGGCTAAGGAAACAGAACCAATCAGAGAGAGAGAGAGAGAGAGAGAGAGAGAACAAAATCACATCTTCCAACCACCATGTCCTACTATCCTTCAATAGGTGTTGCCCCTGACACAAAGAATGGAGTGGTTCTGTGTGAGGCCCATTTCTTCATTCCCACATGAAATGTCAACACTTTCATTTAAAGATTACGACCCTAAAATTATCTCCTCTCTCTTCTGCTTTATCGCTCTATGACTTTCTACCAAATTATTCTTTCTATGTACCAGTGAGCTAGAATATCTTTCATCATGAAAGCAAAATCCACTTTCTGGATCCCACCTTACTTTCCAATAAGTACCCATTCTTCTGATTTCCTTTATGGCAAAAACATGACTCCTATTCACAACCAATGCTAACTGCCCACATGAACACATGCCTGCACCAGATCATGGCTTCCTTCCTGAAACCTTGGTATTTGTGTTTAATACCCTATTACATTCCTTTCTAACAGGAAAGTCAACCCAACATGTCCATATCTAAAACAAAACTCTTCCATTGTTCTCCTCTTGTTCTGTGCTGTGGGACAATGGTCTTTTATCCTGTCATTTGTATTATTTTTAATAAAATGCTGATTGGCTAGTAGTCAGGCAGGAAGTAGAGGCAGGGCAATGAGAATTCTGGGAAGAGGGAAGCTTCAGTCTGCAGTTGTGACCCGGCCATAGAGGAAGCAAGATAGCAAGATGTGACTGCCTCACTGAAAAAGGTACCAAGCCACGTGGCTAACACAGACAAGAATTATTGGCTAATACAAGTTATAAGAGTTAATAAGAAGCCTGAGCTAATAGACCAATCAGTTTATAATTAATTTAGACCTCTGTGTGTTTTCTTTGGGACAGAAAACTCGGTCAACAGTTCTGTACTTAACTCTCAATGTTATTCTTTTCACTAAGCGGAATCACTATTCACTTGATAGCTCAGGCCAAATATCTTGCATCTAATTTTGACTTCTTTCTTTCAAACCATTATCCTCTCTCCCATCAAACTGCATGTACTGCCATCTTCATCTAAGACACCATAATGTCCCACTGTAACCACCACATTACCCTTGGACACTACACTGGTTTTGCCACTTCCTTTTCCTGTTTCTGCAATCAATAATGGGCTAGTGATCTGGCCCTGCAACTTTCATAGCCTTGTTTCTTATTTCACTACTTTGCTGACTCCATACCAATTATACTTCCTTCCTTGGTATTTGGGGCCAAACTGAGCACAATCCCCCTTAAGGCATTCGTCATTGCTCTCTAGAACACTTTTGCTCAAGATACACAAACCGTTCAATTCTTGAAGGCTCCTCCTTAAGTGACATTCCTTCAACCCCATCACCCTCTGTCCTCTTACTACTTCATTTCTCTTATCATTAGCCATCAGCTCACACTATCTTTGCATTGATTTTCAAGTCCACTATTTAGACACAAACTTCTGACTGTAGAGACTTTTGTATTGTGTTTTTGGTGTCTACATTAGTATCTGATACATGCCGAGCACTCAAGAAATACTGAGTTACACTGATAAGTAACCAAAATTCCTTTGCTGTTCTCAGATGATACAAAAGTAGAACAGAACTTTGATGCCTATAGACCATTTTGATGTTATACTTAGATTTTAAAACTACAGAATTCCCCCAAAGTGTTATTACTCATCCATTAACATAGGACCCTTAGTAGAAATGTCCTACAGGTTAATTAGGGCAGGGGGATTGTAGATTACAGCTATTGACATCACAGTAACTATGGAACCCTTAAAGACATGCATGGGATCATGAGATTCTGTCATGGTCCTCCTGGAACTCCGCCCTTGCCTGGTGTTAACATTCCTTTCCAAGCAGCTCCAGCCTACTTCATAACCTCATCTTGTGTAGTGTCTTCACAGTTCACTTCTCTGTCCTCACAGGACTCTCTCTACACTTCAATGGCTACTAAACTACTTCCTGACTCGGGGCCTTAGCACTTAGCATTTGTTTTGTTTTGTTTGAGTTTTTTTTTTTATTTAAAATAATTTGACACAGCCTTCCTCAGTCCTACACAATCAGTCTTGTCATTGTTCAGGTCTCAACCTCATAGGATAAACCTTAAAGTGTTCTTCCTGACCAACCTAACTAATGCTAGTTGCTCTCTCCTCAACCCTAGAAAGCATATACCTTGCCTTTAAATAGTTATCTGAAATCTTCTCTTACTGAGTAGCTCAACCCTACTAGGATGCAGTCACACCTATCTTTGACAATAGCAAATCAGTCTGCAGGCTAGATATTCCTTCAGAGGGTGGGTGATGCAGCCATTTGTAAGGACCAGCTGAGATACCACCAGAAAGCAACTGTTTCCCTTTGCTCAGTGTGGTCTGGCTGACCTGGAGCTAGTTGAGGATTTGGCTTCCTCTTTACCTTAATAGCCCCTGTGGCTATCTGGATATGGTGCAGTCTGCGCAGTGTGCTCTCTCTGTCAATGAAGTAGGAAGCCGCCAGCTGGTGCAGAGTTTCCAGGGACACAGCGGAGCTGTTCCCACTGCTCGCAATCACAGGAGCGCCTCCTGATGTTTCTGCCTTTCTGCTCAGTTTCCTCTTGTCCACAAAAATGGTCAGGGACTCTTCCCCTATGACAAAAACACGAGCTTATTAGTGAGGTTGTCAGCTCCAACATCCCCAGCCATTAAGAACCTGTAGCCCTCGGGCAGGGCAGAGTGCGCTCAGAGAGAATACTGCGCCTGCTGTGGGCCTCTCCTCATCATTTCCACTATGAGAGCTCTTTCCTCAGACTGTGCACAGGGTCACAGGCCTCCCTGCCTGGGAAGCCCTCCTTTGCCTAGCTCTTAAAGCTTCCCAAAGCTCACCCCCTCAGCAGCGTCTCCATTTAACATCCTCTATTGATCTCCATCACAGGCAATCTGCCTCCAAGGGGGAGGCACAATTCTCCCCTCTCAAGTTGTTTATGAGAAGCCACATGGCTATTATTGCTTCCAGGGAAAGGGCAAAAGCTTTGAGGCTCTGCCTCCTCCCTCTCCATCAAACATACACCACCCACCACAGGCCAGCAGCTGGCCCCAACCCTGGGGGAGCTGCATTTTTGTCCACTGCACACTTATCTAAATGTTATGATAAACCCTGCTTTCTTCTTCCCATAACTGGGAGAACTCTGTATCTCCGGGTCTTGTGATTCTGTCCAGAGTTCTGGCTCCATTGTGCACAGTCCGATCCCCACCCCTATCCTACCAGAGGGAGAGCCACCAAATTGTTGGAACTGTGGTTTGGCTGCTCACCAGTCTATACAGTAAGGGAGGCGGGGGTCAGTGACTCTGTGAACATCTATCTATTTCTGTGCCTATAGATCTGACATTTGTAGCCACAGTAAGAATTAATAAGTGAAGTCCCTGGGTTAAATAGCTAGTCAAAATAAAAGTAGGAGCGCCCCCTGCTGGTAGATGCTTCGTAGACACCTGTATGTGCCCTCCCATCTCCTTCCTTACCCCTTACCCCCCTCCCCTCATGACGCCAATTTCAAGAGAATAGAAATGTTCTAGGGTGGTTTCGGATGCAGAGAATACACTGTTCTCCGATACACCAAGAAGAAAATAGTTCTCCGGCAATAATCAGCCAAAAAGGAAGAAAAGATGCAGGGAGAATGATATTCAACAGATCATAAAAGCTATTTTCCGCAGTGGAACAACCAGTTGACTGGGGCCGAGAATGCTGCTTACCTCCAAGAGTGGCAGAAAGTAAGAAATGGGTGCCGTACTTTTTGATGAGGTTTTCAGTAACCTGTTGCAGGTTGGGTCTCCTTCCGAGGAGGCGGATGTTGCGGACAAACTCTGGGGCAAGAGGCAGGGGCAAACTGAAGAAGTCTTTCCTTTCTAGCGCCAAGTTGTTCACTTTCCATCGGGCAAACTCTCTGCAGGGAAAGGCACCATATTTCAGAAGTATGAAGCATGAAATAGATAAGGTCATTCCTCCCCTTGAGGCCTCCCTCCTCAATATCCTTCTCGTAGGGTGGAGATTTCCAGCCTGAAAAGCTGATCTCCACCAGAGCATCTCCCACCCAGGTTTCCCACCCGACAGTGGTAGCTAAGTGTCTTCCCAAAGCAGTCGCCATGCCTCACAGAGAAGGGGAAGCAGCATATGCTGGGCACGGGGCAGTGATCTGCAGAGGACCGGTCCAGTCACAGCTGTTATACAGCCCACCAAACAAAATGTCACCCATTTTACTTCTGTTGCTCACTGCTGAAAGCGGGTCTAGAAAGAGCAATGTTTTCACATTTGGGATCCAGATCCCTTCACACCCCCCTTGGAGAGAATTACATTCCCCTGCTTGTTTATGCGGTTCATATCGATTGATACCACATCAGAAATTAAAGCTGAGATGATTCAAGTTATCTATACAATATTACATTTGATGTTAACGGTAATAAGACCATTACATATAACGGAATCAATGCATTTCATGACAATAGCTCTATATACTGAAACAAAGCAAATCTGTCAGGAAGAGCGTATTGCTTTGTGACTTTGTAAATCTTCCATATCTGCTTGACAGGATAGTTTCATTCTCATATTTGTTTCTGCATCCAGAGTGTCATCATAATTGTGGACTCTTATGCTTGGGACCAAACTAAACTAAAGAGATGGCTAGTTCTTAAGATTTACCTATAGCATGGTGTCTGAAGCCATATCAATAAACGTTGTATTCTACTGCATTGAAATCCAAAGTTTTATATTGTGTTTTGAACAGATCTTTTTGCCAGACATGATCGGGTAACAGCACACACTAGCCATCCTGGACATAGCTGTTCACTGAGTTACACAGCTCTTTTTAACATCCTGGCACTTCATTGTAGAGTACTAAAACATCAGACTAGTAAATACCACCACCAAGTACACCAGAAATACCTTTAAATATCAGGAATCTGACTAGCTCATAATAATGAATATAATTTTTCTGGAACTTGAACTTTATGTGAAAACTAAAATTTTATTTTTGCTAATAAATAACATGTTTTTCTAGTTTTCATTTTTGCTAATAAATATCATCAGTTTAAAGGCTAGCTTGCTTTTTTTTTCAGAACGTGCCTGCCAAACACTTAAGTCTAAATAACTATAGGTTGTCTGGTGCTCTTGCTTTCAAGAAAAATAGGATTCTAGGAAAAAAGTTGCTTGCTCAGCTTGCAGCTCAACCACATATGTATTTTCCCTTGAGCTCACCATAGTTCTTTAGTGGCCTCAGACATGCACTATGTCTCTTTCCCATTTCATCACATGAACATTAAAAAGACATGTCTCCAAGGTCAGTGTTTAACACTATTATTAAACTGTACTACTTTAGGACATTCTCAAGTGAGGCTGGCATATTCTGTCTCTCTTCCTCTTTCTGTTCGTGTGTAGGGTTGTGTGTTTAGTTCATGTGTATTATAATGAACAATACATGATACATTTGGGACAAGTATTTTCTTTTCTTTTTCTTTTTTTTTTTGGTTTTTCGAGACAGGGTTTCTCTGTGGCTTTGAAGCCTGTCCTGGAATTAGCTCTTGTAGACCAGGCTGGTCTCGAACTCACAGAGATCTGCCTTCCTCTGCCTCCCGAGTGCTGGGATTAAAGGTGTGTGCCACCACCGCCCGGCGGGACAAGTATTTTCATTCAAATTAATATATCAGGTGGTTTTTGTTTTTTGCCCCCTCTCCAACTTTCAGAGCAAATGTCACATGGGTCCCGAAAGAACCAATAAGACCACATTTTAAGAAGCCTGTTTCAAAAGATGTCTGGGCTTCCTTATGGACACTTTCAAAAAACCAAAAACAAAACAACAACAACAACAAAAAAAACAGCTTTCCTGTCTCAGAAAACAGTAAGATATAAAGTCATAAAGTCTTCACAGATCCCTTACCCATCCCAATCCTGCTCATTGTGAAAGTACATGACCTTGGTCTAACCTTTGCTTCAAAGCCAAGGAGTGCCAATGATGAAGCTTCAGGAAATAAAATAGGTAAAAATAAATAAGTGAAAACCTAGCCTAATCTAAGCCTGTAGAAGTCTCCCCACCCCATCTGATTCAAGAGGCGCAGATAAAGAGGAGGAGCATATGTCAACCATCACTAGCCGAACAAAGAAAAATGGTGACTAATAATTTGTGGCTTCAACTTTGTCTTTCAAATTTCTCATTGTGTGGCTTTATTTATCGAACAAGGCAAGTTAATAATAATATATCACCAGTTATTTCTTTTGTGCAGGAAATGCTAAACTTTAATTAAAGTACAGGGTATTTGTCAAAAGCATTTGCTATCCCAAATCCCACTGCAGGGTAGAGAACAGTTGCCTGATCTTATTTGTAGATGGCTGGATGGGAACCAGTATCCTCTCATTGGCTAGAGGATAATTACACTGATGAATCATAAAACCAGATTACTAAAAACAGAAACAAAATATAATCAAAAGAAAACCCCTAGGGTCATCAAACCCAGGCTCTCTGCCTTGGGATGAGATACACATAGGTTTTGTTAACTAATAGTTTCTATCACGTTTTGGCCCTAGATTTAAGGGTGAATAGGAGACATTCTTCCATCTTCCATGGTTTCTTACAACGGACCACACCCATCACTTTCCCGGCCATCTCAGCCAGGAGGCCTTCCTCTCTGACTCTCTCCCATTTATGCCTTTAGACTTGTTACCACTGATATCATCTATTTTCTCTCCTTCTCCTCCCAATAGAACATAAACTCTGCTAGGGTAGGATTTTCTTCCCTGCTATTAACTGTCTCCAGCAGTAGAACCATCTTAACCATTCTTACAAGAGAACAACAGTATATCTTCAGCAAGGTTTTGTTGGGTAATTGAAGGAGACATTTCTCATGCTCTTTAACGTCATAGCTTTCCCATTCCACCAGTTTTCAAATTAACGGAAAATTTATTAACAGATAGTTATAGGAATATCACCTAGGAAGCAATTAGTGATTGCTCTGATATGAAATGAAACATTCAAAATGTGCATGTATCAGGAAGTTATAATTTATAAAAGTATATGAGCATAATTTTGGGAACTTAAAAAATATAAATCAAACCAGGTATGATGGCAAATATCTGTAATCTCAATATTTAGGAGGCAGAGGTAAGAAGATTGTTACAACAAGCGTGGTCTACCTAGGTCAGTCAGGATTACATAAACATAGACCCTGTCTCAAATAAAAAACAAAACACTACCAGAAAATTCTTCTGCTTTTTCCTTTTATACTGTTTGGGTCCTCACACACTGTCTGCTGCAGACATGGACAACTCATGACTGTCCACTATCTACAGTCAAAGCCTAGTTCATAAAAAAAAACTCTCTCAAATGAGATCATTGTGCTTTATACTCAGATATTAATGATAAATATCCCCATTCCTCTACAGTGAATCTAGTCATTTCTACCACTCATTGTGTTAAAGATTGGCCAAAGGAGAAACAAGCTCAGAGTTCTGCACTTCTGCTCAGTTTGGCGTCAGCTTTGGAAAGTCTGTTTGATGAAAGTCAATAGCTAAAGACTATTTCACTTAAATGAGGAAACTGAATCTCAGAAAGCTTAGTAGTTGCCTAATGTCACACCACTAGAGAGCATGTATTTTTTTATGCTGTTAGAAGTGGAAGAAAAGTTTGAGTATCATTTGCCTAACTTCTCCAGATTATGATATATACTGAAGCAGGAGGATTACCATGGATTCCAGTGCAGGATAGGTGACAGCATTCAGATCCAGTCTTGAAAAGATGGGGAAAAAAAGAGAGGAGAAGGAAGGGAGAGAGGAAGGAGGGAGGAGAAAAGAATGAAGGAAGTATGTGTGTGGAGGTGGATACTCTCTTTAGAGTCCTGGCTGAGGCTACTCAGAGCAGGGTAAATCGGAGTCCTGCCACCTTAGCACATGACCTGCTGTTTTAAAGACTGAGGAAGTCTTCAACATATCTGCGATTCATTTGTGGCAGACCCATCTTCCAACAGGCACCTTGGCTGAGGAAAACCTTGAAACAAAGATGCCATAGTTTTACCCAAAGGAATATAACCCGCTGGTAGCAGAAGCTGAGCAAAAAGATAGCACACTGACCTTCCCCAGGGCCATGGTGGTAATAACAAAAAGTGAAACCCAGAAATGTTAAGGGAGTAACTTGGATGGAGTCACACAATTAGAGGGAGGACAAGCTTAACCCTCAGTGCCAGTGGTTAAGGTCAATGCCACACTGCTTTCGACAACTTTGTCTTCCTTTGTGTCCCTGAAGTATGCATTCAATGGCACTCCAATCCTTTCAGAAAGTTAGCTGTCCTCTAACAAAAACAGTGTCATTACTCAGAACATTCCATTTCTTTAATAATCTACACAAAACACGAGTTTCCTATATATTCAATATAGCGTACCTTTTATACTACGACAAAGCCTTTTCTGGATTAAACTGGTTTCGTGATGCTCATTTGCAGAAGAAGAAATTGAGATTAAGAAGGAAATCAAGTTCACATACAAAGCATCATGGGAAGAATCCCAGACGAAGACCGGAGTCCAAGTTTCAGGGGTGCTCAGGAAATCATAAGACAGAACAACAAATGAACAGAAAAGTGACTGGTACTGTCTCAGAAACCATTTTATGAGCAAACAATAAGAAATGATGGATAATATTTAATGAACGCTTACCATGTGCTAAGCATTCTAAGTATCTTACAAGGGTTATCTATAAAATATCCCTATAAAGAGGAAAACAAAATTACTTTTATCTTGTGGATAATGAAATGGAGGCGGGATATTTTAATTCACCCAGCTGGTAATAGCCAGCAGGTCGCAGAGTCAGAGTTGAAGCATGGCTTGTTTAGACAGGACATTGTTTGACCACTGTGATCTTGTACCTCTGCTGGAGAAAAGCAAAGGAGTGGCTCTAAAACTGTGAGGGGAAGTATGGAGAGAGGAGGAGGAAGAGAGGTTTGCTGGGAAAATGATGCGTAAGCGTGGGGACGGAATGTGAAGCGTTTCTCCTGAGAAGACATAGCAATGCACCACTGCGGGAGCAGATTGGACTTTTGCTGGTTTCTCCTGTTTTGCAGAAGTGGTTCCATGTGGCTTGGACCCAATAGGGTTTGTTTGTTTGTTTGTTTTTTGGTAGTCACTACGGCAATGTTAAGAGGTAGTGGGAACTTTAAGAAGTGCGGGGTTGGGGGAGGAGAGAAGGAATTAACATAGTTCTCATGGAACTATGCAGAGTTTTCTGGGAAGTAAATAATGCAAAAGAATGTTCCTGGTCCCCCTCCCCTTGACTGTCCCTTCTTATTTTGTTCAGTGATGTCTCCCTCCACCATGATACCATCCACCATGCAATGCAGCCACATAGTTCCTTACCAGAGACAAACTGCCAACAACACCATATCCTTTATCGTCCCTAACTGTGAACTCTATTATCCTCCTTCCTTTGTGAAGCAGTCAGCAGTAGATCGCTTGTTATACTAATGGAATGCTGACTAACACAGACATCAACTTAGAATTAGGTGCTAATGCACAAAGGTTCGGGCGCCAAGGCTTCAACCATGCGCTTCTACTCCAGTCAGCTTCTTCCCAGACCTTGGGGGCCTTTATTGATACAGTGTATCTGCGGTACATCTGTGAAGGGAGTTTGAGCCAGATAGTAGTACTATAGGTTCTATAAGCACATTTAGATGTGGGTTCTTTTCAGCTTCTAGAAGCCTCAGAAGACAATACTGGACGGCAGCCTAAGCTCGCCAAAGAGTAAGTGTTCATTTCCAATTTTTCATTTAGCAGGGTTTTTTTTCCCCAGTAATAAAATAATCAAGGCTTTTTTCCCCAAGAAAAGAATGTTTTCTATATATCAATTATATTAACACACAGTGCCTCAATTAAGCCATCATCTTTGTTTCAATTAAGACATCAAGTAAATCTCCATTTCAATTTAGCCATTTCTCCTAAAATCTTCTCCCATTGCGTTTGTTACATAGTAAACAGCCTGAGAAAGCAAACATTTCAAACAGCACTGTTAGTGCTATGGAAAGTTCTTTAGAACAGCAGAGGCCACTGCAGAAAAGGTTCCTGGTTTGAGCCAAAGGATGAACAGAGCTCTTGAAGACAGACTTCAAGAAAAAGGCATTCATATGCATTTCAAAAGGGTGCTTCAGTAGGTGTTATCATCCATAGAAGCTCACTGTATTTCCCGTCATCCTTTAGTGCAATCAGGACTACCTCTAAGTAAATAGTATCTGTCAAAGTGCCAACTAATATAAACATAAAATCATCAATAACAATTAAGATAAAGCTTATGAAAGGTGAATTCCAGATGGGAAGATGGCATCCATTGTGTCATGACAGACACACATACCATGCACAGCCATGTGTTCAGACATGTTTAGATATAAAGAAAAAGAGAGGGATCCTAAGGTTATCACTACTATTACTTTTGTCTGCTTCACACTAATGACCTAGATTGCCAATAAATGGTGGCTGACTCTCCCGGTTGTACAATGATGATTGTACATGATGTTAGGGGAACTTCAAGTCATGCCAACTTCAGGCAACAGAAGCTTCAGAAGGGGTTTACTGCATCAGCTCTGAACCACCTCTGCCTTTGAAACCTAAGGAGGTCTCCATTGATAATGTTAACTGACTACATTCTAATTCAAAAACTGTAAATAAAAAGTGGTGTATCCAAGTTATCACTGCTCTACAGCCCTGTGTCCTGTGCGACACAAGGTCAACAACAAATCTGCCAGCAAGAGCCTCCCTGCAGGGTCTCACAGCATCTGAAGATGAAAGGTTCAGAGAGAGCACAGCTGGGGTCTTCCACCCAGGTGCCGTTTCCACTTAAGCACCACTTTTCGGGCTTGTAAACTGAGAGCATTGATCCAGTCTCATGAAGAGCCATTAATTATGAAGGTTTCCTACCTGTGAAGTCCTAAGGGAGAGACATTTAAAAATAGAATGTATTGGATAGATGGTGGGTAGGTAGGTAGATAGATAGATAGATAGATAGATAGATAGATAGATAGATGATAGATAGATGGATGGATAGATAGATAAATAGATGCATATATAATACATACATACAAATAGAAAGATGGTAGATAAATGACAGATAAATAATAGAAGATAGGCAGATGATAGGTAGATAGATAGATAGATAGATAGATAGATAGATAGATAGATAGATGATAGATAGATAGATGATGATAGATGTTTAGAAGTTGAATCTAGTAATAATGAATAGTAGTCTAAACTGTACATGGCTGTACTGAGACTTTATGCTAAGAACTACATTTTTTTAACTACTGATTTTCTAATGAATCTTTATCTTTCCACCTTTATTGGGAAAATATGCTCATCACATTACCACGGTTATTGATCTGGTTGTCATCTGAAAGTCATGTTCCACATATTTTGAGCTGGCAGCTCTCTGTGTGTGCATTCACCATGGCACCCCTGCAGGCTTGGCAGCATCCTAGCCTCGAATCAGTGCACCCCTGTGTGCTAGGAGCCATTTGTTCCTCCCAAGTAAGACTCAAGGAATCATTGCTGTTTCCAGCACAGTCAACCAATCATTACCTGCTCACTCAGGCGATAGTTCTCAGAATAGGACTGGGACTCCTTGAGAGGTGGGGGAAGTCTTAGGACAACCATAGAGCCCAGGAGGCCTAGCACCAAGTGCCATCTTGTAGCTTGAAAATGGCCCACACAAAGGGGCTTAAATAATCACTATTGCTCCTTTCCATTTTGGATTCTTCTAGTCTATTTTCGGTAACCTCTCTTTTGGGAGGCATCGCTTGACTTCAATGTGCAAAGGGACTACTATGTTGTAAAGGGACTAAATTATCATTCTCCAAGTAGTTGCTATGGAATGGACCCTGATCATAAAAAAAATGTGGCTGGATTTCCTTGAAAAATGGAGAAAGATACAGAATAGGTTTCTGAATAAACTGTTTAAGGACTTTGGAACAATGAAGAGGACTTAAGCCAAAAACATGAATGATTTTGTCATCTTCCATGACTTTTCTTAGTCTACTTAAACTGTCAACCAATGTTTCTTCAGAATATTTCTCACATCTCAGCCAGTTCTGGATAAATGTAAATATTGGGTTCTCTGAGCTCACCTTTTTTCTTAGAGAGATGTTTCTCTGGACAGTTTAAGGCTTGCCAGTTGGACACAGGAGGCTCAGTAAGAACCACTGAGTATTGCATCATTGACTTTCCTAAAGAGTTTCTGAGTAAGGCTTTCTCTTATTCCATGTCTCTGCCAATGTCCCACACACCCAGGGTTAAATATGCCATGAAGAAACAATATCATTTTTCTTTTTTCATAGGACCACAGTTTTAAGCTCAGAAACTTGAAGGAATGTATAGTTGGTTTTTATGTTTTGTTTTGTTTGTTTTTACTCTTTGGAGGCCCACCAGCCAGCTCCCAAATAATCACATGGAGGTTTATTCTTTCTTAAGAATGCCTGGCCTTAGCTTGGCTTATTTCTAGTTACCTTTTTGTAACTTAAATTATCCTGTCTACCTTTTGCCTCTGGGATTTTATCTTTCTCTATTCTATATACCTTTCTTTACTTCTTACTCTGTGGCTTGCTGTATAGCTGGGTGACTGGCCCCTTCATCTTCATCACTCCTTCATCTTCTCTTCCCAAATTTCTCTTCCTATTTATTCTCTCTGCCTGCAAGCCCTGCCTATCCTTTCTCTTCTCTAGCTATTGGCCTTTTAGTTCTTTATTAGACAAATCGGGTGTTTTAGACAAGCAAAATAACACAGCTTCATAGAGTTAAACAAATGAAATATAAAAGAATGCAACACATCGTTGCATCATTAAACATATATTCCACAGTGTAAACAAATGTAAAATATCTTCAACCAATATTCCACCACAGAAATAGTCAGAGCCAGCAAGGGCTTTGAGGGATTCCAGTTGTTCACCTCAGAGACTCAGCTAAGAACGTTTCAGATTCAATATTTTAAGGGCATTGAGATCTATAAGTGTTTTGGCTCCTATACAGAGCAAAGTACTTCTAGACATATCATATCATCAAAAGATTTCTAGCTCTACAACAGATTACTATAATGTTCTTGGCTATTAGAGTTTATACTGCTATAATGAATGAGACATGATTAATCCAAGTCGTAAAAAGAAATGATAATAACAACTATAATTTCTTATATGGGTATAGTGAAATCTTTTAGTATTTTTCTTAAACTGCAAACAATTTTCATGCATGTTTAGCTAGTTTATTATAAAAACCTTGGAGAGGATATTATTAACCAACTATTAACCTTTTACAAGTTAACAACTAAGGACACTGGAAACTGAGAAAAGTGACTGGCCCCAAGTCTCAGTCGATTAGCAGTTGAATTTGACTAGCTTCTGGGTCATGCTACCTCAAACTCAGGTTCTAAACCCCACCATTGTCATACTACCTAGATAGTTCTTCTTTGTTCACTATTTTATATAGTAGGGATCCCCAGACAATAAAGCTTTTATTTTGAAATCATTGGGTTAAATATGACCTCAGCCCCTACAACCTTGAAAGTACAAGAGCAGACATGAGGGTTGTACTTCCTTGATGTTCTAGTGCCCTGTCCTCACTGTCTGGAAGAACTCAAGAAGCCTGGCATGGAGGTAATTTAGCAGCCTGCTGTGTTCTCAAACAACGGCCCGTAAACAATGATTGGCCAATTTCATTCTAATCTTTTCAATTTTGCTCTAATTAAAATCAAGCTGCAGCTTTCAAACAGTTTAATTAAGGCTGATTGGAAGAGGTGGGGAAGGGAGAGTCAAGCTTAGAGGAGGAGGAAGAGATCACTGTTTGGTGAGTCACACTGCCCTTTAGAGCTTAGGGATGTGAAGAGGGCACCAGAAGTGGCATGTTTGTGGAATCAACATGAAATGCAATAGATTCTTTGAAATGAAGGGCCAGTGAAATTGTAAGACCAGGAAGGACTGAACAGGATACAGTGCTGAGTGTCTTTGCCTTGGCCACTCAGCCTGCTCTTCTAAAGCTCACCTGTTCACCTGTGGGGAAAATAACCCTTCTCCCCATGGTTCACCTCCTGTCGTGCTTGTTGCTCAGCAAGCCCACAGTCCATCCTAGCTTTCTCCCTAGTAGAATTCATCCTCAGCTTCCTGTTAGCCATTTCACTTCAAGATAATTCCCACAGGCTGGAGTTCCTTCCAGTACTCTTAAAAATTTACTCATATTGAATTGAGGTAGGCCATCTGCTATTTAGATGCATTTGCTTTTTATACAGGATCCTTTTCTTTGGCCAACCAGTCTTAGTTCTTATGAGAATATTCACATCTCTAGCCCTTGATGTTCGACTTTTACTTCTTGCACTTGACCTTGTCAATGTATTTCTTTCTAAACACCCTCAGACTGATATGTTCCGAGACAGCGAGAGTTCACTGGAGGCAAGTGACAGTACTCTGAGTCTGTCATCACCTTCATCATCGCTCACATGCTCTTCATGAACATTATCACAGGTCCAGTCTTCACTGGGCCTCTATGCCACCAGGAATGGGACTGGATGTTTTACATGTTTTAAAACCTTCACGGAGATCGTACAAATGTCAGTATAATAGACTGAGTCCTCAATCATGCCTGTTTTAGGTCCTCAATATATGGCTCAATAGAACCATTCACTTCTCAGGGTAGAACTTATTTCTCAGCCCCATATATTCAGACTGTGGTTGTATTACTTTGCTTTGGGCAAAGGAATGAAGGCATAAGAGACAGTGTGACCATTTCTCGATGATCCCTCAAGAGCCATTATCTGTCATCTCTCTCAGCTGCTCCTCTATCCTCTCTAGGAAAATCACACTCTCGGGGTATTCTTCTAGTTCTGTTCTTTTAGCTTTGAGCCTAAAATAAGTACATTAGGAGACAGACCTAATGACCCCTTGCCCATCTTAAGCATTGAGGCAAAGCTCTTGCAGTCAATCCACACACATGATCTGAAGAAATGATCATTTTAACCTACTGAATATTGTTCTATTTTAGATGCGTAATAGTGGTAATTATTAAATAATACATACCAAGCGTTTCCGTTCTATTTCATATCTGAACTAGCAGATAAGAATTTCAGTATCTTTATCAAGGACACATAGTTTGCTAAGTGATGAAGTCTCTGTTCTTTCTAGTCTCTACCTTCCCATTATTCTTTCACTTGACTACTGTATCATTTCTAAAGATAAAGCATTATTGTATAACAGTGTAACTGAGAAATAAGTTCTGTCCTTATATGTGAGTGATTCTACTGAGCCATATCATTTTGTGGATCATTTCTAAAGATAAAGGCATGGTTATGTAGCAGTGATTTTGTGATCACCCTACGTCACCTTAAAAGATCTAGCTTTTTTTGTCTTAAGACACACTGAAGGAAGGTCACCCATATCCTAATTTGCGAAGCTGACACTTTCAACTTAAATTTGAGACTTTGCATTCTACTTTCTTACATTCTGCCCTTTGTGGCTGAGATTATAAAGTTGTCCTGTAGCTATTTCCATTTTCTGTCTTGGACTCACAGATGGTTAAGCCTCCCTGCTCCCCGTACCCACAAGTTTCTCTTCATGCTTTGCCATGTAACTAAATTCTAGACAATAGAAGGTGAGCACGGGCCTAGAGGACAAAGCTCCCACCCAATTCTTTATGTGTTCTCTTTCCGCATCTATGAGGATCCAGAAGAAGGCTGGATGTCAGGCCTCAAGGAATGGCAAAGTAACTTAGGTCAAAAGAGTCTCAGCCCAGAATGAAGTCCTCAAGCAATCTGTTTGAATCCTTCCTATAAATTATATTTTAGTGTAAGTGAGCAGAAAAGGGTAGACTATCATGCTGAAACTGTTTGCTTCAGCACTTAGCCTGCTCTGACTAATTCTATCTGAATTATATCAGCCTGATTTTCCAACCAGGTGAAATATTGTTGAATCTTATTGTCAGACTATCAAGGGTCTGTTTTGGTGACTTGTATTATGTGTACAGTCTGCATAGCCAAGCAGGTGGGCTTCCACTTCTCAGCTCATCAGTTTTCTCTTTTAGCTTTTTGAATACACGTGGAAAATGGCATTGGTCTTGCGGCTCTCATGTGTAGGCTATTGGATCTTGTTGGGGAAGGTCTCCACAGTGAGAGCACCATAGCCATGAAGGATTTATTTTAAACTGTCCTATAACTATAAAATCAAAAGATTAACTCAGGCTACAGTTAAAGAGAGTAGTGCATAGATTTGAAGCGATAAATTTGATTTATGCTTGGATTTCCATATAGTAAAACAAGTTTGACAGAGGGAGACTACCTCTCCTCTCTTTGCTCTTTCTAAGAAAGCCTCTCCACATTTTCTCCTCACACATTTGTTTAGATTTACCACTCTGGTATTTTCCATATTTACCTCCCTCATACACATACACAAATACTAATCATCTATCTTGAAGTACAACAAATCTAATTTTAGTAATCTCTGAGTAACTAAAGTATTGCTATTCTACCAGTTTTACTGTTGAGAAAATGAAGCTCAGACATGCCAAAGCCACTTATACAATGCTACACATCTATCAGAGCTGCAGCAGAAATCCAGGCAGCCTATTCGAGAACCTAGAGTTTCAGCCACTTCTGTAGGCTGCATCTAATTCAGTCCCACATGATCCAACTGCTACTGAATGTTTTTGTCCTCTTATTCTGTCTTTCTATGGTGTAGACGTGGTGCTGAAACAGGAAGATATGTTCTTTGCCCAAAAGATCTCATAGACAAGTGACAAAAAAAAGATACGTAAGCACACAAAATTGGGAGTTCTATTACAGAAATAAGAAGGAGATGGGAAATCTTCATAGAAGTAACCAACCCTCTGTCAAGAGTCAAAGTGGATTTGTTTGGAGGGTGTGTAGGAACTCAGCAGAAAGATATGGAAATAGCTTTGCAGGAACAGGACGAGACACAGAAAAACATGTTATCAAATAAGCCTCCTGTGCCTGGGTGGATCTCAAGCTATGCATTAGGGCTGGGGCAATGGGAATGAGAACTCAGTGGCTTGAGTTTAGTACCCATTGACTATTCGTAGAAGAAGGACTAGATAAAATTGAACCTGAATTTTATAAGAAAATAGGTTTGAGATTTATCCTTTGGGGCAGAGGGACCAATTGACAAGATAGAGTTCAGATGAAGACAAAAATACAAATGGTCAATGTTGAATCCAGGAGAAGGGAGAAAGCTGGACTTGAAGCCAAACAGTTTGGATGGGGCAAGATTAGAGGTGACAGTCTCAGCAATGGCATGGCTGCTCCTATCAGGAAGGACCATAAGAGACATAGGAGTGCGGTAGGACAAGTTTTGTTCTGGTCATCAGTTTACCATCAAGATTAAGCCCAGGTATGCACATTCAGAGCAAACTGGATGTGGGTGGGAATTAGAGAAGCTGGGAAACAAAAGTCAGAACATCTTCCTTACAATGAACTTGAATAAAAACTTTCTAGATTCTCTCCTCGTTTCTTTACATATTTCCAACTCTGGCAGCTGTGATACTTCAGCTCCTAAGATACGACCCTGTGTCCTGATGTTTGCCTGTGGCCTAGAGCCAGCACTGCTCACCATTCAGAGCTACAGAGAATGCTTCGAAGAAGAAAAGCTGGCTGTCAAAAGCTCTAACATGGGCAACAGATACTGATCTGTGACAGTTCGTAAGAACTCCGAAAGTGAGCAAACAAGGATAGTCCCTGAGAACTAGAACTGGCTTAAAGAAAGAATCTTGTCAAAATAAATTCCATTTGTTTTTTTTTAGGAAGAGAGATAAAACTTGGAGTGTTGGGGTAAAATAAACAAGAATAGCTTAGGAGAGGATGTGTGTGGGGGGAGAGGGAGGAGAAGGCATGACCCTCTGGGGGGTGTGCTGAGAGCTGGGGGAACATAGCTGGCTTAGGCTTAGCTCAGAGAAGAGAACACAGAGTCAAGAGCAGTCAGTGACATTACAGGGAGAAAAACAGATTCCATTTCAGAAAGATCTTCATAGCATCTGAGAACTGAGGCAGGAGGATGGCAATGAGTTTGAGTTTCAGCATTGGCTTCATAGTGAGTTCCACTCTGCCCAGGCTATGGAGTAGGGATCTCTCTGAGAAACATAAAAGAAGGAAGAGGAAGGGATATAAAAAAGGAGAGAGGAAGGGTGGGGAAGAGAGAGAAGAGAAAGGGAGGGAGGAAAAGAGGGTAGGAGGAAGGGAGAGAGAGCATCATAGTTTTTTTTTAAGCTCTTGCTCAATGGAAATGGGCTTCGGTAAATCCCTGTGCTGGGAACTGCTCCAGCCAAGCCGTTTAACCACCATTGTGGGACTGTAGAACTGGTTGTCCGTGCTAGTTGGGAAATGAGTGATTTTGGAGTTTCCTTCTAATTTAGACATCCAAGTATTACTTAGTTCTTGTGGTGAGCCATTTCATGTCATCAGACTTCCTTGCTCACTCAGATACTCTCTGTGCACATTTGGCTCCTCATCTCAAGCTCATAATCCCCATAGTCCTCAGTTCTAAGCTTCTGCTCTGGCTGTGACATTCAAGTGCCAGAATGCAAATGGCTTTTTTAGTTCTTGCAGAAACCAAAAACCATATTGTCAGCCTCAAGCCACATTTTTTTTCCTATAAAGTCACACATGCACGTGACTATTTCATGAAACAGGCCTTCTCTGAAAGATTCTTACAGCCTCCTTGCCTCTCCATGCCCCCTTAATCAAATTCATAATTTAGAACAGATACAGAACCAGCAAGTAAGAGTTTGGTTTCCCTGCCAAAGTTTACCTCTGTTACTAATAAACCAATGATGTAGCCCATGGCAAGGGATCATTAGGTGTTTACATGCCTCTATGCATCCACAAGAAGTCATTCCCCAAAGAACCTTCTTTCCTGTCCTTCCTTCGTCACTAGCACATCCCCAGGTGAGGCCCAGGCTCTCCTGACACACTAGGAAAATGAGAATTCTCCCAGGCCCTGGGGTTGTAATGAACGTTCTGCCTGCACAGTGTTCTTCCCCTCAGAGCCTCCTGCCCAGGGAGTGAGACATGGTGTTCACTCTGAGTCACTGGCATGAAGAGTTTGTTTTCTGTAGAGGTGGGCGAGAATAGGTAAATCTCTGGTTTGGGGGAGAGCCTGGTAGGAGCGGGGTGATGGAATCATGGCACAGCAATGCCACAGATTATAAAACAGGCACAGGACTCCCAGCCTAGGCCCCCTCACTCTCCCATCGAACAGTACAGGGGAGTGTGGAAGTGATGTCAAACACGACCGTCTGAACACATGCTAGAAACCTTGTCTGTACCTATTTAAAAAAAAAAAACTTTTAAATCCAAATTTTCAATTTCCCAAACAACAGATTATTTGCAGTATTACAAGTTTCCTTTGGTTTTCTATAGATAGCCCTTGAAATACGAGATGCTTCCAAATGGACATGTATATTTGTAAATCAGTGTCTACCTGTTCCTAAAAGTTAAGACCAGGGATTTACTCAAATTTACTTACCATTGAATTTTTATAAGCCATTGCCAGGCAAGAAATAAGATATTGTATCTGGGAAATGACATTAAGGGCCCCTCCAGTAGAGGATCTGGTTTACAGAAATCCCATTTACACTGTATCTCGTGTGGAAAAATACAGTGGCGCGAAGCTCACACATACAGAACTTGCCGTGGGGAGACTGTTTCAGGAGAACCCAGCGTGGCGTCCTCTAGTTCAGGGTTCCCCAGTGCCTGATTGCAGATGGAGAATTCTGGTGGAAAGTGAGGATTGCAGGAACTCAAGGTAGAACAAGCCACCTTACAGCCCCTTGAGGCCTGTCTTCACTATGTCAAGAAACTTCCTGGTGGTTGTGAGACAACCTTTAAAGTTCAAGATCTTCACCCATTGTATGGGTGTACAAAAAGAACACCCTCATAGAATTCTAATTAGAAGGTTTTTAAGTAATGGATGTTGAATGTTGAGCTGGTGAGATGACTTGGTAGGTAACCTGCTACACGGTGTGAGGAACTGAATTCAGATCTCAGCACCCACAGAGAATACCAGGTGTGACTGCAAGTTTCTTGCATGTGACTGTGACCCTGGAGCTGGAAGGTGATGAAAACAGAAAGATTGTTGAGGGTTGTTAGCCACCACCAGTTCCAAAATAGAGTAATCTCCTAGTATAGTGGGAGACTGTATCTCAATGAATAAGACATAAAGCAAGCGAAGATGCTTAATAGCTCTGGTCACTGTGCAAAGGCACAAGGGTGTGTAAACCCACATTTAATGTGTACATCACACATGCATGCACGAATGTTGAATGTTTATATTAGCTCTTATTTATGAATACCATTAATATTAGTGAAGAGAGCATTCCTTGCTTTCTTTCTCTATGTTAAAAAACAGTGCTAGGCTAGAGACAGAGCTCAGGGATTAAGGGCACTTTCTGTTCTTGCAGAAAGGCTGGAGTTGGGTTCCCAGCACACACATTGTGTGGCACACAACCACCTGTGACTGCTGTCCCAGGGGATCTGATGTCCTCTTATGGCTTCTGCAGACACACATGTGTACACAGACAGAGGAGACAGAGACACAACTCATACACGTGCCTTTAAATTAAATTAAAAATAGATATTTTAAAACCGAGAAATAAAAATATTCAACCAGTTATGGTGGTCCTTGCAGAACCAGCAATTTTCTTTGCCCCTCACTCGTTGCTTCCCACAGTAAAATCGGGAGTCTGGAGAAATTCTCTTCTTTGGGGTGATCCTTGCGTAGCGCAGGCTATGCAGTAAGCAATCTGTTCACCAATGCCTGTTGTCTTTGGGACACTCCGGCCTCAGGCAGTAGACAACCCTCTGGCTCTATCCCCCTCCTCACAGGCCACTCATCTGCCCTCCTATATATGTCACCCATTGAGACCAGCTCCATTTCCCTTAAGACTGGGTTAACCAGTCAGCTGAATAAGTCAGTTCCAATTGTCTTTAGCTTAGGACAGGGATGAGATGGGAGGGTTAGAACCCTACCTCATCTCACTCTGATGTCTAAACCTTGATCTACAAACTTGCCTTCACCATCTTGTTGTATATTCAGCTGTTTCTGATCCTGCAGAGGACGCTGGGTAATTGACATTAGAGTCAAACTCCTCTCAGGAGGTCTTTTAGTGCACCACAGACCTTAGCCATACTGAAAGGCTTTCATTTAGTGGCCTTCCTGAAGGATTGATCTCCCTGGACCTAGACTGTCCCCCGACCCCAGC
The DNA here is from genome assembly GCA_004026605.1 of Ondatra zibethicus. NCBI lineage: Eukaryota > Metazoa > Chordata > Mammalia > Rodentia > Cricetidae > Ondatra > Ondatra zibethicus. Next base: position 164,101 of record PVIU01000449.1, read on the forward strand.
ATTTGTGGCGTCAGCTCACTTAGATACTAAACAGGTGCCTCATGTTCAAAGGCTTTGTTTTGGGCCACTCTCTGTTCCAAGCTCTGTGAACTGAAATAATTTTCTGGTGGGAGATGTGGGAAGCTCTGAGATGGGAGAAATGCAGCAGATGCTGAATAAAGAAACAAAAAATGAGAATCTCTGACCCAGAAAAAGCTCATCTCTTGAAAGATGAAAAAAAAGGAGAAGAAAAAGGAGCACGTGACTAGCCAGTGTGCTTGTCTGCTTGTGTCTGTGTCGTGACAGTTTCTGGAGGCAGTCTTCCTCCCTGCTCTAGAGTGTCTGTAAGTAACAATTCATTCATGAATAAAATTAATTATTTCTTGAAGCAAAAATTTAATCTTTTTCTCTGCCTGACTGACTTAAGATCTCTTTACTCAATCTTGTCTGAAAACATAAGTGATCCTGATCTCCCTCCTTGGCCACCCTGGTGGCTCCCCTATCTATCTATCTATCTATCTATCTATCTATCTATCTATCTATCTATCTATCTATCTATCTATCTATCATCTATCTATCTTTCTTTCTTTCTTTCTCTTTCTTTGGTGTGTGTATGAGCAGGTAGGCACTATAAATGCTAGACAAGAGCACGGAGTTCAGGTGACAATCACAGGTACTAGTACTTGACTTCCACCTTGTTTGAACCAGGGTCTCTTGTTGTTTCCCACCATAGACACCAGGCTATCTGATCTAGGAGCCCTTGGGGGTTCTCCTGACTCTGACTCCTATTTTCCCGTGGAGACTTTGGCATAGCAGAAGCACTCACTGAGCCCAGCTATGTATGTTCTGGGGAGTCATAGTTAAGAGGTCCTCACGCTCATATGGCAAGCACTTTACCACAGAACTCTCTCTCCTCCCAAATCTCCCTTCATTTCTTGCACATTTTAATTTTCATATTTTCTCTCTTGTAATCTTAACTCAACTTGGATATGACCCTAAAAGGGATGGGTGTATTTGGGATAACAGTCATTATGTTCTGGGGGAACTTGGGCCTGGCTTTCTAACTCAGTACCCATGAACCAGGTCTCTCTACCAGTCGTTTGGTGTTGTCTTCCTCCTAGATCTTGAGGAGCTATGTCTCAGTGTGTTTTCCAGTGTCTATTCTGTTACTCAAACTCCTCTTGATTCTCTAGAAATCGTTAGGATCCTATTTCTCTCTCTTTTGTACCCTGTTATAGTGCCTAGGATGCTTTTGACAAGAGAGGCTCCATAAGTATTTGGGTAAAGACTTCATGAGCAAATGCGTGATGTGACAAGATTGCTTTCATCCATGCTTTAAGCACAAATGATGCTAGTTTTGCATTTGAACACCTAGCATTATAGAACTTTAAAGAACTACTTGCTATTTTTCTCACCAGGTAAGTACTGACAATCCGTTTTTTCAAAGTAGAAACAGGAAGAATTTTATTTGGCATTATCTTCCTTGCTCACAGAAGTACTTTTAGTTTGTTTAATATACCCCCAATGTTATAAAATGGCATGCCCCTATTTCTGAGGAATCTTTAAAATTGCACCCTATAAGAAAGCAGTGTCAAAAAGATACTTTTGAGCATTTTTGGAGCAAATATGTAAGAACAAGAAGAGGAGGGCCATAGTCTTACATGTCTTGACATTCATAGTTGCCACATGGGATTGGCTGCCTGAGACCTAACCACTTGCACTCCCCAGGGTCTGTAACCCCACCCCACCAGATCTCCCCAGCAGATTCTCCAGCCACCCACCAGGGCTTGTCTAAGCATTCAATTTTACCAGTCCCCAAATCTATGCATGCCAAATAATTGAGCACTCTCCAAATGAACTCACCTAGAAATTCAATCCAATCAAAAACTATGTCCCCTTATTTCATGGTTTGTTATTTCATGAAGTCCAGTGAAACACTAAACAAAGCTGTCTCTAAAATGTCTGTTGAAAATACCAGTTGCTCTCCTCTGAACTTCAGGGTTGTGTCTTTATAGCCTTGCTCCAAAAGAACAGTTCACATTTTCAATTAGTCCTCAAATTTCAGGACTTCATATAGGTATGCAATGCAGGTGTGGTAGGTTTTCACAACAGCAGACAGGAGTTTGCAAAAGGAGAACATGCTGAGGCTCACCTTCTAGACATTTCCAGAATAAAATTCCTTGATGTACCAAAATGCCTTAAGTTGGGTCTACAATCTAGATTAACATTTATGTTGGAATGGTTATTCAGTTAGTCACCACTCCACTTTTAATTAATGCAACTTCTAAACCATTTTGTTCAGTCTTTTCCTGTGTCCTCATTCCTCTCAGCTGAGAGAGTGCATCTGTAACCATGACTGCAAACTCATCCTTGCTATATGCCTCAAAGTGTGATGGCTTTGAATCACAACACCAGTTGATGGATATCCCTTTCTATCTTCTGTCTCAACAAGCTCCATGCAACCAAAATGTAAACCCAGTAATGATTTTGGAGATCAACCCATTTTCTTGGGTTCTGGTCTTTCTCTGGAAATTTCTTTCTTGCCTACTTATGCTCATGAGGACATGGCTCCTTCGGGAGTCCCGCAGCAGCACGACAACACAAGCTTTCTCTATCTCACTTGCTGTAATGAACACCTAAGAAATTGCTGGGATGTACCTAAGCAGACTAAGGTTGCCTTTGGTTGCCATTTATTTATGTGGATTGTGATCTCTTAATTGGCGACAGTGCCTCTCCCAAGGTTTGCTGTTTATCCAAATCAGTATTTGCTAGTCGTCGAGATGTGGTCTGGATGATAAATCAGCTCTGGTGTTCCTCCTGTGATTGCATCCACAGCTGCTCTCTGCTCCTCACCTCCCTATCTCCCAGGAGGCACCCACAGGCTGCTCTGAGGCCCCGCAGCTTTCCTGCTTCTAAAGTTCTATTCCAAGTTGCTACAACTATTCTTATTAGTTCATGTGCTTTGCTCCTAAATTTAACCTCCCTCTACTGCTATTCCCTTCCATTTGTAACAGTTTCTGTTTATACTCTCCACTGCAGATGCACCGTGAGGGATAGTGACTTCCCATAAGACCATTTCTCCTCATCTATCCCGGTCATCCTTGACCTTGGTTTTGTTTTGGGGATTGTGGAGGCCCAAAAATGTGAGCCTATCTCCACCTTGTCTGATGGCCAGAGAGTTTCAGCTTGCTCAGAGTTGTTGCTGTTCCACTCTGACCCAAGATCAGAGAGTTGGAGCTTACTTCTATTCCTTCAACATTATTGTCTGTTTCTATCTCAAACAAAGGTCCCACCTAGATTTAGGGCAGAGAGTTCTGCTCTCTCAAGGTTACTGTCAACAGGTGCGGCTAATATCCACACCTTATATTTTAGGTATAGAGAAGTAGATATGTTTCTACCTCAAACAAAAGCTTAAGGATCCAACTAAGTTCCTACTCCCTTAGGGGTATAGCAATGCATTCCACCCAGGGAGTGGTTTGCCTACAGAATGTTTTGGTCTAGGGTGTGAGCATTACTTGTCTTGTTCTTACAACAGAATGTTTAACTAAGAATGTAGCCCACAACCTTCAACTGGTATGCTTATTTTCTTGTAACCTGTTAATGCAGCTTTTTATCTTACTCCTACCTTTTGGGGTGGGGGTATTTTAAGCAAATGGAAATTAAATGCATGTGATTTTAGTCTTCAATGGAACTCCATTCCAGTACTATCCTATGTTTTCTGTTTTATTATTTTCATTCATGACTTTGTTCTCTTTACTACTCTTTTAATTTCCTTGCCCCTACCCTGGTAAGTAATATTTTTGTTGAAGCTGGTCTCTGACAGGTGATAAGGTCTTTGTATGTCAGCCCAAATTGGCCTTAAACTTGTGATCCTCCTGCCTCAGCCTCATGATGCTGGGATTACAGGATGTGCCACCAGGCTAGGCTCTGCACCACGGTCATGGTCATTCTTGTCCTCTCAGTTCTACACACTGAGTGTGATCAGTGCAGTACTCCTCAAGCTTCGAGGCTGATTTGGAGCTTGTTCAAATGCCGATTCTGATTCTGTGGGTCTGGGGTGAGACTGGAGGGGTCTGTCTTTTTAATAAACTGTCAGGAGATGCCAATGGGTCTAATCCACAGACAACAAATTTAGATATGTAAATCAAATACTTGGTCCTTCCTGTCACCTTTTATTAACAGATCCCTCTTTGCATCCTGTTTGATTCCAAGTGGATTGTGTTATTTCAGGGTTATCATTGTGCTCCCTGCTGGAAAGTTCTTGTCTTGTTCATTGTCACAACCACCACACGCTTTGCTGTCACAACCACCACACGCTTTGCTGCTGCCTCTGTGTATCCTACATGAACTTGATTTTGAGCTGTTTTCTTCCAAGAGTCTAGAAATTTGTGGAGGTTTTCCAGAATACAATATTCTCATCTGTCAATGTAATTATTTGTTTAATGGCTTGTTTTCTTTTCACTTCAGACTTCCAATATAACCTAGATCATTCCTTTTCAAAAAGAGTTAGGTATGTGCAGAGGTAGTAAGGCCAACAGTCTGGGTTCATGCCTGGCTTTGCTTTACAGAACAGTGAATTATGTTCACTGTTCTGCATGATTCCCAACTTTCTCAATTTTAATATATTCTTTCTTAGTTTTAAGTGTTTTATCATAGAGTCTTGGATTTTTTCCAATCCCACGATTATCTCTCTATTAAAACTTTAATACAAAAAGAAATTAAAGAAAAAAACCAGACTGCTCATTACTTTGATTTGTAGAAGAGAGAGAATGGAACATTACTGCTAGAGTGTTTCGAGAAACCATATTTACATTTGCATCATCTCAATTTAGGGGCCTGATTAGGTTGTGTGTTATGATAAAGATGCACTTAGAAGTCAAAGGGAAGTGGCGTGGGCTAGAGTAATGAGTAGGAGACTTCAAGCCAGGAGCTCCAGTGCTATTTCTGGCTGTGACTGGCTACCTCTCTGACCTTGAACAACTCTATCTCAATGCCGAAGACCCTAATAGGCTCTTTCTGCCTTATAGCATGGCTGTGAGAGGCTAGGCACTTAAGTGTTTACTATAGTGGGACTATGAAGTGAATCAAAGGTGAGGGCAGTTGGGGGAGTCACAAATGGAACTGGAGACAGGATCTCTGTTCCTACAGCTCGCCTAAGAAGCCTGTTGAGAGATGGTGTCTAAGAAGTGTGATGATGGTTCAGCTTATGTTTCTATGGGAGAAACAAATGCTAAGTGGTTAGTCAGTGGGATTTTAGAGCTTTTAGGGAAAATCCCAAAACCATCTTATTATTTATGGGGGCTTAACCAGACAGCACACACTCTTTCCCTAGCAGCACCACACCCAGGATCAGGGAGCTTGCAGTGGTCAGCCTCTGGAGGACATACCCGAGGATTGGTGCTCTGTTACCCCTGACTGCAGGAGCAAGATCTAAGCCTGTGATGTTTCAAAGTAGGCCAAAAGTCACCTTGCTCCCTCCAGCAGTCCTTGTGGTCAGCAAGAGTATTGTGAGAGGCGTCAATTGTCCTTCATTTGAGAGCCTCCCTCTTAAAGCGTCAGATTGAGGGGTAAAGGTTAAAGTGCTTTAAAACAACAAACAGAGGAACTCTTCCACTCTGCGTAGGTTTCTGCAGACTTTGTAACAATCACAGCTATGGTTCCTATCACATCTTACCATTTTTGCCCAGGCTAATACTTACTGAAAACAACCTAATATCAATAAATGATATTTATTAATCACTAGTTCAAGTGCTTAGCTTATTTAATTATATACCAGTCTTTGAGGTGGGCACTGTTATTGCCCTCACTTTACAAATAATGACACTGGGAAATAAGGCCATTAAGTAGTTCACCAAACATTATATAGCTAGCAAATTTCAGCTCCACAACTAGAACCCAAGACATCTTGCTCTAGAGTCTTAACCCTTAAACACCTACACCTATAGAAAGCAATGTAACGGAATAAGCACCTTTCTCTGGAAGTCCATGAGTAGAGAGACTAAAATTATTCTGGAATGATTAGTGATCTCCTCAAATTGAGAATTTAGTCTGATAGTTGACTAAGAATAGATACATGGGGTCAGGCGGGTTACTAATAGGCTCTTGCTGCTCAAGCATCTGCAGCCAGATGGCAAGGAAGGCCTCCATTTTTGTGATTGAGACAGTTGCCAAGTAACTCCACACCTTGCATTCCAACTCCCTAGGGAAATCTTATTCTTTGCTATCAATTGATTCTCTCTTTATATAGAGAGCATAGACGGATACCATCTGATTTCAACGTACCAAAAGCTCCCTTAAAGGATAAAATGAAAGACTCATTTTTTCTTGAGACAGAATAATTTTCCACAAAGCCTTTCTGACATTCTCTGTCAACTCTTTTCTTTTCAGCCCCTTTGAAAGGTAGGGGAGAAATTTGGGTATGACTCAATGTATATTTTCCTGGTTTCCTGTGACCTGCTTTAGTCAGCATAAGAATTCCCAATGGGATAATATAGAGCCCTACCAATATCTACAAAGGCAACATTGTTGCTTAATCACTGAAGCCAAATCTCTCAGAAGGCTCCTGGAGCCCTGGTGTGTGACCATTCTTCTCTAGCCCCACCAAAGGGTCACAAGTCAGAATGTTGCATTCCTTTTGGAATGACCAGTTACTGTTTCTCCAAGTTCAGGTTCATGTGCAATAACTGACCCCAGAAAAACTGACCAGCACAAGTGTAAGAGCTTGTCACATTAAACGACCAGAAAACCATTACTCCTTGATAGAGGGTTGATGGTGCAGAAGAGATTAGAGACACTCCCCATGGACCAGTTCTGAGCTGCTGCCCAGGCATTAACTGGCTGCTAATATTTCCATACCTGGGTCTGGGGCTTAGAGAGGGGGGAAGAAGATTCTTGGTAGATACCAAGAAGAGAAAAGGGAAACAAACAAACAATGGCTTAGTCCTTCTCTTCCTTGTAGCTCTGTGAAGTTCATAGTGATATTAGGATTCCTGACTTGACTTCAATTCCAATGCACTCAATAGAAATTATTTTTCTGAAGAGAGTGCTTCAGTGAGGCTTGAATACACCAGATCACAGAAGGTAAATTAAATCTCATTTTACTGGACTGGAAGATTTCTCTGCTAAAATGGAAGTTTTGGTTTTTTTTTTTTTTGTAATATGGATAAACGATCACCACCACCCCCCAATTTGCCTTATAGAAAATTTGTGGGGACATGTGCCTAGAGTCTTACATAATTATTGAAAGTTGAGTTAATGCTATCTCTGGTTCTTCTATTATTCTGTTTTTGTCTGAGCAGGTGTTAATTCAGCCAACCTGAGCCTAAGTTATTTACTTTCTCCCTCGGTGATTTGGTGTGAATCTTTGCTATATTCTTAGAAGAAATAAAGGACTAATCCCACTTAATCAAGGAATGTGAGTTGCAGCCTCTTCCAGAATCAGGCTGTTCTAAGCATAGTGCATAAATATGGACAGCAAAGAGAGATGGAAAGGTCCTTGGTGTACCAGTATCTCAGCTGTCTGATCTTGACCCATTTGCTTGTATCCAGCTTTGAGAGTTGTAGACCACGTGATTGGACTCCAGAAGCATCTATTCTATTCTGTTCTCTACTTATACCATAATTCCTCTAACCCTTGTTTCTTGTAACCCATATTAACCTAAACAGGCTGCAAAGTTATGATAAATGTTAAAAAGAAAAAAATTCCCAGAAAAATGATAACAAGTATCTCAAATTCTGTTCTGTAAACTCAGACTCTTGCATCTGACTATTTGGAAGCTAAACTTGTATGTTTGCTCCAAGTTGTATGACTCCTCTGGACCTCGGTTTCCTTATCACTAAAAACTGGGGGAAGTCTTAAAAGAGGGAGATGACCCTCTTAAGTCAGGGAAAGGGCTGAGATGAGAGTTCATGAGATGCTTCTGTCAACAGAGGCACTGATGACTTGAGTCCCACCCTGGATCACACAAGGTGGCAGGAGAAAACAAATCCTGAGAGTGGTCCTCTGATCATCACGTGAGCACTATCTTATGTGTGAGGCTGGCCACAACACACACACACACACACACACACACACACACACACACACACACACGTGCATGCACACACACATACATGTACAGAGAGAGAATTATAAAAACATAATCAAATTAAGTGAAATTTTAAGTGCTAAGTCTAGTGAGAAATCCAAAGACTTTAAGTATACTCATAGAACTAGAAACGCATGTGCCTAAAATGTGAATAAATTTCTAGATGCTAAAGCATGAGTGATTTTGTGCTTCTGTTTCCCGTTTTGCTTTTCCATATTTTCTTTCTATTAATCTGCATTAAAACTAGTCTAGAAACTGAGTATGGTGGCTCATACCTTTAATCCCAGCACTCAGGAGGCAGAGTTTGAGGCCAGCCTGGTCTAAAAAGTGAGTTCATGAACAGCCAGAGAAATGCTGCAGGAGCTCCTTCCACTCCTTCAGCCAATAGCCTTTAAGATACCAGCCCACTTGGGCGTGATCTCTTTCTCTTTAAAAAAGCAGCAGTAGCCCTGCTCTCTCTCTCTCTCTCTCTCTCTCTTCCTGCTCTGCTTCAGACTACTAGACTCTGTTCCTGGTTATGCAGAGGGCTGTTGTCTAGAACAGTGATCTATAAGTTTTCCCCTTAAATAAATAACCCTTTTATTAATTATAATTCCAAACTGGTATGGGATTGTTTTGTGACTTACGTCTACATAGAAAGCTGTTTTGAAAAACCTACAAGAACAACAAACTAATTTAGAAAATAAATGTTTTTAAGTAGAGAGAAAAAAATCAGTGAAGCTCCCAAGTGGCTAATGATGCTTGTAATACTGTAAAATCAGCAAGGAGAAAGAGAGAGATGGCAGAGGGGCAAGGATGGCAAAGTGCAAAGGGAAATTTGAAACCAGAGATGTGCTTGTGTGAGCCCTAGCCTTGCCTGGTCAGTAGGTTGAGGAGCTTTCCACTTTCGCAGTGTGGTCTAGCACCCAGGAATATGTGTTATTCCCACATCTTATGGAGCAACTAGACACACCCATTTGCCTTTCATGTGGGGTTGTTCCTAGAGATGAGTCTCTTCCCATGGCCAAAGTTAGGAGAGCATTTGGTGTTGTCAAGGGTAAAGGTAGGTTTGACCCCTACCTTGCAGGCTCCCCAGATCCCTGAGGCTAAAGGGAAACTTCCCTTCTTTCATTTGCATGACTAAGTAATAACAACTCATAAAAGTCCCTAACCCATTAGTTAAAACAGGGCCCAGTATTTGACTCTGACCCACTGCAGCCTGGGCCACAGGCTGTCTGCATGCCTTCTGATTTGTCCTCAACTTATAAGCAGAACAATCTATAAATAGAAACCGTTTTCCTAAGTCCCCAGGAGGCATCAGCAGGTTTTCTAGTTTGTGTGTGTTTTCTTTCAAAAGAACAAAAAAGAAAAACGAACCAAACAAGTAAAACAAAACAAAAACAAAAACAAAACATGGCACAGGTTTATTTCCCTGCCCAATGTTTCTCCATATTTCACTTCTAGTTCAGCTTGAGAGCATTCTAATCAGTTTGAACTTTAGGCTTGACACACCAGCTGGGCACTGCCCATGCTTTGCTCCATAGGTGCACGTAAGTGCTCCATAGGTGAGCTCCACTCACCTGTAGATCCTGTACCTGGTGGTGAACCCCTGCCGGTAACGCTCCATGAAATCAGCATACTCCTGGGCGCGGTGGAAGGGGCCTCGGTCTGTGAGCAGCCAGTCCAGGGGAGCCTGGGCAGCCGAGGAGGCATGCTGTTCCGGGACCACAGCGGCCACGGTGGCCGAGGCAGCCAGCACCCACCCGGGCACGCCAAGGGCTAGCAGGACTGCCCATGGGGCGGCCTCCGGCCAAAGCCCTCTAAACTGAGAGCTGCGCTGCCACCTCATGCTTCTCCCAGGCGGTTAGTGTCTTCATTCTCTCGCCACGCTCTCCCACTCCGTGCTGCTCCTCCAGGGCTCCAAACTAGAAAAGAACAAAGAGAGATGTGAGGTGGGCACGGGACCATATCCCATCTGAGAGCATCATACATAACTGGACGGTGAAATCCTCCCTAGCGGTGCAACGCAACTGATGCCCTAAGACATTGAGCTGAGCGTTCAGTATGTATGATTTTATTTCTTTAAACACAAACTGAGGAAGAAACACCATGTCGGCATCTTACAGATGAGAAGAGGGGTCTCAGATTAAGACGGTGACTTATGTCGTCATAGCTATGAAGAAGAAAGAACAGAGGTATGAGCTCAGAGGGTATGAATCCCAGCTCCATTCCTACCTGGGCTCACTAAGTATCATCTGTCCCACATACATGTTCATCACATATTTCTGTAATTGCCTCATAGACTGAGTGCTGCCTTCTGAAGTTTGGCACAGGCCTTATGCTTCAAATGGAGAATTGTGGGAGAGAAAAGTACTTTTACCCCTTTGCTGCTCTGAAGCTGAGAAAACCTGAGCAAATCACTCTCCTCTCTGGATCCAAGATGGGTTCTAGAGATAAACAATTGACTACGTAATAGCTGATACTTTCCTGAGGTTGAACATCTAATCTATTCTTTTTTTTGAAGATGGTCCAGGGATAGAGTTGGAATGGGGGATCAGAGGAGATTCCCACACGAGGAGTCCATAGGACACCTTCTCTCCTCACCAGGCAAGAGAGCCCCTCAGGAGTTACTCTGTGTCTCTTTCTTTCATCCTCCTAGCTCAGCTACCGAGAGTATGAAGCATGCCTTCTTGAAGGAGTGAGTGAGAGTATTCCCCGCTTTCTCTGGGTTGGAGGGAAAATGCCCGCAAGAAGGATGCTTCTGTCTTTCTTCATTCCTGGCTGTCTTGTGAGTCAGCACAGGCTTTGATTTCCAGGGCCTGCACTTTTTCTAAGGACAACTCGTCACCTTTATCAACCTCTAGATGCAAGGAATCGTTCAGTACTGCGGGGTTTCCTGGAACTGCCGCCGTTTCGCCAATCTTTAATTTCTAGCCTGTGCTGTCACAGCTCTGTGCGTGTCTGCTCGCCAACACCACGTCAGCGCGTGCCAGAACGACTTCCGACGCCCGGTACCTGTAATTCATAATTTGATGATTGCCGCTGGCTGCTGAAACCCAAAGATAGGATGCCTGGGGGTGAGGCAGACATGGTGATTTTTTAAACTTTCACTAGTCTGCAAGGGCAGGCAAAGAGAGCTTCAGTACTTCATGCTCCCTTCCAGAGTCACCCCCAGGGCCTCTCTGAGATGTGTTAGCTCACTAATCCAGAGATTCGAAAAGGGTCTGTTGGAGGTAAGTGAGAATCCTGGAATTCCAAGCCCCAAAGTTATACCGAGTCTGAGGTACAGAGGCCCCAGCATGGGTACAGGATGCTGTACCCATGTGTCCCTGTATGTAAGGATGGAAGGAAAGAGGAAGCCTGAGGATCTGGGCACTCAGATAGCCCTCCTTCTCCCTGGCAGTTGTTGATTTGGAGCTGGATGCTGAGAGATACTTAGAAGCTGTTCCCATTATTAAAGTTTCTTATGTAGGCATTTTAATTATAAAGTTATATTATGATGGGAACCAGAGGCGTTGAACTAGAAATATAGGCAAAACGTAAACCTCAATCTGTCTTCTTGCCAAAGAATGCTGCACTGTTTGGTGAGCCAGCATAGGGGTGAGAGACTGTCCCCACTTAACCAGCCAAGGGACATACTTGTCCCTTCAGATCTTAAAACATAACCTTCCCATAATTAAAATAGTAATGCTAGTTCACAAAACTGGACAGGCTAACCAATGAAGCAAGAGAGCTCAGTAATAACCCTTACACAGCAGTTAGTATATAAAAACGAAGCCACCACAGACTAATTGGGTAAAAAAATGGAATATTTTGTATATAACATTGAGAACTTAATACCAGATGGATTAAAAAGTTAACTATAAAAAAGTAGAATCATAGAAGGAAAATCTCCAAGTGTTTTTTTTTTTTTTAAATAAGCTTGCATTACCAGGAAGAAAAGTGATTTAAAACTAAACAGAGGAATCATCCTCACATGTGGAGGGAGTAGGCAATTTTTATACTGAAACAATTTGATGAGGAGGCCCAAAATATTTCTCATTTAATCATTCACATATTCATCCATTGAAGAAATGTAAATGAGAACGCACAAGTGCCAGACATTATGCTAAGAACTGACAATGCACAAGCAGGTGCGTATTGCCTTACCTGAAGCTTCACCATTAGTGATTTCTTCCTTTTCTAAAATATTGCTGTGTTTCTTAAAGATGAACTGGTGGAGGGGTGAGAGGTTTGTTCATTTAGGAAACTGTGGTTCCTGGACAGAGGAGGCCAATGCAATACATATGGTAAGGTAGGAATCCACAACCACGGGTGGAAAGACACTTGGGAACCAGGGTTCTAAAATGACTCCCCCAAAGCCCTATGTACTTCTGTGTAAGCCTTCTGTAATTCTGTTCCCTTGAATGTGGGCAGGGCCTAGGAGTAAGATGGACTATTGGGCTCTATTAGTTGACTTTGAGTTAAAGATGGATGAATGGAGAAGTTGAAAGTCCAGAAAGTCACATAGATAATGGGTGCAAAGAAAGTGGATTACTTTCTTTGTGGATTACGGCGAACAATGTTTTAAGTGGGTCCGACCTAGTTGGGTGAGTCTTTAGGAGAAAATAGTGGTATAAGTTGACCAAAAACAGAGCAAATGGACATTCTGTGAACTCCTTATGAAAGTCATATAGCAAGGAACCAAAACTGACATCTGGACTTGAGAGCAACCTCCAGCCAGCAACTAGGAAGAAAGTGGGAGCTTCTATCATATAACTGTAAGGGAACAAACACTACCAGTAGAAAAGGACTTTGCACCCCACAGAGATCTGTTTCCATGTCTAGCACATTGATTTCAGACTGGTAAAAACTGGAGCAAAGGACCAACTACCTTATACCCAGGCTTTTGAATCACAAGGGCTATGAGCCAGGGCTGGGGAGACAGCCCAGACGGTGAAGTACTTATATTGTAAATGCAAGGGTCCAAGTGTTGTCCTTACAACCCACTTAAAACAGCCACACAGAAAACCTAGAGCAGTGGTGTGTGCTTGTAATTGGAGCACTGGGGAGACAGGTGGATCCCTGGAGCTAGCTGGCAGGACAACCTATTTCACATATTCCTGTGAAAGACCCTGTCTCAAGAGAAAAGAAAAAGAAATAAAGAAAATAAGGAAGAAAGGAGAAAGAAAAAGAAAGAAAGGAAGGAAGAAATAGAGGTGGAGGATGCCTGTTCTCTGTCCTCCACACACATGTACATACATGTAGCAGTGAGTTGACAGATTTGTAGTGCCTTAGATTGTGTTTGTTACACAGCAGTAGGAAAACAAAGCAAACACAAGAAGCTACAGCAACTTCTAAAGATCTGGTACTTCATGCTCCATAGAAGAAACCAAAAATGTTATTTTGTGGGAGAAGAGGCCACCATGGCAGTTTGTAGAAGAGAGAAATATTAACTGTCTCTCCCAACTCTGCCCTTACACTGCACCCTCCCTTGCCAAGTACACTGATTCATCTAAGGCCATGTGTAAAGTTTTCATCATCCTATCGAATGTATCGAATTACCGCTTCTCAAACATTATGTGATGCATCAAATTCCATGTCCTTCATCAAGGAGTCACTGTGAGAATGTGACAAGGTATAGCCTGGCCTAGCCACTTGACCTCTTGACAAGACTGGCTGCTGTGCATCCTATGCCATGATAGCCACCACCTCACCTGCCGCATGAGGGTTTTCTAAGGACAGGTGAGCAACTACTAGAAAAAGTGTTTGGAGGAATCAGCCTGTGTTAAGCATGCTTCTTGTCACCGTTGTTTGTAATTATGTCTTTTCAGAGCTCACAATGAGCTGGAACCTGCCTGTTACAGGAATATCATCTTTGGAATCAAATGATTTTGATTGCTGGGCCCTGTCTGCTGAGCGCAGCAAGAATGCCTGAATTCAGGGCTTGCCGTTCCTCAGAAAAGCCTGGCCTGGGAATCACATACTTTCCACTTCAGTGGTTTTCCTGGGGGATCTGAAGACTTTTTGACTATAAAGTCTCTTTTTAAGAAAGAAGATAGATCCTTAAGCAGGTTTCAAAACTTCCTCAAAAAAAAAAAAAAGAAAAAAGAGACAAGATAATTACTGTGTTGACAGTTGTATGAAAATCAGACTTTTGATGGGGAGCAGCATTTTGGCCACTTCCTGTTTATTCTTCACACTAATACCATTTGAAATTTTGTAACAGCAATATGTCAAGCAAATCTGGATTGTGTAAATTCTCAGTGTCTGGGGCATCATTAATAAGTAGGAAGATGTGACAATTAGTGCCTTTCCCATCATGCTTTCTGCTTTCCCCTGTCCAAAAGCTGACTGTTGGAGCAGATCTCCATGTTGCCTGTGAGGATGGTGACACAGGGGCCGTGCTGGCCCCTTCATGAGAAGTGTTATGGATTTACCTGAGAAAAATGAATAATTTTCTTTTTCTCCACACTTTAGGCCATTGTATACCCAGAACAGATACATTGGCTATGCATCAAAGGTAGAAGTTTAACAACCTTTACATTTTTCTTGGTGGAATACATAAGCTCAAGTCTGTCCTTTAAACCATGAATTAAATGGGTCGCAGTTCTGTCAATAGAGAAAATCGGGTAGAAGATGAGGTCACCTGAGAAGTGTGCGGTGCAATCTTCAAACTGTAAGACTCAGGTCACCACCACTCTGAGGCTGTTACCTAGCTGGAAAGGCTTGGGTCTCTTTCGAGTTCTCTTGTCTTCAGCCACCATATCTGCTTGGCATTTCAGAAGAAGGTGCACTCGTGATTTGTGGCACAGGCTGCTAATGTAAAGTCTTGGCAAATGAAGCAGACACAGAAAACGAATGAGAATTAGTGTAGGGCTGAGCATTCACTGGGGGTATGTGAGGCTCTGTGATAAACCCTGAGCATTAAAAAGTAAACTATAAAAGACAGTTACTGAAGAGGAGGGGTTGCATCCTGGGGGAGCTAAGAGTATAGTTAAGCCATAGGTATAAGGGTAGTGTTTTAACTAATAAAACCATAAGGTTAAATAATTAGTAAATATCATACAAATTAGTTAATATGTATGTGATCACTACTGCATATGAAGCATGAATAATAAACTTATCTCTTTAAGCAGGAGAGAAGAGGGAGGTTAAGAGCGGCTCCATGCATTGTGAAAGGTGGCACGCTTCAGTCGCAGATCTAAGTCTGCATAACTGTAACTGCACCAGTCCCATGACTTACAGCTTTAGAAAGTACTTGCTTGTCACTTACAAGATATTGCCTGTAGGCAAGGCCCTTTCCTGTGGGAGCCTCACTTTAGCCATCAGTAAAATGATTTAGGAGGAAAGACAATCCCCAGAATACTGCTCCACACTGAAGTTCCATAATTCTATGCAAATAGAGGGGGCTGCAAGTGCAAGGAAGCTGCGGTGCAGAAAGAGGGAAGCAGAAGAGAGATGAGGTATGAAGCAGAAAGTCTTGCCAGCTAGAGCAGTGACATTTCATAAAGTGATTAGTCAGTGACATTAAATAAGTTTTCAAGCCATTTAAGTGGTTAATTGGCCAACTCTGTTGAGGAGTTGTTTGCTTGAATAAATCTGAGGGTGTCAGTGCTAAAAAAAAAATCACGGAAGTGTTGTTTGTTCTTGTCATCCACAACATATTGATGCAAAACCTGTTTATCCTAGAAAGGAAGGGTAGACAGAAGTGATAGAACATTCCTACAGCCCGGGCCGTGTGGAGCTAGGATGCTATTGGCTCCTATAAAGGACTGGGTCCTTTCCTCTGTTTGACCAACCATTGCTGTTTTCCACAGAGGGTCAGCACAGACCATAAAGGACTCTTGGCTGCACTTTACAGAACTCCAGTAGCTCCCAGCATCCCTTCATTTGAATCCAGGCAGGTGTGATATGTCTGTTGCCACTTTCCTTCCTGGCTCTTTGACACAGCCTCCACCTTCAACCCTAGGACTGGCAGGAACCAGGGAAGCTATAAACATCTCCCACTAGTCAGACAACAACTTCCAGCATGGGGATGAAGATATCCTCACTGCATAAAATCAGGTCAACAATATTAATAACTATTTATGCAGAGAGGAGCTAATCATAATTACTGTTTACCAAATGCTCTTACATTAATTTGAGACCTTTAAGAGAGGTGGCTGAGAGAGGCAAAGGGGCTCTCTGGAAGCTACTCTACAGAAGGCAGAAACAAAACTCAAAATCCAGATATTGTCACTCGAGGCCTATGGCTCTCCTCTCTTTATTCTGCCTCACCCCTGCCTATCCAGCAGCCAATTTGGTTATAAGCAATGTCTACACATAAGAGACGTACTTAGGGATGGGGGAAATCTGGTGGACACGGCAGACCCAGCTCTTTACTAGCCAGGAACAAAACGCCGGACTTGAGGATAGTGTCCTGAGCTTTCTAAGCCACCCCACATACCCAACCCTCACACGTGCGGCTCATTCCAGTGACCTCAGTCCTTGTAGGCTTTATCCCATTCAGGCCCTGGATTTATAAACCTCCCTCTGTGACAACTAGCCCTTCATTTGTCAAGGACAGAGTCATCTGTCACTTACTAAGGCTTCATACTCATCTCCTGGGAGTCCTTGTCTCTTTCCTTGGGCCAGACAAGTTAACTGACAGGCTGACCTACAGCCTCTCATGATAAAGCTGGGGTCAGAGAGTGTAGAACAGGGAGGGCTCCTGAGCACCAACCACATCCTGTCCTGAGACCAGGAAGGCTCACCAGAGCAGATGGTGGCAGCACCGCTAATCAAATGGATTTCTAATGAGGAGTTGTATGTTTTGAACTTTTAATCTCCGTACAGAACCCTTTTACTTCTTTCTCATTCAAGAAATCCTAGTAACTCCTATTGCCCTCTACAAACCAATCTGCCCTCTTCCTACAGGTTCTAAGACATCTCTGAGAGCCATTCCAAAGAGGACTATTTCCCAGAGCAGACTTCAAGAAAAAGAAAATGGAAGTTGGTCATGGTGGCATACACCTTCCACCCCAGCACTTAGGAGGCAGAAATAGGCAGATTTCTGTGAATCTGAGGCCATTTCTGAATTATATATGGAGTTCCAGGCCATCCAGGACTACAGAATAAGATCCTGTCTCAAAAGACAGAAAAGCATTATAATATAGCAATGATACTTCATAGAGTTATGGGGATTTGGAGCCCTTGAAAGGTATGGCCTCTGGTGAGAGTGTGGTGATGGGGGAGCACACGCTTATTTTTTACTATTGTATCACAAGTACTAGTGAGAAACAATCCACTAAATATGACTTTGCTGTTGTTCAATTGCTGGGTTTCTGGTTGTTCACAAGTGAGAAAATAGCACAGATAGGCAATCTTCTAAATTTTGTGTTTGCATCCCTCAGACTCAGAGGTGCCCTTCCCACAGTGCCCCACAGCGCTTACAGCAAAGGTCTTGAGTCTCAATCCAGGGACTCGAACTTGAAACCCTAGCTCTGTGCCCTGCCACTGTGCAACTGCTGCCTGGCTTCCCTGTTAACAACTGTCCGTCATACCTTTTAGACCCTTTTCCTCCAAGGAGATTCTTCAAGTGAGGATCAGTGCTGATTACACACTTGCTTGGCCTTTCTTCTGACCCAGTGACTGAGCAGCCGTGGCTAGCTACACTCGATGTCTAAGGACAATGCGAGGAGTTTGAGGCATAGACTATCAATAGGGAAGGAAGTGCTGAAGGGCAGGGAATAACCATCAGCTGTAATCCACTGTGTTTCAGCATGGAAGCCCCTTCTCACGGTTCAGCTGATTGGAAGTCTATGGCTACAGGAGGGGAAGGAATGCCTCCAGGCTGGGCTGTTGGTTTAGGGATACCCAGGTCCAATGCTGAAAACAGACCTTGTTCTGTTCCTGCCTCAACGCTGTTAGAGAGGAAATCTTCCAAGTCTAAAGGCTGTGCATCCCAGAACTGTTACTAGAATCCCTCCATCCATGTGTGTTCAGTTATTGTTACTATGGATCAAGTGCTGGTCTAAACATGTGTCCTACATTAACTCAACCAAATTTCACAAATCCCTGCAAGACTGATGCTGGTTCAGAAGAGCTCTGACCTAACAATGGCACAAATTACAGTGTTTGACTTTACCGTGGTGCCGAGCAGCAGCAGTGAGGGGCAGCTTCCACTCAGATGTGTGATCATGAGAGGGAACCATTCATAGTCTACCCTGAACTTAGCTCGCAAGTTGTGATGTTCCTTTATTAGACATTCACATGTTACATTCATTTTCAATAATTTCAGTTTACAGCAGGCTTATCTGAACATAATTCCATCAAAAGTGTTATATACATTTTACAGAGGAGAAAATTCAGAAGCTCAGTAATGTTCTCCCAAGAGAATCCTGGTGGTCTTCAGTGACCATAGATGTAACAGCTACGGTCTCCACACAGCAGCTATAGATGCAGGAGATCAGTCTAGACACCTGTAGGTCAAAGTCACTAAAACAGTTCTCCAAGCCAAGGGATAATCTAAACTCTGCAAGGGCAAAATCAGAGGAACTTACCACCGCCCTTCCAGCTTGACTACAAAACTCAACACCTCCTGCTTCTTTGAAGCTGTTAATTCCTCTACAGATGGCCTCTCTGCATGGCCTCTGAGAGAGTGGTGGTAATTCGGGTAGGGTTTCTCCAAAACAGTGGTTCTCAACCTTTCTAATGCTGGGACCCTTTAGCACAGCTTCTCATGTTGTAGTGACCCCCAACCATAAAATTATTTTATTGCTACTTCATAACTGTAATTTTGCTACTGTTATGAATTGTTATATAAGTATCTGATATGCAGGATATCTGATATGTGACCCCTTTGGGGGTCATGACCCATAGGTTGAGAACCACTGCTCAAAAACCTTAAGGTCAAAGGTTGGAGAGATGGGTCAGCGGTTAAGAGCACTTGCAACTCTGGCAGAGTCTCCAGATCTGGGTCTCAGCACACCATATCACAATTGCCTCAACTCCACTTTCAAGGAACCCAATGCACTCTAGCCTCTACTGGCACTGAATACACACAGTGCACAGTAACTCATGCGTGCACATACACTTAGACATACATATACACATTCATTAAAAAAATACATTTTTCTTTCATGCTTATTTCCCTAAGTCCAACATATACCTATCTTCCTGTTTCAGGTCCAATCTCAGCAAGGCTATGCAAGGAACAAGGAACTTACAATTCATGCTGGGCCCTATGTCTCCAGTTATACATTCCTCTACTTCACATGTAGACAGTCTTCCAAGAACTGCCCACCCCCCTGCCTCATTCTGAGCATCACTGGAGTTTGTCTCCTTGTATTCTGGCCAAGGGTTTAGGCTTCCTGTGACCAAAACTCCTGGAACAATGCCTTTTGACTCCACTCCTCCCTCTAGGCATATCCAACAACCTTCCCTAATATCCAGTATGGCTTTTCTACCCACCCCACACTTTTGCCAACAGTTGACTCCATATTTCAAGGAGAAGCACAGCCCCACTCTCTGTGCTTCCTTCCACAAGTGTAGATCCCATTGCTTAAGCCTTGCTTGATTTTCAGCAGAGCTTCTGGATACATACGGAGTAGCTGGATGTCTGCAGAGCCAAAATAAACTCCAGCCAGGCACACAGAAATCTCTCATCACTATGCGGGCTGCGGTACTGAGGTGGGGCTGACTATCAACTCTCCATTCTGACCTTCAGTCCTCAGTGCGTCTCTCGCTACTGGCTTTCTGCCAGGCCTGTCATTGAATCTGAACTCTTAGCCCAGGACCTGCCCTACTTGGGCCTTGGCACGGACCAGAATGTAAAATGATAATGCCCCGAGCTGTGCCAAACAACACAGAGCTCTGAGATGCTAGAGATGCAGATGTGACCAGCAAACACATTGTTTCCGGAACTGTGTTTGTAAATATATGAGTTGCCTGACAGCTTGCAGAATTAAATATAGATGCTACATCACAAACTCGTGCTAAAATAAACTATATGCTGCTCAATGAATGTCAATAAGTACACCGCGGAAGACTCATTATCTCTTTTGGTAGTGTAGTTCAAGAAACCCATATCTAAGTCCTTTCCCTTTTCCTTTCACCTCCTCCTTTCTCTTTTATTCCCTCACCCACCACCTTCACCTTCTCTCCACTTT
This sequence comes from Ondatra zibethicus, assembly GCA_004026605.1. NCBI lineage: Eukaryota > Metazoa > Chordata > Mammalia > Rodentia > Cricetidae > Ondatra > Ondatra zibethicus. The sequence goes on from PVIU01000449.1 coordinate 184,277, forward strand.
CCCCTTTCCAATTGGTACTGATGTGAGGAGAGCTGTGGAGCAGGATGAAGGGAGAAAGGGAATGCAATCAGTAGGGTTGCTGCAGAAGGAGGAGTGAATGTGGTAGCCAGAATGAATGACCTTGGGGGTTTACTAGGAAGACTGGGGCCTTGCAGTTAACCTACTAAAGCTTATGGCCTTGAGGCACCAAGTCTAAAGCAATGTCCTGGGTACCTCTGGTAGTTTGCCAACACCCACAGATGGGAAGTAGGTCTATCCATGCAGCAGTGTGAATCCCCTCTTTAGTTCTTGAGCCAAAGGACTCTTTCTTTCCTAAGATAGCCATTTACAGACAACCAGATCTTATGTCTGAGCCCACCTGCTAAATAATAAGTTAACCAGAAACTGCTGTTCATACACGAAAATCAGTATCGTAGAAGAACTTCCAAGGGGTCTCATTCAGTAGTCAGCTGCAAAGGCTTATTGCTGTGCAATCTTGGGTGTGGATGAAAAAAAAACCAAAACAAACAAGCAGGCAAGCAAACAAATAAATAAACACCTCTTCTTTGCCTAGATTCCAGGAGACACTAGGCATTGGATCAAAAAGAAGAGTGTTTTCCATTTAGGATAACTTCTAAATTGTCCTGAGGATTTGTGCCAGCCGTTTTGAATTTATGTAATTACTATGTAATTTCTATATTATTTGTTCATTGTATTGGCTGTCAGTTTCTTTTAAAAAAATAGTGTGCGTGCATGCACGTGTGTGTGCATTTGAGTGCAGGTACACATGTGCTATAGTGAACCTGTGGCATGTGGAGGGCAAAGGACAACTCTGGGGAGTCAGTTCTCTCCTTCTGCCATGGGTTCCCAGGATCAGATTCGGGTCGCTAGACTTGAACAGCAGGTGTTTTCTTTGTTGTTGTTGTTGTTTTCCAGCTGAACCATTTTAGTTCTTTAACAGCAAATTCCTCTCCCATCAAAATGTGAAGCAAAGACTTAGACACACTACAGTGATTTGGGCACTGCCTCGTGGTCCTTGAGCAAAACTGTTTAAGAGTCCCCAATGGAGAACTGAAGTAATTCTGAAGAAATTTAACTTGGTTCTGACTCAGGCTGCTACAGCTTCCCTAAACTGTTGTGACAGTGAAACCCTTTGTAAAATGTGGCATTCATCTTCCAATTTCCTTCTGTTTAGGGAAGTTAGGAAATATCGGTCATACATCCAACTAATGCTTCTTTTTTTTCATAATTATTTCTGTTATCGTTTGTGATTGGTAAGTGGATCATTTCCCCTTTCCCTCTCCTCCTTCCAAACCCTCCCTTATAATCCCCCCTTGCTCTTTTTCAAATTCATGACCTCTTTTGGCTCATCTGTTAATGCTAGGCTCAAAACCAAATAATAATAAATGTTTCTCAATGGAGAGCATTCCATTTAGGGAGAATGTAAAACCAAAAGGAGAGGGAGGCAGCAAGGGCTAAGAGGCAGTGCTTCCGGTTCTTTGAAAGAAGGCTGCAAATCCCTCCTGTAGCTGTCTTTGTCAAGTCCTATTGCCCTAAATCCTATCAGGGAGCTGTACACTGAGGACTTGGACCTCTCACAACTCAATGATACTTAAGGCGTTCACTTTCTGAATAAAAACTAAGACTCTCTTCTGCCTTATTGTAAATTATTTCTGTCAGTGTTGGTCCAAATCTCTGGAGAACGTTCATGAAGTAATTGATTAGGAATTTTAATGTACAACCAAAGATCATGTTTCTCAAATCTGTTGAAAACAAAATTTATGTAAGAAAAAGCCAGCCAGTCACTTACTCTGGTGGTTCTCAACTGAGGAGAGGCGACAGGAGTTTCCGTTCCTAGGGGCCTCAGGTTATGCTTGCAGATATTTTGCTGTTGGTGAACTAGATGGAAAGGGTGTGTCTCATGCAATGGGCTAAAAACACTGATTTATGTTAATGAATTCCAATGAGCCTGAACTCTGAAGTATTTCTGAAAAATGTGAGGCCAATTTTTAAAGGAACTTTATTCCTACCTGCTGAGGGCCTAGTTTCTATTATACATAATGGTGTCCATGTCTTCGAATTCTACCTTTTCCCATTGCTACTTTAAGGCCTCTAGTTACCTGCTCAAAACTATATCTAGTTATCAGCAACAAAGATAATGAAAAAATTCTTCTTACTAAACACTTACTGTCTACTAGGAGCAGTGTGAAGCAATTTATTTTCATTGAGGTTTGATTAACCGTTGGGGAGAGTAAGCTACTTAAATAGCCAGACTTTTTTTTTTTAAACAACTTGCTTCTCTCCTTTCATCTTATTATCCTAAGTCAGTCAGTCGTTGGGCTGTTATGAGGACAAGGACAACTCATACAGGATCTATCTAAAGCCACATGAGTATAGTTGAGTGAGGCAGAATCCCAGTGGAACAGCAACCTTTTTACACACCATGGAGGTTAGCTATACGGAAGAATATGGAAGAAGCAAGAGTCAATTTCTTTGTTATCAAAGAAGAGTGATAACTAGGAGATGGATGAAAGCTACATAAGACTTATGGTTGAGTCTTTGGATTGCAGGTATGGAGCTTAGCTTTAAATATATATAGGAAAAAGAGATGTGGATAGATTGGCAGATGAACTGATAGTTAGATATGTCAAATTGTACATGTATTTGTTTATGGATGAAATATAATATGATACCCTGGATTTGATTTTGGAATAGAAAGATGTTGGTAGAAAAACTTGTGAAATCTGAAACAGCTTGTACCAATGATAATGTTAATTTCCTTGGTTTTATTTTTATTTTGTCCTATTTTATCTTTGAGACATGCTGGGCTCAAATTTGCTATGTAGTTGAGGAGGATCTTGAAGTTTTGACCCTCTTGTCTCTGCTTCTTGAGTGCTGGGAACTTCCCGGGTTCAATTGTACCATGGCTGTACAATAGCAGAAGCTGGGTGGGGGCACAGAAGATCCCTATGCTCTTTCTAACTTTTCTATGAGTCTAAACATTTTCTAAAATAGATTTTTTTGTTTTAGATTAAGGCATACATACACACGTGTGCACATATACATCCATTTCTTCCCCTTAGAACATCCTATCACACTCTGGTTCCAAACTCCTGGTTTCTAAGTGCTGTCTCTCCACTAAAAGGGATTAGAGGTCCTTGGAAAAGAAGATGGTTACAGAACGAGGCAGTTAACGTATAAGAGGAGCCTGCAGCATTGCTTTGTGATAGAAATGGTGGTGTGCTGGTACATTTTTAAGCGACTAGATCTGGAGGGAAAAAGTCATTAGGACATTTGCCAGTTTCCATGATGTAAATACTCTTCCCATGCTTGATTCCAAGCTACCAAATGGATATGAAGGGCTTGCACATTTCCTGAAAAATATGCCACAGGTTCTTTTAAGCCATAGCTCCAGAACAAGCATGAGAAACAAATTCTCAAAGAATAATAGGCACATGTCAAAATAACACAGAACTACGTTGAGAAGCCTGCTCCCATGACTCCAGGACAAGATACACACCAGTGAATGAGGCATAAGACCACTCTGTCTCCCAATCATCTATCTCATCTGTCTTGTTGGTCACTTTGTATGTAGAATGTAGAGATAGATAGGTAGGTAGGTGGGAGACAGGTAAATAGTAGATGAAGAGGAGAAATATTTTTATATAATTTGCCAACTAATAGATAAAGAAAAAATACTGGATATAGAAAATCGCTTTGCGAGCCGGGCGGTGGTGGCACATGCCTTTAATCCCAGCACTCGGGAGTCAGAGGCAGGCGGATCTCTGGGAGTTCAAGGCCAGCCTGGTCTACAAGAGCTAGTTCTGGGACAGGCACCAAAACTACAGAGAAACCTTGTCTCAAAAAAAAAAAGAAAGAAAGAAAAAAAGAAAATCGCTTTGCAATCATCACAGTAATAATCCATTCAAGTAAAAAACAAGGGTAATGCTAAGCCAAATTTATGAAAGTTGATCAGGTTGATGGTGAGATGTTTCATAATTTTAAATTATCTCCCTCAGAGTCCAGACAGCAGTCACCATCACACTCCACAGGTCAAAGTTTACATTATCAGTAATAAGACAAACACTTTGGGCCACCTGATAGGAGTCAGTGAGATCACAGAGCCACCATGACATATTCTGACTAAAATATCTTTATGAGGAATATTTAGACAATTTTCATCTTGCTGCTGTAAGCATACACTTTGAATGGAGGGTGATTCCACACGAATGAAGGATCAAAGGTCCTGACTCCTGACCTTCAACATCCATTACCAGGTTAACCCCACCCCCTTAAATTATGATGACCTCTGCTTTAGGACTGAGGTAGATAAATGTGGTACACAGTAGGGTGTCATCACTAGGCAAAACTTCTTATGACTGAGAAGCCTCAGACAGATTTTAATTAGTTAGTTATTTTTATTATACAGGTCAGAACCAGGGGACAGGAAACATAGCTTCACAAATCTCTGTGACTTTAAGCAAGTCTGAATTATTTTCCATTCTTTCCTATATCGACAATAAGATGTACTACTCTCTTCCAGCTATCTTCACACAACTACATATCAGAATGAACCAGAACATGCCAACCAAAGGCTGGGGACTCTCTAAAGGAAAATATCATAAATGAATTTACGTGAACAGTTGTTATCAAATGCTGAAATTACGCTTATTTTCTGTGATTTTGTATATTCCCACATTTCCAAGAGGAAAAAATGCATTATTTTTTATGACCAGAAAAAGGATTTTTTTCTAATTAAAAAAATAAAGGAGAGATAAGTATTCAGAGCGCTTGTCTGTCCTCATTTTGTCATCTGTGGCACTCTTGGCAAGACATGAGGCTAGCTGATCACACTGGAGAATCTCGGCCACAGACCTTAGCAGCTGGTCAGACAGTCTTCCTCTGCCACCATCATAGCAGTCTCGCACTTGTTTGCTCCACTCGTGTGAAGCAGATCTGTCTGGGTCTAGTGTAAACAAACAGAGACACTCCATCACACTCATTCACAAATGTCTCTCCCTCGGCTAACACCGGGCCCCCACTGCCTTGATGTTCCGCCAACTCTACAGCCCTGAGCTTAGTCAGTCCTTGGCCAGGAGGCCCATGGGGATACCCCGGCAGATCCTGGAAATGACACTGGTGACTCAGCAGGACATAGCTTCTGTTTCCTTCCTCCATCCCTACTCTGCACTAATGAGCTGCCCAGAGGCTGTAACTGCCCTCCTGACATCCCAGCTGGTGTGCTGGACCATGGGAGCAATTACACATATGCCTTCTGTGCTTGTTGTCCCCAGAAATTTCAATTAAGGATGCTCTCAATTTTTTTCTTTCTTTCTTTCTTCCTTCCTTTTTTCTTTTTTTTTAATGTCTTCACTTAGAACGCTCATTTCTGCTACAGGCCACAGCATAAGGGAGCTGTAGTTTCCTTGCACAACACTAGGAGGCGTCACTCATGCTGTAGTCTATGTGAATGGCATTTGGTATTGCTGAGATGAACAGAACCTTTAAGTACACACAAGGGACTCAACCACTTCTTTTCTTCTATCTCTCAGTCCTGAAAGAGGTAACACAGCTGTCTCTTTGTGAGGTAGTACATTTGCAAAGAAAAGGAAGCAAACGCATTATAAAGAAATAATAAAGGTAAATTTGTCTGACCATGTACATATCTGGATGCCATTAGTACACCCCTAAAGTAGAGTCTCCTGAGGAAGCAGTTTGCTGGATTTGAACCTGTGATGGTATAATGTAATAGTGGAAGAGGTGCCTTAGAGTAATGGTATCCTGACTTCAACCATAAAGTACCATTTCTTTGAAGAGCAGCAGTTAGCAACATTTGCTGGACAAACTGTTACCACTGGAGGGAGAGAGAATGGGGAGGAGTAATTAGCAGAATTCTTAAAATACTTACCTTTCCTTTAATTCTCTTCTGTTGGATTCCCTCCCAATACAAAACCTCTCTCTCTCCCCAATTACCTCTGCATATTGCTCTTGAATTTACACTTATGTAGCACTCTCTGCCATCCATCCTGCATCCCACAAACACCATGAAGCTTGACTTCCCTGAAACCAGTGGCCACTCCCTCATCACCAAACCAGGGAGCTGTTTTACTATCTGTGGATAGTGTTCACTGAGAAATACCATTTACTTGGGAATATGAGTCGCCAGGCATCATTCTTACCACTTTAAATACATTGGGTCTTTTGATCTTTAATGCAATTAAAGGTAAGGTTTTCCAAAGTTGTTTTCTTTTTATGATGAAATTGAGCTGCTCAGGGGAGGAGTCAGTTACCCTGGGTATCAGTACTTTATCACCAGGGTGGACTATCTGGACCAAGAACCCAGGTTGTAGCCAACAGGTTTTATTCTTCTCAGTCCACTTCTCCCAAGTCACCCCAAGTTTCTGCAGCTCTTGGCATGGCTGGACCCTCAAGGCTGAATTTCCCCTCCTCTTGCTTCTGTAGCTCTGCCTTCTCTTGTCTCTCTCTCTCCAAATACAGCATCCTTATGCACTTGATAGCCTTATGTCTGTCTGTATTGGAAGTCTGTTCCAAATTAGTCCTGGAAATACTCTTGAGGGAGCAGGGAAACAGAAGCACCCCATAAAAACTGAATGTTGCAGAGAAACAACCCAGGAACAGGGACATCATATCTGCAAGCAACACCTGAAATTCTTAGATTTCATATGCATAGGCCAGGAAAGTTACCCTGTTTTGGAGTTCAGTGTGTGATTTTTAAGGAGTCAGATTAGGTAGCCAATTGACAGTAGATTTGGAATCATATTCTGTGCAAATCTTCTTTGCTATAGCACAGGGACTCTGTTGAACACCATTTTCTCAAATAAAAAAAAGATTCTGATTTCTAACAAATATGAAGAGAGACTTATCACTCACATAGAACTTCCACATGTCCACACTCGTGTACCAGTGCATTACAGCCATATTTATTGCCAGAAGCTTCACTCTTTCCTCTTAAATGCTTCTGCATTTACCCTCCACCTTCTTCTTTAGATGCAGAGGTATCTCACAGTCTGTCCACACACAATCTTGTTTTCTTCTAAGTCCTTAGCCCCTTGGGCTCTGGGTAGTATCTCTCTTCTTCTTTAGGGGCTATTTGCAGCAGGATATGAAGGCCATTAGTCAATCAATAACTCTTTATTTAGAAAAGGGGTGGGGAGGCAGGAACCTGGAGTTTTTAATTCAGATCTAGCAACTCCTGGGGCATTATTGGGAGCAGTCTAAAAATAAGCCTTTGAAAAGCATGATGCTGCAACCGTTGGAACTTTATAGCTTCCTAGCCATAAACAAGAGCAGTTTTCTGCCGGTGGGAGCATTCGCTGAATTCCCCTTCTCCCGTGGTTGTTGTGTCTTCCTTTAACTCTCTAACATCACAGGTATTAACTATTGCTTTGGGCTCTTTGTTTCTTTTGTTCCTGCCTCTTTTCTCTTTTCTCCACATGTCTCTTAGATATGGATTGAATTTCCAACCATCTGTGTTTCTATCCTTCACACCAAATATATCCACCAGCATATGAAGCCCTGTATTAAAAGTCAATGTAGGCACACTGGGCATCTGTAATATGCCTTTTCTCTTGTCTGTTTACAAAAATGTTCCCTCAAGAGTCAGCATATGACCAAAGGCCTTTGTGCTTCCTATCAACTTTGGAGGACTTTTCATTGCTATTTTACTACCCTTGGCCCAATTGTCTCCAACAGACAAGAGCAATGCTGTACTTCTAGAAAGCATGTGAGTGAGGCAAGCTTCTTTAAGGCCAATGTCATAGCATCTGAAATAATGTATGCAAGATTCAATCATATGGCATCAGGATTCTGCATCTACGTTCATTTAACAGGGCTACAATTATTTTGACTGTGAACATGAAGATATAGCTTCAAAGATGGTTGCTGACTGGTATTAGAGAGGGAAGAATATCACAACTTTCTATTTTCAAAGCACCTACTATTCATCATAGCTCATTGCTGTTTAACAAATCACCCTAAGCCCCAGCAGCCAGAAACAATGGGAAAGGCTTACTATCTTTTTTTTTTTACCATCTTTGGGGTGGGGACTTTAGGAGGTCCTGGCTCTAGGTCTATCATGGGATTGTAGTCCTGATGGGGTGTAGCCATCTGAAGATTTGAATGAGAAGAAATGATTCCTAGATTAGGCGGCACGGGTGGACTGGTGCCATTGGTTGGTAGAAGGCCTCTGTTCCTCTCCACATGGACATTTCCACTGGGCAGCTTGAGAATTCCCACAAAATGGAACATGGTTTCCTTCAAAGCAAAGTGTCCCCAGAAGTAGCACTGTGGGAGCTGCAGTGATGTTTAGGATCTAGCCTTGAATTCATACTCCATCATTTTTGTTCCATTTATTGTTTACAGAAACAAGTGATGTTCTGTTTCGAAGAGACCTACACAAAGGTGTGAGTACCAGAGAGTAAGCATCACTGAAGGACAACTTGAAGGCTAGCTACCATATATGGTGGTGATATTATCAAGGGAAATATTCACCTGTCTCTCTGGTCACTGAGGGATGATTGTGCTGAGTCTGGAGGAACTGAGCTCATCTGTTCTGCTCATTCTAGATTTCTTTCTCTTTGACAGTTGTCTGTCTGCAAAGGATGGGCATTCTGCCTTCTCTCTGTTATTCGCCAAACAGTATGGAAAGTTCTGCCTCTGCTGTGCCCTAAAAGGTCTCCAGGGTAGCAACAGGAAGCCTCATTTGTCTGGTCCTGATTTTGTTCTAGATCTAGGTCACACTCTGTGCTTGTTCTTTTTGGAGATGAAGCTCATCTTTACTTGTGTCTCATTTCTTGGGTGCATCTCCAATACAGAGATGAAGAAAGGGCTGGTATTTATTCAACTCTAGCATTACAAAGTCTATTTATATTTTATTAAGTGATCTTTATAATAGGGGAAAGTTCAAAAAACCCGAAATGCCAAATAATATATGACTTGAGCGCATTCTAGTATAGCCATACTATTCAGTACAATGCACTTATTTAAAGGTATTTTATTCAAGAATAGTCAATGATACAGAAAATCATTGAGGATATATGCATTTCAAGATACAGGTTATAAAACGGCATGTGTGCTATTATTATATTAAAAGTGATGAATATGTAACAAACCCCTCACTACTAAAAGCTGTACATATATTTAGAAAAGTACTCTAATAGAAAAAGCAACACACATTACACACTTATTACTTGTAATTCTTATCATCAGCAAGCATATGAAGTAATTAAAATTCCCTTTATCTCACTTAATCTGTTTCCTCCAAATTTTCAATATTTTGCAGTTATTCCCTTTTTTATGAGACAAATATTCCACATCTTTGTTGAGGTTCAATTAAAAGTAGCTGGAGCTTCCTAGCATGCTTTATTATGGAGAGAGTCGCGTATTTTAGTAACTGCCACTCAACTGTATGAGTGAGTATATTTCTCATCATTGACTAGCACATCTATTTTGAAATGTGTTTTCTCTTGTCTTCTTGCCCAATATTTGCTGGTGTGTGTGTGTGTGTGTGTGTGTGGTGTGTGGTCCGGTTTCTCTATGGCTACTTCTTACAGCCTCATACTGTATCAAATCAATAAGTGTTGCTCTTCCTCAGGGTTCTGCTCTTGTCACTCACTGTAACTTCTATCCTTAGGAGACCTCTCCCACACTCATGACTTCAGAATGCAGTTAGAGTGTGTGAACACATGCCTTTAGCCCTGGTCTTTCTCCTGCACTCAAATGAATTATGTGTTACTCGATTGGGTGCCCAAGGTGGACATATCAAATCATCTTCAAATTTAACATACCCCAACTCAGCTTCATGACATCAAGTGGTTTCCTGTCATGGTGAAGGGCAAACTAATCCATCTGTTCTTAAGGTTCTAAATCTTATGAATAGATTTGAACTATTTAGAAAGATTTTTTAAATATTTCCTTTCTTGGACCCTTCCCCATCAAACATTGTGGTTTTGAACATCCAGGATTGGGGTCTTGAGTAAGTATCTTTTTAAAGCTCCCCAATGTTTCTTAACAACTGGCACTGTTGAGTGCCACTGATATACTTCTTTGACAGAGATCCATTAATATTTCTGATATCTCCTTCCTCTTTGCCCCTTAAGTTTTTAAAGCTCCCCAATGTTTCTTAACAACTGGCACTGTTGAGTGCCACTGATATACTTCTTTGACAGAGATCCATTAATATTTCTGATATCTCCTTCCTCTTTGCCCCTTAAGTGCAAGTCATCACCAAGGTCCACCAATTTTTAACTTTAAAATGTTGCTTATTTATGTCTACAATTCTATATACTTGTCTTACCTTATGCTGAACTCCTATTCCTCATCAAGACTTTGAGTGTGTTCTTTGTGCATCAGATCAGATCATGGCAGCCCCCTTGATCCTTCTGCCACTGACTCCCTCTGAGCTGACCTCCCAAATGGCTTGATCCTATTTTAATTCCCTGTCCTTGAGTAACAAGTAGGACCTGTACCTTGCTTCAAACCAAGACAGTATGGCACAGATAACAAATGCCACTTACAATTACATTGCATACTCTAAGGCTCCATTTTAGCAGACTTGAAAGACAGAAACACTCTTGCTTGTCTTGAAAAAGACAACAACTCGGCACTGAATATCTGTGCTGAAGGTATGTAACTTGTAATTCCAAGTGGATTCTGGGAGCCAAGAGAAGCCTCTGGCTGATAGTCTGGAAGAAGATGGAAACCTCAGACCTGTAACTAAAGGTTATAAGTTCTGTCAATAACCCGAAAGAACTTGGACATGATTCTTCCCTAGCCTAACTTTCAAAAGGGAATGAAACCTAGGCCATATACTGTGATTGCAGACAGCCCTGTGAGCGTCTGAGCAAAGATCTAGCTAAACCATGCATGGACTCCTGACCCATAGAAACTACAAGATAATTAATGTGTGTTGGTTCAAGTCACTGTAAGTGTGGTGATTTGTTATGCAGCTATAAGAAGTATAATTCCCACACCTATCAGTCATCTAATGACTGCCCGCCGCTGTATACACATTTATAAAAATCATTACAATGAATCCAGAGTTATGAACAGCCTCCCACTTGCTTGCTTCTCCAGTCTCGTACACTTTACATTGCTCTGCAAATCACCCACACAGATCTTCTTTAGGGGCCTCAGTGCTGACATTATCAATGTTCTGTTGTGTCATTTGTCTCTTACTCAACCCACGGCTCTTAGTCCCAGCATCACTTCTTTAAGAAAGCCTTCCTTGAATCTCTCTGTCAGGGTTAAATTCTCAATTACAGCCTTTGACAATATATCTCTTTTACTCATGGAGCTTGTTCATTGTGATTTTACATATCTGTTTGGATCATTGTTCTGTCAAAATCTGTCTTCCCTACTAGTTCTGTGAGTTGCATAAAAGCTGCAACTTTATCTGCTTTGGTTCATCATTTTGTTCTTAGGCCTTTAAATATTAACTAGTATATAAAAAAATGCCCTCAATTGTTTTATATCAGTGGAAAATCAATTAAGTGTGGTTCATACTTCTTAGTACATACAAACTGCATGCCATCCCATCCTAACACATCCCAGTTAGAACAAGGATATACGGTTGATCTCCGGTTCAGAATCAAGCACGGAACACCAGACATAGTCTAGATGTCAGGAAATACTTCTCCCATCAGGCATTCAACATGTCCTGCTCTTCAGGCAAAGCATTTCTAGTGATTACCAACTACATGTAAAACAGCACATTCCTATCTAGACTGCTGTGAGAACAATGCAAAATTTTTGACTTCCAAAGACAAGTAAATTCATCTCACAGCCTCACGGGGATACTGGAGAAGCAGTCTACCTTCTCTTTATTAAGTAAACAGTCCTTTATGATACAACTGATGAATGTAAAATTACCTGAAGAATCCTATTCAAGCCTATCCTAATTAAAAGAGACATTAGGAGAAAATAAACCACAGGCATAGATGCAGCATCATGAGTTTAGCTTTCTGCTTCTCCAGGATTCCATGTTCTATTCAACGTGTGTCTTTTATACTATGTGGCACTGTAAATATCCATTTCATCTCATACTTATTCCACAAAATGTTGAATAATTGCTATTTGTTAAACACTAATAAACTATATATTTAATTTTATAATGCTTACAGTTTAGTAGAGAGTCCACAGAAAAAAACACACCAGTAACTAAACATGAATGCATCCAGTGCAAGCCATGAAAAGTAACGCAGGGTAAAGGGACAGACCTCAGTAGTAGAGGGTCCTGTTATACAGAATACTCAGCTACAAGACTGGAGGAAAGTGCGGGAGAGTCCCAAGAGGGCATTTGGAGGATCAGAACACGGCAACTCAAGGATCAGAACATAGGAATGAGTACAAGGGGAACCGGCTCTGCTTGTCTCAAGAAGAGCAGCAACCAGAGCACTGAGAGCGAAAGTTGGAGTAGATAAGGTCATTTACTTAGTGGCGACCAGAATTTTTCAAGCGATGACCCTGTAAGAATTTTAACTTTGTGTCTAATCTGAGTGTGACAGTGTATAATCGAAGGCTGTCTCTGGCTGTTATTTTTGAGAGCAGATTCTAAGATGGTTGGGATGAAAATAGAAACCAGTTGCTGGTTCAGAACATTGGGTCAGATAAAAACTGATGGTGTTGGGAACTGGCATGGCCGCTGGAAAGATGGGAAAGTGGAGTCACCACAGACGTTAGACACTGAACCACTGGTGTCTGCTCGGAGAGTGCAGCCAAAGAAAGTGGTGAGGGCAAGCTCTAGAGTTAGGTGCATTTTTTTTTTAAGGAGACATTTTTTTTTCTCACCCTGCTTTTATAAGATATGAAAAAACTTCTCAGGACATGCCTGAATCTTAAATTTCTCAACCTAAATACAATTTTAAAATTAGAATGCTAAGAAGTTCTTTTCAGCCTGCAAATGCTAGCTGCCTTTTACATCTCTACTGAAGAATGCAGGGCAGGGCTTCATCTGTACCATGCTGGACTCCACCTGAATACAAAGGAGATCCACATCAGATGCTGTGAGTTACTAAATATGGGCATGAATCCTTAAAATAGCCTCTGTTCCAGTCTACCTGGGCACGTGGAGAAGGTCTCAGCCCATCCCATCTCATCTCTGAGACTTGAGGCTCAAAGGAGATGACCAAACACCAGCAGATAAGCACCCTCTGTGTTAGTCTCGTGCTGGACAGCATTGCCCTTAATCAGTCACACTGAAGGTGCTCCGTGTTGGTGACCAAAGTTGAAAAGGGAAACCAAACCTACCATCCTACTGCAAATAGGTCATTGATTTTCTTCAAATCTAGCCTACAATTCTTCTCCCTAAGAGAATTATCATGCTGCCGTGTCTAGAAGTTTCTGACTACAGTACTGGGGAGCAATAAGGCCGAATAAGGTGAAAGACCTTCCACTATTGCCCCACCCCTGCCACCACATCCTCTTCCTTCAGTGAGCAAAACATCTCTAAGGATTATTTTTTTCCTTTCCTAAAATATTACCTCAGGGACAAAAATAGAATGCAACATCTATGTGAAGTTTGTTCAGTATCTATGAGGCCACATTTCTTTTCAGCATTAGTGAGAAGAGATCAGATACAAGGCGTGCCTCAGAGGAGAGAAAATAAAAATAGTCTTTCTTTCTTTTGCCTTTCATAAACCTGGAGTCCTAATTGTGAAAATCAAAGGGCATCTTGCAAGCCGACCCCTGTCTCCCAGCAGCATATTCTTTCATCTATCAACTGCGGAGTTGTTAGGGATGGGGAGCGATGCTTCCTCCCATACACCCTCTGGTCCCAGCCACAGCACAAGAATGGTCTTGGTTCTTTTGTTCCTGAAGAAGAAGGCGTGAGCAGGCAGCCCAGGTTTACTTCAGTGAGCGAGAAAGCGACCACAGGAAGCAAATGCACACTCCAGACTTTAAGGCAGACACAGCTGAGTGGTGAGGGCAAAGGTCTGCCTCCAGTTGTTTAAACCACCTCATCACCGGTGTTTGGGAATGACAACCTGAGCAGACCAAGACACATTTCCCTGGATTCCTTTAAGGGCAGCTTTGCACAGGAGGAGAGCAGCAGATAGGATGATTATTTGATACCGATTGGTCATAACCCAGGGGAAGAAAGAGAGTATACAATAGGAGAGAGGAAAGAGAGAACAGGGATCTATCAGAGTGAATAGAATGGGGGAGGAGGAGGAGGGACATGTGAGCTGAGAGAGAGAGAGAGACAAGAACTAAAGCTACCTTTCCACCATGTCTGTCCTTTCTCCTACTCTCCCCACTCTTTCCATCGTCCCCTTCATGGAATAGGTAGAGACAGACATTCTTCTTCTTCTTATTATTATTATTGATTTTTATTGAGCTCTACATTTTTCTCTGCTCCCCTCTCTGCCTCTCCACTCCCCTTCAAGTCTCCCCCAAGGTCCCCATGCTCCCAATTTACTCAGGAGATCTTGTCTTTTTCTACTTCCCATGTAGATTAGATCTATGTATGTCTCTCTTAGTGTCCTCATTGTGAGACAGACATTCTTTACCCCCAATTCAGTCTGTTAGAATTACAACAATTAGATGCAGGGATGTATAGAGAGATTTAGCTACCCACGAAGTTGAGAAGTTTACCAGTGGGAAGGGCAGGGATGCCTTGCCCTTGATCTTTACTGGAAGTTCTGTGAGCAACTGACTTTGTTCTTTCTCCCAGACTCCCATCCCTCCTTTTATCCAGTCAGCTTGGCTACCTCACACCCAGCTGCAACCACTGTTTTTGACCCTCCTCGGTGTCCCTAGAACTAACATTTGTTTTAACCCCAGCTTGCATGTGTCAGGAAAATCTGGAGAGACCATGAAGAGTAAAATAAATGCTTCCTTGGGATTCCGGACTCCTCTGCGTCATTTCTCTGGCTAACCCTTGTCTGCCATCTGCCTTCTTCTATCAATCATTTGGATGGAGCTAGACACCAGTCAGGCACATTCAGGTTTGCTCCTTTCTTCCCAAGGTTTATGAAATCACACAGTACTCTCTGTGACTCATTCAGCAATATCTCCCAATTTTATGTCTCAAACTAAGGGCTGTGCTCACATCTGAGCTCCAGAGCTGCATGCACATGAACCAGCATTATTGAATTTGCTGAAAAATTAAATAGCACCGCATGCTCATTGCAATAAGTAAAACAATACAGAGGCTTAGGGGAGCTGCAATTATTTCTTCTTTTCCTCTCTGGTTTCACTAGTCTAAGCAAGGAATGTTAAGCATTTAATAAGTGTCTGTAAGCAACTGCTCCATGCACAGGAATGCGGATGTCTGCCTACATATAATATATACGTAAACAAGCCTATGCAAATTTCCATAGGCATCACAATCCCAACCCATCTTAGATCTAGAACCAAGCTTCTGTTATTTTAGTTCATTTTCTTTGCTTTGAACCTGGAATCATGCTAGGGCTTGGTAATTTATCAGTCTATCTCCTCCTAAACAATATCATTGTATTCATACCCAGATTTTACCCCTTATAGCTGTTGTTCTAAAACGCAAATCTGATCTGTTTAACAATCTTCACTGGCTTCATTGGCTCTTCATCATTCATAAAATAAGTTTAGATCCTTTTTCTGTGCGTAAGAGGGCTTCAAAAACTGACTTCAATGTCTCTCTTTAGTTCTTGTCTCTCTTTCAGCTCACATGCCCCTCCTCCTCCTCCCCATCCTATTCACTCTGATAGATCCCTGTTCTCTCTTTCCTATCTCCTATTGTGTACTCTCTTCCTTCCCCTGGGTTATGACCAATCGGTGTCAAATAATCATGTTCTTTGCAGTCTCCTGCTGTGCAAAGCTGCCCTTAAAAGAATCAAGGAAAATGTGTATTGGTCTGCTCAGACTGCCATTCCAAAATACTGTAAACTGGGTGGTTTAAACAACAGAACTTTTTTGTTTTCCACACAGCTAGTGATGAAGAAGTTCAAGGTTAGGATGCATTTGGTTTCTGAGAGTTTACTTTTTACACAGGGCTGCTCATGGTGTCTGTCTCCTTCATATCACACAGAGGGGATAAAATTGATTTCTGTTTTTCTTCTTCTCTGTCTTTCTCTGTGTCTGTTTATCTGTCTATCTGTCTGACTGTCTATCATCTATTTAGCTGTCTGTTTGTTTACCTGTCTGTCTATCCATCATCTATCTCTCTATCTATCTCTCTGTCTATCTATCTATCTATCTATCTATCTATCTATCTATCTATCTATCTATCATCTATCTCCTCTCCATTAGATTATGGCTCCACCTTTCTGATTTCACTATTAATTACCTCCCAGAGACCCTAACTCCAAATACCTTTTGTGATAGTTATAATGTCAACCTGACAGGATCTAGAATCATCTAAAAGACAAAAACCTTCAGGCTCATCTGTGAAGGAGCTCCTACATTGCATCCATTGAGGTGGGAATACCCACTCTAAGCATAAGTGGCAGCATTCCATGGGCTGGGGCCCCAGACCGATTGCAAAGGAGAAAGTGAGCTGAGTGTCAGCGTTTATTTCTGCTCAGACTGTGGATATACAGTGACTAACTGCCTCACATTCCTGTTACCATGCCTTCTCTGCCATGGTTGGCTCTACTCTCAAAAACGAATCAAAATATCTTCCTTCCTCATGTTGTTTCCTGACAGATTTATTATCACAGCAGCAGGAAGAGGTGAGGCTCCCACATATGAACTGAGGAGGGGGAGGAAGGTCAATTCAATCATCTTCATCACGGTTCCTTCTCCTCTCCCAGAACAGATTTAAGAGTGGAGATCCCGAGGCCCACTACTCTAACTTGGATCCTCCTTCCACTGTTTAGTCCTTGAGTGATTTTGAGCAGATCACTTCAACAATTTGCTTTTTGAGGGGATTTCAACTGTGTGTACACATCACAAGCAACTCAAGGCCTCATTAAAATTCTGAAGACTACCCAAGGGCTTCCCAGTCAACAAGTCTGGGGTGAGGCCTGAGAATTTGCATTTCAAACAAGTTCCCAGGTGGCGGCGATGCTGTTGCTAGCATGGCCCACCTTCAGAGAACCTCTTTCCTATAGAAAAATACTGGTATTCATTTTATACATCTGTCATTGGAATGGTTACATGAGTGTCAGGGCACAGTGCTCAGGGCAGGGGCTGACTCTGCCATTAATAATTGTAGAGTAAGTGTTGGGTATCATTATTAGTCTCTGCCTGGAAAAATATTGCGCATTTATCATCACTTACCTTAACTTCCAGTTTTCTGGAACAGGCTTCTGATATTCCCTGGGAGAGTGTTCAGCCTCTTTCTTACTGCCTCCTTACCCTATAAATCTTACCAGTATAGTCATAACTTTGCAACTTACGTGTACATGTGCATGTTCCGCTGGCTGAGCTTTAGGAGGAGAACTCCGGTTTTTATATTATATTTATGGAGCGGTGGGGGGGGCGCACAGTGGTGAATGGCTGCCCAGTGAACATATGTTGAATGGGGGAATGAGAGTACACGCAGGGCTGGCTAGACACATACCGACACTATGACTGTCGTTTAGATTTCACCTAAATTCTAGCTTGAGATGTTCCCTTTGAAACTATGCTAATATATTGGCTGGTCCTTAGACTAATCAATACAGAATCCTCATACCCAAGGCCTGAAGGGCACTAGAAGGATCAAAGTTCCTTAGGCGACTTTAAAATGTATGTGTGCAGGAATACTGAGCTGGAGAAATGCTAGCCACTAAAATGTGCATCCCATTCAGCTTTATCAGTTGACCATGAATTTGTTTCTCTTATCCCCATTATAAATTGCCAGCTTCGAGCAGTTTTGAGAAGGGGTAAATAGAGAAATTAGCATTTGTAGAGCACTTTACAGTTTTCAAAGCACTTTCCTACTCAGTGTGTCATCAAAATCTTAAAATAACTCAGGGAAGAAGGTATCATTCTTTACAGATGCTGTGAGGCAACAGCTCGGAGAGGGGGTCTGCCCAGCCCTTTTCAAAGAAGCGACAGATCAGCAAAATGCCATCTGCCAGGCTTTTGTGCTCCTGGCCTCCCTGTTGTTGACAGTATTACCTACAGGCCTTGGATGCTCTTCTAGGGCATGGGCCCTGGGTGTTCCCCTCCACTTGGCTCTCAGCATGCCTGGCTCCATGGCTGGTCAATGACTTCTCTTTTGCCCTTTGGCATCCAAGATTGGTTTGGCTCTTTGCCAGATGCTTTTCAGGAACTGATTCTCTCCTGCCTTGTGGGTGTTGGTGTTGGTTTGATTTCATTTAGGCTTAGAGGAATTAAATTACTTTCTTACAGCCACAAAGCCAGTGAATGGCAGGCCTGGGATTCAGACCCAGAGAAAGGAACAACACAAGGGATCTAATGCTCTGAGACAGAGTAGATGCAGAAGAGGAAGAAAGACGCCAGAAAGGAAAGGAGAGCAAAGGACTCTCAAGTCACCCTTTTCAAGTAGGCCTGGGGCCACCACTGACCTGTGGCCATAATCAGAAACAGTGCATTAGGAAATGTTCTAGAATTAGAACATCCAAAAGGAAAACTGTTTCTCAAAAGAGTCCCATAGGTATACTGTTTTATTCTATGGCTAAGCTAATGACCCAATAATGCTTTTGGAAGTTCCTCCAAAACCAGAAGCGTATTCCTGTAAATATAATTAATGATAGAAAATATTTGTCCTTTGAGGAAATAATTTATGTTTAGATAAGAAGTCATTTGGGACCAAACAGGATTAGTATAAAAGGGGACAGTGTAGATGAGAAGGGCTTTTTTAGGAACTCCCTGAGCTGTAGAGTCCTCAGGAGAACCAAATATGCCAGTTTAAAACTGTATAGCCATAGGCCTGTCTATTTTTCTTGTCAAATAGCATATTATCAATTGGTATTTGATAAAACAACTTGTTGAATAAGTGTAAATTGTTTTTGTGATGCCCATAAGGTGAATTCTTAAAAACAAAGAAAAAAAGTTCAAAACTACTTCTGAATGTCTTCCGAAAAAGTGTCAAGTCCTTCCATGGAATTAGAAACTATTGCAAGGCACCAGCTAGTACAAAGCCTGACATGTGTAATTTGCATGCATGCACACATATTCACACCACACAAGTACACACAGCATTGCCACTTTTTTGTCCATATGCAACTATGTATGAGATGCTCTTACATGTAAGGAAAGAGAATTAAATCTTCTTAGTCATGGGGAGATGTTCAGGAAAAAGAGAAAAATGAAGGCTTATTAAAATCAAAAGGGGACAGCAAGAGATTAGATATGCTGAATGGTTAGATACAAGGTTTTGCCTGCAAATTACAAATGCATCTCATCCCTATTACTGACAGTAGGCAGATGAGTGATTCTTGTCTTTTTTAGTAATGTCATCCATTAAAACCAAATGTCCTTTTGAGGCTGAGTCTAGGACATCACGCAGCCCTAAATCCAGACTTGGGTTCTCATGAAACACCTTACTGGGGAAAATAGCATCTTTATCTCTCCCCTTTTGAATTGCAGATGAAAAAACGTGAAAGTGAAATATCCTACTTAGGAGAGGGATTGGGACTAATAACATCTTGTAGAGAAATATTTTAGGGTATTGAATGGAATAGAAAATGTGCTTTCCTACATCTTACTGAAAAATGATTTTTGGAAAAACACACACACACAAAATAAACATTAAACTTCATCTGCTCTTATACATTGAATAATGGTAAAAGATATAGACTGTCAGTGCTATTGCCTTCTGCATGGAACAAATGATTACATATGCAAACATCTTGTAAGCATCCTTAGCATCTTCTTCAAACATCAATATTTCTTCTAGTCTTAATTCCAGCATATCCATAGTAATAGAAACAGGTAAAAGTTGAGAGGCATGGCCTGGGACACAAGAGAGATGGGTTCTAGTTGCAACTTTTGCCAATAATTAAATGTGTGGCCCTGGGCAAGTCATTCCTCTAAGCAAGTTTCTCTCTGAAGTTCAGTTCAATCAAGTGAGTCTGAGTGAAAGGACTGGATGATGTCTGGGTCTCTGACACCCATGGGCTCTGTAAATAGTGTCACCATGTGACAGGAAAGATCAGAGTAAAAGCCACGTGATTCTGCAAGAGCCCCTGGTGGTCTCTGCCATGAGGATCTCCGCTGAGGATTCAGGGTATCTGTTGGACACAGTCAACTTTACTCTGTTGAGTTCTAACTGAGGGATGCTTCAGTGAGCATGGCTCAGGTTCAGAAGAGGGGACACATTTATTTCCTTCTTTATATGAGGAGAGACAAATAAAACTTAAATTGAATAGCCCAACAAGAGGAAAGCAAGAATTTCATTCAATTATATGGTTCCTGAAGGTTCTTCTAATCGAATTACTACAGATGCCTGTTGGTCATTCCTGGCCATGTCCCCTGTAATTCCTCTGCGTATACTATAAATGTCGTTAACGTAAGGCTGATATTTGTTTTCAATAAGATAACACAGATGAACCTGTCTAATTGTCTCTCTAATCCCTCCCCCTCACAGACTGGGAAATGGCTTGAAATTGCTCAAATCCAGTCACTTATTACTCTGATCAAAACTGCTCTGGAAACCTAACCCTGCCATTGGAGAGCAGGCCCTTCTCGCCCATGCTATGGTTCTGGTTTCTGCCTATGACACTGATAAAAATGAATCAATCATATTAAAATCTGCATCACTTAGACAAAGGAATGGTAGACAAAACCCCACCCCATTTCTTATGATCCTGCAGATGCAACATATTATGCTTCAGAGCCCAGGGAACTTTCTACCTACAAGGCCTCTCTACCCATTTGGTAACAGTTTGTTATTGTTGGGCATTCACATCTAGTGCAATAGGCTCACCCTACTGCCCATGCAACTTGGTTTCTATCTTTGGTCAAACCTTAGTTTTCCTTAAGTTATTAAATCTTGAATATTTCTAAATCTAGTTTTTTTGTTTTGTTTTTTAATGTATTTCCTGATCTACTTTATGTTTTCAATTACTTGATAACACATTCATCCTTGAATGTAGGCTGAACAGGGTAAAACCTGTTCTCTTTTGCCATTGTTCATGGCTACAATGGGTTTTCCATGGGAAGGCATGGGTAAAATAAGTTTTAACTGTTCCTCAAATTTCATTTACTCATGTTCTCATACACCACTATAAATAATCCAAAGTTGAACATAAGGTCTGGCCATTGGTCAGTGGTAGTAATAAAAGTTGACGCTCAGTTGTGTGAGGGATATGAGTGATGTTATTAATAAGACTAGAGCTAATATGGGTTCTGTTCCTTTCCAGAAACCAATACATACACACAGGCAATGCAGCAACGTGGATGGGGAGAGATAAGTTAGACTGGGGTTGGGAAAAGAAAGCTTTTACAGTTGGTCTCTGTAGTGTTACCTTTATTTCTGCAAATAATTTCCTTTCAGGACAGTACAGAATTACAAGGTCCATTCATCCACCACAGCAAAACCCATCCATCTACAGAGAAGTGGACTTCCACCTATACACTGAGAAGTATGAGCTGCCAACTAAAGAGCCTATGTTCCTTGTCTATGCTGCAAAAAAGCCATCTTCAAAGAATTCTAAATCGCAACAGTCTTAACTTTCAAAGACAGGAAGTAATGAGAGGAAATGAAGTTTGCAGGAGACTCCAATTATGTCTGCTGATGGTAGAGCAATTATTGGCATAATCGCTCCATTGTGAACAGGAACATCATGCTGAAAAGTTGTTTCCCATTATTTTCATTACCCCAATTGATTGATGCCACTTTAAAAGCTATTTGGAAGAAATATGGTCTTCCACTGTAATCTTTTATCCTTTAATGTAAAGTTAAAGCATGATATATGTTATGGAAAACGCTAGAAGAATGACATAATTAATTTCTATAACAGCAAGTAATTTGATATTTGTAAATAGATCTCATCATTGAGCATTTGGAGCTTAAAACGTGAGGTTGAAAATTTTCAAAGGTTTGGTGTGTCCAGTGTGGGTGTCTTGTGTATACATGGGAGATAAAAGACACATGAATCATATGATCAAGATTTGGGGGACTGATAGCCCATAGAGTCCTATGGTACTATTGTAGCTTGTTCTCATCCTCATATTTTCGGGGATTATATGTATGTAGTCTTAAGTAATACATTCTCCGGAGGACTAGGAGTAAGGGGCAGAATTGGTCACTAAAAAGCCTTTCCAGCCCAAGCCTGGTGACCCTTAGAAAATTTATTCCAGAAATGATCTTTGGGCAAATGATCACCTTTTTCCATCAAGACACAAGTTTCAACAGGGCCTTCTAGCATCAAGATTGGGAGATTTATAAAGTAATATTTGGTGAGTGAGAAGCCGATTGACAAAGCAATGCTTTCCTGAGCAGGACAATGGTTTCTGGACACTCCAGAGCCTTATGAAAGTGTTGGAGTAATTCTCTTGGCTGAGAAGGGGGATGGTGAGCTTTAATGCATTCATTTAAGAAGCTATATTAAGAACGACTAGCATTTAAGAGACGGGCAACAATGTGATGGGCATAATTACTTCATTTAATCCTTACTATAACACACAAGGAAGATAGGATGATTATGCACAATCTCTACATGAGAGCTTTCAATATATTAAGATGACTCAGCCATGATTCCAGAGCAAGTCAAGTTCAGGTCTGAAACCAGGCAATTTGACCTTAGAGTCTGTTCTTATTAGCTGTAGCTTATCATTTGGCCTTGTGTCTAGATCCACGTGGCATTCTGAGACCCCAAAGTTTATTTCCCATTCTGTGAAATGAAGGTCCACCAGAGAAGAGGAATTAGCAGAAGGGTCCACTCTGCCTATAGCTGCTTCAAATGGGGATCTCCATGACTTTCTTTACCAATTCCCACCAGTGGAGAAAGGAGAGGAGCAAGCTAGAGCCTGCCAACCTTGGCAGATGGTATGTAGGCTGCTTTGGAGACGGGAAGAGGGAGATTTTGCTGGCTGACAAAGAACAAGGGAGAGAGATGAGAGAGAACCGTGACACAAGCAGAAAGAGCTGCACTTGAAATCTATGTGGAAGAGAAAAAGAACGAGGGAAAGAGACTGTTCTAGGCAACAGATGGGTAAATAGACTTGAAAAGACATTTTCTAAATGTCACATCACTTCAGTCTAGTGAGGAGAAGTGAGTGAGGAAAGACACAACCAGAAAGGAGAGGAACAAGATCCTTTCCATGGTGTTTTTGCAGCTTGTCAATAGGAAGGTTGGAGAGCAGTTTCATGGGTGGGGTTAAGGTCTACCTAGCTTCTGAAGGGCTCATGCTAATTTGGAGGCAGCTGAGTAAAGCATAAGTGATGAGGACTTTCTGAGGATGCTGCAGCTTTACCAAGTCCTATCCTTTGTCAACTGAGTTCCAAGAAAGAGGGTAAAAAGGTATGATGGGATTTTTGTTTGGTGGGATCACATCCATGTAACAGCTCTAAGTAACATCCATGTTACCAAGCTCTAAGGACCATCTGAAATCTTATCTGAGAACACTCTGGTGCTATGATTAGTGCCCTACATAGTATTCTCTTTTCTTTTCCCCTCACAAACCTATCTTAAATTATTTATGCACATGACTTAATGTTAAGATGGTTTATTCATGAGTTTGCCTTAGGAGACAGAAGATAGACAACCTGCTTTTGTGAGGGTCTCTCTGGAGAGTGACAGCTGCACAATGTGTTACTCCATCAGGCTCTTTCAGGACAAAACAGCTCAATGTAAAGAGGCCTCTGTTTAAAATAATGATCAATGTTCTCTGGTTCCCAATGGAGAAGCATTTATATAGAAATGACTGCTAGGGGTAAAGATCAAAAGATTCCTCCGCATCAGTCAGGGAGGGTCTGTGTGTAGGAGGAACGGCTAGTATCTCTGTGACTAGCCTGAAGGCAGTTTACCATTCTAGAGCTAATTTGCCACTGCTGACTGTAGGTCTTCTCTAGAAAAGCATGTCAGCCAAATGAATCATTCTGTCACCTCCCTTTGACAGTCAAGGCACATAGATTTGGCCAGAGGAGAGATGTTCTTAAATCGATGCTGGGACATTGGTTGCTGACAGATTCAGTGACCTGAAGGGCCATGTTGATAAACAGGGCTTACATTTCGGTTGACTGACTAGCAAAATGATTTGATTGTGTTATTTTTAAAAAATCAAAATTTTCCTTCTTATTAGCATCTTTCCTAATAGTCTTCCATGATTTCTTTGGATTTGAGGTCAGATCTACCTAGAACTATGGTTTCCTTGAAAGCCAAGTTTCAACTGCAATTTAGAACTACATGAAGACATTTGAAGTATTTTGTCAGTTTTAGGGCTACAGAAAAAGATCATTTGTGTCTCTTCCTCACCCTCCCACATTTTGCCCTTCTTCATTTCTTCCAAAACCTTTTGGAACTGCAGAATTTCCTACAGTTGGTGTGCACTTTGACTTGGGTTAGCATTGTTGAAAAGATCAGGCAGGCACAACCTAAAGAAGGTGAGTGTTCTATGAAAGCGTGTGTGTGAACAGGGTGAGTTTTGCTCTAAATGTAGAGACTGTAGTTTTTGCTTTTAAATAATAACCTCCAGGGAAGATAGGTGGATTTACTTCCTGTAAACAATGAGTAAGTTCTTAACCTACACGCAGCACCAAGTCGGGAGCTCTGTGAGCAAACAGAAATGGAAGAGACAATGCATGCTTTAAGCTCCCAAGGAAGTGAAACAGAAGGAGAAAGCTTCAGAAGGTAAGAGGCGGTTCACGAGAGGAATAGACATGACAGACAATCATGGGCAGCCATTATCAAAATCCACCAATTTTCCACTGTGTGGAAATTCAGATAACCAAATGGTTTGATTTCCAAATTTCTAGTCTTTGTACAAATGGCACCTTGTTGAGAACCAACCTGATTATAATAGAATCTTGCAATCCTCTTTGGCACTCTAGTCTTTTCTGCTATATTGTTACCAAAGGATCTATTACCTTCTAATAACAAGAGTTATGTACTACATGTTCTGTTCATTGTCTGTCTTCCTACCACCATTAACATATAAGCTTCAACAAGACAGGAATTTTATTCTCATCTGCTTTGTTCATATCTATTTTCCTAGCTCCTGGAGCCTCAGAAGAACTCAGTACGTAATTATTGTTTTCATTATATAAACTTGGATTGAACAATAGAATAAATATGAATATAGAGCTGAAAAAGTCATGGTACTTGCTTTAAGGAACTCAGCAAATGATACTAACTACAAAGACACTAGTAATCACAGGGGTCATAGTTACTGTTAATCAAACATGAGCCAACCATTGTACTGCACTTACCCCACCATCTAATTTAATTTTCACAATAACCCTCAGAGGAAGATGTTATTTCTACTTTATTAATGAGGAAATGGAGTCTCAGAGTATGTATATTATATGTATATTACACACACACACGTATATTGTTGATTCCAGGTTATATATATTATTGGTCCCAGGTAACAGAATTATAGTACTTTCTTGGAACTTCAACCTAAGACTCTATTACTCTAGGACCCACAGACTGATTTTTAAATCTTTTTAATTATTGGTGTAGGAGGTCCTTCTGTATTTCTATTGCTTTCATTGGTTAAATAAAGAGACTGCCTCAGCCTTTTAATAGGGCAGCCCTTAGGTGGGAATAGAAAATTGATCTTCCACAAACAGAAAGAAGATAAGACCATGCATGAGACATGTTGGGGAGCTTTTGTGAGACCAAAGTCTCTTTCACCCCTTTTCGTGAGAGGATGCTTTATGTTTCACATGAAACGAAGAGGAATGACAGGGTCTGTCCTCACTGTGTCTGACTCTGAGCTTAGCACATGTGAGTTTCTTTCCAAAGGGAAACAGAAGGAGAACTCATCTGGGTAAGTCTGCCTGTTTAGTTTCAGACAGAAAGAAGTGTCTGCTTGGTTTCTTCAATGCCAGGGAGCTCCCAGACCAGAGAAACAAGTTCACAGTGGGAGACAAAGTAGCCAAAACAAGATCACATGCCTCTAACTTGACTTAGGAGTGGATAGCTGATGGTGGGACAGCCAAGCAGATGTGCTGTAAACAGTTTCTATTAAAGTGTTGATTCAACATATCCTGGCATGTGAAACTGTTGATCTAGAGGAACCACATAACTTGGGTGCAACCATGGCGTGCTGAGATGGCTGATTCTCCAAAGACTCAAAGATTTAACTGTTGAAACCTTTCTCTGGAGCCCCATCCTCGGAAAGTCAGTCACCTCTATTTGCCATGCTGGAATACCTCCTGCCGCGACTGAGAATGGAGGGCCAGGTGGCTGTTGTTTTTATCCAGGTGTCAGGAGGATGGCCAGATCATCAACCCAGTTTGGGATTTCATAGGCACAGGACCCTGTACCTAATTGCCCTCCATGAATCATCCTTGACAGGTTGTTTTACTGAGCATATTTTGTGTGTAAGCGCAGCAAGATCTTTCAGAGGTTTCAAGGGTCATTATAATAATTTCTCTGATGAATGAAGGGCCATGATCACAGATCTTCTATCCAGAAGTATTGGACTGTCATGGTTCCTGGACAGATTCTATCTTCCAGGAACTGTCACTCCTTGCTGGCCATAATTTCCAGGACTTTGCTCTCAGAAGAGCTGCCTGATAAAGCAGTTAACAGGATAGGCTTTCTAGAGAGAACTCCCCATGTCCGAGTCCCACTGTGTTGTTTGATAACTTCATGATCATTAGCATAGTATTAACCTTTCCGTGTCTTAGTTCCCTCTCAGTGAAATGGGAATAATAAGAGTCTGACTCATAAGGCTGTTCTGAGAATAAAGTGAGTTAATTCATAATTAAAAAGAGAGGATGGTGCCTGTAATGCTTAACAAATCATGGCTGCTTTCACAAACCCTTCTCTAGACTGTAGACTATCCTCCGCGGCTAGTGAATCTCCCAACTCCACACTCGCTCCTTAAAGTAATTGGAGCATTACAGCTGACTTGCAATACCACTCTTGTCCTGTAGGGGTTCCCTATTACCTATGGTCAGTACTTTCCACATCAAATTCTTCAAGAGGTGTTTGGCAATAAACTAATGAAGGTTCTAAGATATACACGCATGTATGTATACAGATATGCATGAACTATTTAGTTAAAGAAGTCCCTTTCTTGTGGACAGCAAACGTTGGAGTGTGTCTGAGAAATGGTTGTTTGGGACACAATGACGTTCTTCCAACTTTTCTAACCATGGAACCCTTCCCCTTATGACACCTATTAACCAACTGAGGGACACTCAGTCTACTAACTAGAACCTGGGTGCAATTTTATCCAGCTAATCTAAAATGGTGCTTTTCAATGTGTAGCCTTCGAATCATGTGCGTGTTAAAATGTAGCTTTCTGCATTTCACATAAGACCTACAGAATCAGGGTCCTTGGAGAAAGCGCAGGAGATGATGCATTTTAATAAGCTCCCTGGGTGCACATTAAAATTTGAGAGCCACTGCCTTGCAAGAAAACCTTCCCAAATTTTACTTGAAGCTCTGAATATTGAATCGCCTCCATAGAAAGGACACTTGATGGCTTTTCAGGAAGTCACACTTTCATGAAAATGGGCATGGTGAGATAAATAGTGAGATTTGTGCAATTTTATTTTGTTCTGTTAATTTTGTAAATAAAGACATCTTCCCAGTGACTGGTATTGTGCCAGGAGGGAGGGGGGAAGAAGGCAGACAAGTCTCAACTGCTGCCTTCACAGTGCTTTGTCTGTAAATAATTTAGCACACTGCTTAGCCCCTCACCTTCATATCACTGTGGGCATTGACTGTAGTCATCTTCACGGTCAGGTCCACCAAGGGACAAGGAACTTACTCTGGAAGGCAAAATGCATCAGGAAAAAGTTCTCTCCTACTTGGTCTAGTCACAAATGAGCCATCAAGACATCCGCTTTCTCTGTTTTATGTATCCCGAGGAGGGAGGGAAAGTTTAGTGGAGGACCAGAGTAAAGAGTCCAGCTAAGCAAAGGATGAGAAATAAAGCTTAAAGGAAAGAAAACTTAATAACTAATGAGTTATGGGAAGAAAGAAAACCGACTGCTGACTTTGTTCACTTTAAGGTGAGAAATAACAGGATTAGAGTGTCAAACTGCTGAGTCCTGAAGGCCTGGTCATAAACCTCTAAGCTCTTTGCCTTGGTTTTTTTCTGCACTCACTAATTAAATCCTGTCTTGAAATATATAAAATAAAATAAAATAAAATAAAGACTTTGAGTCCAGAAGACTAGACTGCACACCATCAGCCCATAAGGGGTTGGGCTTCTGAGTAACGCACAGATTTAGGAGGACCTCAAAGCACATTTAAAATTGTGTCTAGGAGCCTAACACTATATATTTTTCCAACAACAGAAATGACCAGAAAAAGCTCAGAAGCCCAAACCAGGCGTTCTAACCAATTTCACATCCCTTTCATCATTTGCATCCCCTCTCTAGCCCATAGCTTCATGAACTGTTTAATGTCTGGCGCAGAAAGCTTGCTATGTAGGTAGATTCCTCTCTGCTCTCACTCATTTCATGAAAACACAGTTGTCTGTGTTTCACTCCTGGTAGATGGTATTTTTGTAAACAAATTTCTGACTCAAGCACCCGAGGGCACCATGAGTCCCTTTTCTGTATCCTTCCTCACTCTTACACAGGGTAGGTTTGCCATAAACTAAGAATTTAACTGATGAAAGCCCCAGCAGATATTCTGGCCTCGTGTTCTTCTGTTGTTTGCCTGAGCAAAATCTATCATTACTCTATATGCATATGGCATGTGTCAACTGTTTTAAAATTAGCCAATTTTCCTAAGTATAAAGATGGATTTTTGTCATATCACATGAACCGTATATCACAAAAACAAACCAGGTTTTGTTATGGCTTTTTTTTTCTTTCCAAAATGCATTAAGTCTTTCTAACTCACTGCCAAATCCATTTCACTCACTGCATTTGTGAGATACATTTAAAGAAACCAAGCAGAGGGCAAAAAAGATCTCATACAGTGCCATCATCTGGAAAGAAATCTAGTTCATTACCAAACCAACCACGCCTAGGAGGCTGGACTGCTGGTGAATCTTCTAAGTGATCAATAAATACAGCATTTGCATGCTGCTCTGCACTGGAAGCTTAAGATAGGGGAAAATCATAAAAATAAAAGTAGGATTAGGAACAGAACTGTCACAGAGTGGGCATTCTTCAAACACTAGATATTATGGGTAGTAATTCTGCAATATTTCATGCTCCAAGCAATCCTGGGCTGTGAATTTTGCTACATCTATTTTGTAGTTGTGTACACTGAGGCTTGTGTGCTAAAGGAGCTGGGCAAGAAAACATGATCATCCTCTAACAGAGGCTGCCCCAAATGTATTCTCCGGTTAGTGGTACCTGAGCCGCTCCTCCCAATGACGAAGGGCTTTCCCACGAGTAAATGAAAACTCATTAAGCATCTAGTCGAGACACCACCAGCGGTGTCAGCTCTTGCACCCAGTTCTCTTCTCCTGATGAGGGTTGTGTAGATAGGTGTTACCTTTAAGGAGTGTGCGTTGCAGAAGGCCTCTGTTGAGCAATACTATGCAAGCGTTCATACAATGCCTTCAAACGTTGCTAGAAGTGGCTATTATCCAGGCAACTGTCTGTTCTGTGCATTTTGAGGGGCTTGCAATACTTCTGGAAGGGGGAAAACATGGGTCTTTCCCTTGGCTTAAAAATCTGTGAATTTCTCTCTTGAAATGCTCCAGTGTTAATTAGGAGGGCAGCACATTAAGTCTATTAGTCACCAATACTTTAGTACAAATGAGTTCATCAGGATACTGCGAGGTGTGACAGGGCCCGAGGGAAACTATCGTCTTGATGGAGGTGGTAGGGAGTTGCTAAGAAGGGCAGTCTCCTAGTAGCCAAGGGGCTCAGCAGGAGTTGAGAAGGATGCTGCCTGGTGGGCACTAGAAAGCATGACTTAGGCAGGCAGGGAAGACAGGACCTAATCAACTTAGTTCTGGACAGGTTTGCTTTCACAAATGTAGTCAGCCTTTCCCACTCCTCTATACCCACACACATGCGCACGCACGTACATGTGCCAGGCTATGCCTTCTGAGCTTGCCAGGCGTGTTCTTCATATAAGATAAAAACCTTTCTTCCCTGCTTGGAGGCCAGGGGGCTTGTAACACAGGCTTTTGCCTCTAGGGGTCTCCAGAGCCCTGAGGCTTCAGGAGGATGCCGACCTTATTCAGTGATTCCTGAGTCTCAAATCCCAAAGGGCAACGATTGTGGAAGAGGCATGGTGCTCAGGAAGCCTCTGGGGACCTATCACCCCTCAGGAGCGCTGCTCATCGCCTGCGCCCGTTCTTTGTCTGACAACATATTTATAGTATGCTAAGCGGCCGGGTACAGCGAAGGGGAGGCAGGAATGAGCTGCCCCTGCAGGGTTAGTGACCAAAGTCAGACACGCTAACCCCACTCCACCCACCTTTAAAATCCCAACCCTGCCAGGCATGGTGGGGGTGCCAGGCATAACTTTAATCTCAGCACTTGGGGGAAGCAGAGATTTGGGGGGATCTCTTTGAGCCCACCCTGGTCTACATAACAAATTCCAGGTTGGGCCTAGTCAGAGATACACACTGAGATTCCATCTGAAAATCAACAAGCAGAAATTCCCAGTATCATTAGTTTCCCGCTGGTGAGGTTTCAGATCAGTGTCAAGCAACTCTCCTTACTTGATTCTTCTCAGTTTCAAATTGAGAGCAGTGAGATGAACTTCCCAGGGTGGGAGGAGGGGAGTTGTTGGAATCGAAGGAGATTGCACATGTATCGTCGTTAGTGTCTGGTACAGTTCCTGGCACACAGCAGGTGTTTATTGATAGACATTGAATTTCATGCATTTTCAATCACTGAGAATAAGAGAGAGCAGTAATTTGTCCTAGTCTCACTGAATGTCACAGATGTGTCTGAGTTGGCAAAGGTCTAACATTTTATGATCCATTTTAATATGTCACCTATTATTTTAAACAAATGGCAAGTCTTGCTTTTTGAAGGATTTCTATAGTGCATGCTTTCCCGTGTGTTTTAAGGCATCTTTAAAGCTCCAAGGAGGTGCCTTGGGCAGAACTCTTGACAGTGGAAAGAAGCACCGGATGATCCAGCTCCAGGCACCCAGACCTGCTCCTGCTAGAGTCTTCCACATGTATTGGCTGCATGTGTTAGGATTCTAGATGAAGGTTTGTTAATGAAAGTCCTCTCCTCTCCCAAAAGGTTAAAAATCTTGTGTAATGCAGGAAACCCTTCCTCCAAGCCTAAGGATACTCATCTCTAATTTTGTTTTGAAAGCCTTGATCTTTTGAAAAAACTGTCACACACCTGTGTTCAGAAATGGTGGCACTTGAAATAGTCAGCCTGCTGCACTAATTGCACGGTCTGTATGAAACTTTGTGCTAGAAACACTTTGTCTGGGTTTCTGTTTTGGTTTGTTTTGTCTGTTTTTGTACCCCCAGTGGTCCCGCTTAGGTCTTCTTTTTACCATACATCAGCCCTGGTGGCCTGCTCCTAGGAATTCCTTGAGAGTCTAAGAGAGTGCTTCTGTTCCACTTATGAAACAGCAGTTCAGATATTTGAGTAGCTCCCCTTACCTTGACCACTGAGATACCCTTTCCCTAGGACACAACTCAAGACAATGATACACCGCAAAATTTAATGTTTGAGCAAATGGCTTTTACATCTGATAGATTAAAGGTCATGTGAATTCTGCTTCATCCAAGCTGGGAGGCCTTCACTGGGTTATTTAATCTCTGGGAACTTCAGTTGCCTTATCAGTAAACAGAAAATAACCCATTTTAGATGGTTTGTCATGTGATTAGAGGAGAAATTGCCTGGAAAGCAATAGCTTGGGAGTTGGTACTTGGCAATGATTCTCAAGGAATACCTGATTCCCTTCCCCCAGCAGAAGCTGAAGGTAGTATACCAACTCTTAGTGGCTATGCCTGGGTCCTAGCTTCGCCCACTGTGGAAGCCGGCATCTTACAAGTGCTCATATTTGGAGACACAGAAACAGTAGCAACCATTTTCTGAATGCCTATTTTGAGGCAGGGACTTTGTGGATATTTTCCATCCCTTGTCTCTGGTAGTCAGGAGATGTTATCATTTCCATTTGTTAGGTGGAGATATTTGTAGCTTCATAAAGCTTATATAATCAAACTGATGTCACATAGCTGGCCAGGAACCAAAACAAGACTGAAGCTGGTCTGACCCGAAACCCGGAGTCTCCCCTTTCCTGGCATCCTTCAGCTCTTCCCACCACGTAAGGCAGAAGCCTGGCACAGTAATTAGAACCTGAGTCTGAATGCTAGAATCCTTTGCACTTTCCTTTCCTTGATTTTAGTCTACAAAATAGGAATGTCATGCATTTCATGAGGTAAGAATAAAAATTAAGTGAGATATTACAACCAAAAATTTTTTGGACATATTTTTCTTACCATTTTAAGATGCATCTTAAATATTTATGAACCTGTTCAAACTAAGTTGTACCTGCTCTCCAAATCATTTCTTAAACTTTTAATTATAAAAATATCCCAAAGGAAAAAAAGTCAAATACATAGATATATGGTATGGGCATGTGTGAAGATGAAGATCATGACCAAGCTGTCACTCAGCAATCTGTCAACATCTCGTATGCCTTCCCCTCTGCATGCCCTCCTGGATCAAATTTCTTCCTCTAGTCTAATTCACTCTACATCTCGTTGAAAAAATAATTTGCGTTTTCTCTTTTGCTCACGCCTCTGGGTTGTCTCCAGCCTTTGTTGTACCTGTCAGTTTTACTAAGGTTCTGAGTGACACCTCATTCACAGGACAGAAATTAAATCAAGTGGTTTGTCAAAGCCATGGTGTGTGCACATGTGTGAGTGTGTATGTGCGAGCATGAGTGTGCACGCATGCGCTCATGTGTCGTCTCTTTCTACCCTTGTCAAGAGCAGCAAGCTGTACACTTTATGAACCATGTCTTCACCCAAATTAACAGGAGGAAAAAATTGTGCTGGTGGAGAGGAGGCTGGAAGCATCTGGATGATTCACTACTCCCAAGATTACCTAGACTGAATCTGGCACTTCTAGGGTGAGGGTTGGGCCACATCAACAGGAACTTCAGTAACCCTAGTTTCCTCCTTTGATGCCCAGGTTCACCCCGATCCTCAATCCAAATGCATCCTTATCTATCTTTCTCAGGACCAGCCACACCTCAAATTAAATGTTACCTCCTGTAAAAGTCTTCCCTGAACACTACGCTGGTCATGCTCTCCTATAATACCCTATTTTTTTTCTTTTCCATTATCACTATCTGAAATTGTCTCCTTTGTTTACTTGCCTATATGGTTATTTTTTCTGAAGACCATACTAAAACCTATAGATAGACTCAGGACCTAAACTTTATGGAATACCAGCTCCCAAACATACTAACTGTGTGACCTTGAACTAGTGGGACTTTTTTCTTTTTCTCTTTTAAAAATATTTGTATTTTGTATTTATGTGTATGCATGTGTTTGTCTTTGCATATGTGTGTCATGTGTCTGCAGATGATCACACAGGACAGAAGAGGGTGTTAGATCTTCTGGTGCTGGAGTTACAAGCACCAACATGGGTGCTGGGAACTGAGCTCAGGCCCTCTGGAAGAGCAGCGCACACTCTTAAACACAGCGCCATCTCTCCAGCCCTGGTCATCTCACTTCTCTGAAATTCCAATGATATAGGAAGTCCTTCTGGATATGTGCTGCTCTTATTGGTTAATGAATAAAGAAGTTGCTGCAGCCTGTGACAGGGCAGAGTAGAGCTAGGCAGGAAAACTAGACTGAAGGCTGAGAGAAAGAAGGTGGAGTCAATGAGAAGCCATGTGGGCCACCACAGGAGACAGACGCCTCCACTGGAGCCCGCTAAAACTTTGCCAGTAGACCACGACCTTGTGTGATGCACAGATAATTGGAGATGGGTTAGTTTAGGATATAAGAGCTGGCTAGAAATGTGCTTAAGTTATTGACTAAACAGTATTGCAAATAATATAGTTTCTGTATGATTATTCAGGTCTGAGCAGCCGAGAAAACGAACAAGCAGCCTCCGCCAACATTCCAATTTATTTTATAAGACAGAAAGGATGAATTTAGTGTAAAAGATCACTGTGATAAGTAAATGAGTTGATGCATAAAAGTCTTCAGTTCAGGGTCTGACACATAAATGCTATAAAAGTGTTAGCCATTATCAGCAATGCCCATATGAGCCTTAGTGCCACAATTTCCCTCCAGAATGGAGGTGCCTAGATGACAAGGCTTTGGCGACTGCTGGCCTCTGCTCAATCTATTATGCTGGAGGACAGGGCTTGCTTTCCAACAATATGCTCCCTGTATTCAATACTTCCTAAGAACTGTGTCTTAAAATCCCAATCTCAACCCCACTGCCCGAGCCACATAACTAAATCATTACATTGTGGTGAATATAGTAAGAGAGAAGATTTGAGCAAGAAGTGTAGGAGTATAGAGGAAGAAGCAATTAATTCTGTCCCAGAGTCTCACTGAAGCCTTCACAGAGGAGCTAATGTTTACAGAGTCTTGAAGCTCAGTAACCCCTCAGGAAGCAGAGACTAGGACAGCAGAGGGAGGGCACTGCCAGAGAAGAAGATGGCACTCTAAGAGCCAGAGTGCTGGGGCTCCATTGCAGGCTGCAGTGCAAAGGGTGAGAGGACGGGGCCACAGAGAGGCCGAGGACTAGCTCGCGAAGGAGCTCTGTTTGTCAGGCTAAGAAATTTGGTTTTCATTCTGGTGCTCGTGGGGAGCCCAGGAGAACTGCAATGATCGGAGAGGCATAATCCAATTTGCCATTTTGAAATATCACTCTGGCTGCAAGGAGGAAACAGACCTGGCTAGTCCTCTAGGCAAGAAACAGGGAGAGTAAACGTAGGACGGTCCAGGCAAGAAGAGACGAGCGTCTGACTTCAGAGTAGAAGGAGGAGTGACAAGGAGCACAGGGCTTCCAGAAATCACTAGAGGCACACCTTTCCCAGGGTTGCTGGGAGAGTGGATGTGGGAAGAGAACAGAGTGAGAGAAAATAAAGGGTCAGCATAATTCATCTTTCCATCTGGGGGGGGGGGGTGCTGTTGTTTGGTGGTGGTGGTGTGTGTGTGGTGTTATAGGTATATGTGTATGTGGTATGTACATGTAAGTGTAGGGGTATGCAAGTTCATGTGTTCACATGCAAAGGCTCAGAATAGGATGTCTAATATCTTCCTTCATTGCTCCCTGCCTTATTGCCTTGAGACCGGATCTCTCACTCAACCAGAAAGTTGTTGTTTCAGATAGGCTGGCTAGTTTGTGAGCCCTCCATATCTACCTGCCTCCGTTCCTTAGTACTGCATTTATAGATGCAAGTGGCTATGCTGGGTTGGTTTTGAACATTTGTTTTGACATGGGTGCTGGGGATTTGAACTCAGGTCCTTAAGCTTGTAAAGCAAGTTCTCTTACCCAAAGAAACATCTCCCTAGCTGTTGTTTTGTGAAGCAGTGTCTTGCTGGCCTGGACTGGGAGATCATTGTGTAGAAGAGGTTGGCCTTGAATTTTCATTGACCTTTTTGCCTCCCCATCCCCAGTGCCAGAATTACAGATGTGTTCCATTAAGCCCAGCTTCATATTTCTTTATCATGTCTCTGGAAGTCTGATTATGTGATTTACTGAAGCAGGTATCTGGGGAAAGAAATGCCTATGAGTCTAGTTTGGGGTACTCAAACCATGAGGGTATCAAGCCAGAGACCTTTAGCAGGAAATGGGCATAACATTCATTGAATGTCTACAATGTACTGGAGCTATATTTGGTATTCTGCCCTATTTCACATGGCAAACAAACCCCTGAGAAGGGGCCACAATTGTGTTTATAGGTGCTGAGACAAGACTGTGAGAGGTAGTAATGTCTCTTTCATGTGGTTCCTATTTAAGAACCGCCAGCAAAAATGAACAAATAACATATAAAGAAAAGGAGTAGAAAATAGAGTCATAAGGGTAATTTGAAGATAGATCATGGAAAACATAGGAAGAAGATAATATTTCCCTCTGGGGTGTTGCATGAATCAGGTGAAATATAGCTTGGGAAAACATTTTCACAAATGATAGAAGGCTAGGTAGATATGACAAGTTCTAGGCATGTCCAAACCTTATCTCAATGACTAACAATGCCAACATAATGATGATGAAGGGGTTATAGTATTCTAATCTGTAATTAACAAATAAAATTTCATCCTTGTGCCTTCCCATTTTAATTGATAGTTTAATAAATAATCTTTAAAACATAGCAGTGGCTCTTCTCCCTACTACACTAAAATATATCTATTTTGATAAAATGAATAACTCGTGGGAGGGGAGGTCGTGTGGTATAGAGATAAGAGAGAAGGGTCACTTTGGAGGAGACCCTGAAGATCACTCAGCTATTTCTACCACTACCACTTTAAAAGAAAAAGGAAGAAGAAAAAGAAAAAGGCTGAAACCCTGAGGCCTCTCACCAACTCGCTCTGGGCATGTGAGCTGAGAGCTACATTGATTTGCAAAGGCTTCTGGTGGGCTGAGTCACAGTAAGCTAGGTCCCTCCTCAAGTAAATATAGGCCATGTAAGCTATTTGTGTTCCTTGCTTTTTAAATTTCAGAAATACATGCTCACAGGCTCCCTCTGGGCTGCTCTTGACCTCTCCCTCCATGTTCTCTTTCTTTTTATGTCTCTGGCTCCTTCTGTCTCAAGTTTTGCCCTTCCTCCCTCCCCCATTAACCTGCTACTACTCTGCAGGGCCTGGCCAACACAGTCTAAAAGAAATGCAAGGCCTGCCACAGAAAAAATCAAACTTTCTGGTATCTATATTAAAAACTAAAAAAGAAATGAACAAAACTAACAGGATTTTATTTAACCCAACATATTTGAAATATTATATCATTTTGACCTAAAGTCAGTATAAAACTAGTGATATTTTTACATTGCTTTTGTTTGTGCATGTGGGGTGTTTTGGTCTTTGAAACAGGGTCTCCTATATCCCTTTCAGGTCTCCTACTCTCTATATATTGTAGAGGATGACCTTGAACTTCTGATCCCCCTGCTTCCACTTCCTAAGTAGTAGGGTTGAGAGGAATGTCTGGGTTTTGTGGTGCCAGGAATAAAAACCAGGGCTTTGGGCATGCTAGGCAAGCAATATAGCAATATTAATAACTGAGTCACGTACCCAGTCCCTTATATAATTTTTGTAAAAAAGTAAATCCAAGGTGCGTTTTGCAATCCCAACATACCTTTCAAGAGCTCCTGAGCTACTTGTAGAGTTCTTTGGTGGATTTTTGCCTGTAATGGGTCCTCACTTTACCCAATCCAGTGACCCAAGTGTTTAAGCATTGCAAGTGAGTTTCAGAAAAATAAATCATGGTACTGGACCAGCCATTGACGATCACAGGCTGTGGTGATGATGTTCTACATTCCTCTGCATGTCAGGGAGATAATTTGAAGAAAATCAATCTGTACCAGCATGTCAGAGAAGGCTAGCCCACTGCAGCCTTCATAGCTTAGCCTTCTGACACTTCCCTTCCAAACAGAATAGGGTTTCCTCAAAAACTAGGAACCACATATTATGTGCCTTGGGCTCTACCTCAACCCCCAAAATTGCACTGGATGCTTCTGCAAGTATATAGAGAGAAGATGCCCTATTCACAGTCCAGCTACCTGGTCCTTAGCACAAGGATGCTTGCTGGTAGACAGACACAAGGGTGACAACAGAGTTAAGAGTAGGATCTTCAAGAGATCTGATCCCTGATTGCACTCCTGGGTCAAAGTACAAAAAGTGACTGGGATCCTAGAGAATTTCCCCCAGACCACACAGAAGGTGTGGTGTGAATTGTGGCAAGCCATTCCCTTCTCATTCCCAGTGGAAACTCTCTGTATTCTAGGAATAGAGCCATTCATGCAGTGACATGCAGCCTGCCTGATGCTTCAAACCAAGAGCAGACCAAGATTGCTGTGCAGCTAGTCCTCTCACAAGACCTCTGCTGTTCTTGATCTTTTCTCTGGGAGAGAGCGCTTTTACTCCTGGAATAAGTGTGTATGTCTAGCTGGCTGGAGCCTTCTCCAGGTAGATAGCAGCAGCCCTTAGATTTCTCTTGGCGTTGCCCAGGCTGCCACCATGCCTCTCCCCCTTCCTTGCTCTGCTGAACAATCACAGGACCTCGTGGTACAGCTGCAGGCAATACCACTCCCCACCCCCTCCTGCTTTTTTGTGGTCTCCTCCTCTGTGACTGCTACAGCATATGTTTTATTAAAAGAGGAAGAGAAGAGGAGACAAGAGGTTATGTACATGGGCATGCTCAAGAATTTTAAGATTGAAAATCTGCTCAATGCTAAATGCCTAAGGGCTTTGGCATTTTGCCGGCTCCAAGTAAACCCCAAGGGGAACATTTGGGTGGAGAAATAGGAAATGGAGGAAAATCAAAGCTCCCTCTTAAGAGATTCCGATTCTAAAATATAAGATTTTCCTCGTGTTCTCTTGAAATTTGCCTGCTTTCTCTGCCATCCTTATTCAAATTTTCGGGTGGGAAGTGAATGGGATCTCTGACATTGAGTAACAGTTTTCCCATTGTGTAAGAATTAGACCTGAGAGTGGATGGGAGGTCAGGTAACATTTTTGATGCCTAATGAGATACCCAACTTTGCAGCCCTCTGGTGGGGTCTTGGGCCAACTTCTTGTAGGCTATACATGTTTAATCTAATTACCCCAGATATGTAGGACTTCCAGATTTCAAAAGGAGAAGTGTCCCCAAAGAACCATGCAAACCATGACATGTCCAGCCTCTTATCCGTGCCACAGTGAGTTTCTCTACCAACTGGAACTCTTCATCCCATCTGCCTACCCAAAAATATTCCACTCCAACTCTGAAAGCTCAATTCTAATTCTCCTTTCTTGGAATACTGATAGCTCTTATTATCAGTGCAGATCAATGGTTGATTAATAAGGTCAGGCTTTTGACTTCTTTTGTATTGAGCTTCTGTTTAGAACTTACACCATTGCCTAGATAAAGGCCAGTTTTTCCCAAGTAGACTACAAAATCACAGAAGACAAAGTTTTCTAAGGTTTTTGTCCCTCACTACCCAGACATACTGCCAGAGAAGGAGCTCCAGATCACACCACAGCCTCCCAGCCTTGTAAAGTATAATGTAACCAAGTCAGAGCCCAGTCACTGAGATAAGCCTATGCCTTAAAAGAAACCCATAGGGACTGAGGCTGGCAAAGGAGCAATAAGACCCAGACCCATCCATAACTTCCCCTACTGCTGTGTGACTGAGGGAAGACATATCTCCTCCTAGGGTGCTCTGCTCTTCCCTTTCCAAGTAGGAGGCTGAAACCATTTAGCTCTACATCTTAGAGTAACCAAAGACAAATGAGACAATAAGCCATATGAGAATTAATTAGAGGACTTCTGTAAATCCTCCCAGCTCTTTGGAAAAGGAGGCCTTTATAAAATGGATGGAAGGACTTATTTAAGGGAAAGAATTGAGCCTCCAAAAATAACACCACTCTGCATTTGTTTAAACACCAGTCAGGAACCTGAACACTGAACATTCCAGTCAGCAGAAAGTGCCCACACAGCGTCTCCAGTACCTTCAGATTACCTCTTGTTTGTGAGTGAAGAGGGATTCTGGAGCACCCTCTCAGAGGGATATATCTTAGGTGGTGCTCCCCAGGTGCTAACCTGTACCTTGGGGAAGGGGATCAGGAGGAGCTGATGACGCAGGGATTGTTTAATGCCCTCTGGCTTAGCTCAGTAAACAACCTGTCAGGAGTCCAGAGATGAACACTCAGAAGAGGATTCTGAGGTCCAAGAAGAGAAGATGTTTCCTGTCCTCAAAACCAGGCCA
Organism: Ondatra zibethicus; assembly: GCA_004026605.1. Taxonomy (NCBI): domain Eukaryota; kingdom Metazoa; phylum Chordata; class Mammalia; order Rodentia; family Cricetidae; genus Ondatra; species Ondatra zibethicus. Next base: position 224,098 of record PVIU01000449.1, read on the forward strand.
GCATAAGGAGAATAGACAGGGTCCTTTTGTCCTCCCCAGATTTTCCTTCCTCGTTCTTTCTTGTTTCCACATTGTAGCACACACCACTCCATTCTGGGAGGAGAAAGTCAGCTCCATTTTTTTGGTGAGGAGAGAGAAGTGAGAGTCAAGAATGCTTTTGCCTTCCCCATGGCTACAGCCCAGCTGTCATCCCCTTTAAAACCAGCTGCTTCCCAGCACTGAAGACTCTGGACCGACGTCTGCTCTCTTACCCTCAACACAGTATCCGTGCTCTGCATCTTTGCAAATCCTCTCCTTCCACACAGAAGCAAAGCATGCACTTTTCCCCAGACTAGGTGGCAGCTATGGTGCTGGTAAGATAGGATCACTGTGGAAGCATTGCTTGGTCATGCCTTCAGTGCTACAGAGCAAGTCAATCCAGGTGAGAAAGAAGTCCAGAGGGTCATGTCATAAACAAATAACATGCACACTACTGTGTAAAATCAAGAGGGAAAGCACCAACTCCAGCATCACTTCAGCTGCTGCCTGATGTCATCAGACTGCCCCCCAGGGGATTTAGTAGAATTCTTTAGCTGCCTGGTTAATACTGGCACTGCCTATCTTCTAAGAGCGTGGACATGGGTGAGGAAATGGAATGAAAGATAACAACATGTACATATTTAGGAAAAAAACTGGGGGAGATATACTTGACTCATAGCGTGCATTTAATTCTTCTGATTGGCCTAGGCTAACCTACCGCTCTCCCCGTGGAATAAGGTCCAGATTATCTCTTATAATTGTTATTCTCTTAGCACATATGTGCCCACTCAAAACAACCTACTCCCAGGACAGGGGAAAACACACATGTGGTTTACAGAGAGGTCTTCAATCATGGCACAGTGCACCCAGCTGACTGTTAGTTAATATTTGACTTTAGTCTATATACCCTGGATAAATATGTACCACGCAGAAGGACTGCTTGGTGAAGAGAGAACTCTGGGCTAGCACAGCAGTGCATAAGTTCAGCCTCCTATTGGGCAGGAACACTCCAGGCATCCAAGGCCTGGGCAGGGGGCTCGGCAGGCATGCTTAGTGTTTCTGTGAGCAGCCAGCTTCCTGCATTTCCTCATACAGCCGTGAAAACACACACACACACACACACACACACACACACACACCACAGGCAACATTCAACTGTGTACGAACAGGGAGAGCAATCTGATAGATGGCATCAGCAGACCCTTCCCTCCAGCACAGCAGCATCCCCCCACCCACCTTAGTGTCTCCAGGGCACTAAGAGGATCGACCCAATCAATAGGGGCTTCTGCTATACCACTCAAGGGAGAGTATGGGGTTCACTCTTAGGAATTATTTTTGTCCCTGATTACATGTTCATGGAAGAAACAGACTGGCCTCTCAATCATGTCACAAGGCTTTATGAACATGTGAACACAGATGTATTGTGCAACGCACTATCAGGTCTTTAGGGTCCTCTCCAAACACGGTGAACCTCGTGCAGTTCTAGGCAAGCATCTCTCCAGCATCACTAGGCAAGCAAAAGTCCTTGTCATTCTCTGCAATTATGGAGCCCGAATGAATTTTCCAAGGCTAATGGGAGTTGCACTAACTTTGAGGACTTAAACCAGGCAAAACCAATATAGGTCAGGCAGAGTGCCCAAGCTCTGTGACAGCCATGCGACACCAGGAGGCAAAACCAGAGTCAGCTTAAACCCAAAGTCCACTGCTAAGCTCTACCTGACAGAAACTAAGGGATGGAATGGGAATTATTCCTTTTGCTCGCAATTGCCAGGCACCAGACAAGAGGGTTGAATGAAGACTCATCAAAATTACAACGAAAGGGGATACAGAAAACCCACGGCCCCCTGCACTATTACCTTGAATCCTTGCAAAAGCCCTTCTTGCTGTATCAGCTGCTCCCCAAACCACCAAGGACTGCGAGGAGACTCCTAAAAGATGCCCGATTTTTGTGCAACATCTCCAGTGGCAGCCTTCCAAAGTTTTTACTTCATGATTTCTTGTGGCTCTTTCTCCTTTGGGGAAATGCGAAGCCTCCCCCCCTCAGTTTGAGAGAGGGAACGGATGTCTCTTTTCAAATTCTCCTGCTCTGGGCTTTGCTGTTGCCGCCGCCGCCACCGCCGCCGTCGCCGCGGCGTTTAGACCACTTGCCTGCTGCCTTGCCGCGGAGCGGCGAACATCCCAGGAACCCACAGCATCTGTGAAGTGGGATCAGCGCTAGGCTGGGTCGCACGCGGCGTGGGAGAGGTGAGGAAAGTGGGACGGCAACTGAGGAGTTCCCTGTCCCTCGACCGAGGTGAAACCAAGATCTTGCCCTTTTTTTCCAACTCTAAAGAGACTCACCCGCCCTGTCATCCGAAATCTGTGCCTTGCACATGAGCAGAAACCGTTCCTCAGGCGTCTGGGCTCCTTCGGCTGCCTGAGGACCTGCCGCTGTCCTCGGAGCGCGCGGCAGGTGCATTTCCCAAGTCCTTCCGAATCCGCCGAGCTCAGCGGCGGAACTGCGGGATGAGCCGCAAGCCTCTGGGCAGGCAGGCGGATTCCATCCTAAGGCTGCAGCTAGGCGCGTCCCCACTCCGACTCCGCGCTCTGTACCTAACCAGTGTCACCTGCAGACTCAGACACCAGATGAGTGTCTTAAGATAACAATGCTGCCCTGCCTGCCTCTCTCGTTCTTTCTTATGCACGTAGGTTAGCAGCCAATAGAACTCTGCGCCTCACTCTCCCCAGACGCCCATTGGCTGAGCAGCCTGGCAGGGGGCGGGTTCTGAGGCCTACCGGCAATCTCCTTTGGCAGGCTGGGGTACCAGCTCTGTTAACCCTCCCAGCTTTGCAGCAGTGACTTTTTTTCCCTTTTCTTTCTTGCTTTCTTGTCCTCACCCCCTCTCCCCCTCCGGCGAGGATAAGGAAGCATTGGCTAAATTCAGGGCTGCGTGTAAGGTTGGAAGTGAGGGTTGAAGAGTGTCAAAAGGCTGAGGAACAGGAAGTAGACGGGGAACTAATTACATTTTCTTTAATCTTCTGAGTTACAATTATCATTTGTCCCAGCCCATTTTGTTTGCTTGCTTAACCAGAACTCTCAGAGATGGGGACCTATTTGATCCATTTTCCTTCTAATTTGAGGTTTTGAGGTTTCATTTGGTTGTTCTGTGTTTTTTAAGCCTCCTGAATTACTTAATTAGAAGTGAGCCCCCAAGTGAGAAACAGCGCGCTCGCCTACACACACACACACACACACACACACACACACACACACACACACACACACACACACAAGCACATCAAAGATACATGGGAAAGAGGGAGGCTAAAGACCGCGGGATCCTATAAGATGGCTAGGCAGAGTCTTAGAATCGCTGGACAGCTAAATTGAGACACCTCACGCCCCCACACCAGAACTGTTGGGACAACGGCAAAAAAGAACTTGAGGATTCTGGGGAGACATTTAAAATGCCCTGAGACATTAAAAAAAAAGAGAATTGTTTTGCCTGTGCTGTTTTCCTGCTGTGTGTTTCCTTTCACTCCAGTGGCTGTCAGGAAGAGGGGCTCTGCTTTTAAAGGAAGACTAGAGAAAGGAGAACAGGACTAGCCTTGTTTCTGTGAAGCAGGTGCTGTTGCTGAGCCTGTGTGAATTGGGGGTGGGGGTGGAGGCCTTGAGGGAGGGAGGGAGGAAGGAAGGGAAAGGAGGAAAGAATGAGGGATAAAAATATTAACTTTGACTTGAAGGGTGTGAATAACATATTTTTGATATTCTAATAAAGTGTGAAACTGAAATACATTCTACTAACTGGTGAACTACACTAAATTTTGGCAAGAGCAGGGGAGAGTCATTGTTGAAGAAACATCCACTTCAACAGAAGAGCTGGAAGTTGAAACTGGCAAGGGGATGTGGGGGGGTTCCCATTACTTCATGTGAGGTGGGGCTATATAGAGGAGGATAGTGAGAAACAGAGAGAAGGGTCTGGATTTAGTTTCCTTGTGTTAAGAGCAACAGTAGAGGTCATTTTGTAAAGAATTAGAAAAAAGCAGAGACCAGAGGTTTAATATGTGCCAAATCAGTATATATCTGGGTTAGCTAACAAGTGTCCATTAGCTAGATGTCCCGAATGGGTGAGGAAAGCTGAGAAATTGCATCTTGCCTGCAAATGCTCATTCCCACCATTCCTGATTCCCACTTGCTTCCTCCTCTGCATCCTAGTCAAGTTATTCTTTCTTCATGCTGCAGGTGTCTAAGCTATAAAGCATGCCGGGAATGGTGGTCCTGTGAGTCCCCAGATCTTCAACTAGGATAAAATAGCTTACTAAAATGCTGAGACTCTAACTGCTTCTGCAATTCCTAGAGACATGGGCCCACCGAACCTTTCCCAGGTAGGAACACAATGGAGGTCAGGATTTTTGTGAAGTATTTTGCAGAAGAGAGAAAATGGATGAATGGTAGAATAGCTGTAACTCAAGTCACCGGAAAGAACAAAGTGCTAGAAACTCTGGGGCCAGGGGAGTTGGCGCTGATCACTGATCACATGAAAATAAAGGAACTTGGCTGTGTTTTCTTCTGTGGTGTCTTAAACCACCCAATGATATTTTAATGATGAAAACACACATTAAAAACTCAACATGAGTTCATCTGAAAAATGTATATGCATTGATGTAACCACTGTTCGCATCATTCCCCACATTACAAGAAGCAAACGATTGCTTCTTCTTAGTCAAAATCTTATACATCCAAAGAGAAATGCTAGCCTATTGCCCATTCCCAAAGGATGGTACTTGCTCTTAGATTCTGAAAATATAAAGTATTAGTGAGTATAGTGGTCTGTGCCTTATTTCTTTCACTCATTATTGTCTTTGATACAGGAAGCTGATGACTATCTGAGCTGGTTCCATATTTTAATCTATTATTATTAATGAACCTGCTCAGAATGTTCTTGTGTTTCTCTGCTGGTGCACACACACACATTATCATTTCTTCTGGGTAAGCATCAAGGAATGTAAATATCTAAATTTACTTTTTATACCTACAATGGAGACACTTATGTGGCAATGATTCAAAAGCCTACTTTCTGTCTGAAACAGTTACATACACAGTGACAATGGTAAAGGTTATCACCATTAAATGATAACTAAATGTCTGAATGTGTGAGACCCTTCACATATATAATCTCATTTCTTTTTCATGACCACCATACAAATTATGCATTATTATTATTGTTATTGTTGTGTAAATGCTACAAATAAAAATACTGACTACAAGACACTGAATTTAGTGTCTGCACTGAATATGGCTATGCATTTGTGTGTGTGTTTGTGTATGTGGATACATGCTCATTGAATAGAGCTAAAAGAACAGGAAGTATTGGAATTTCTCACTTCAACATGAGGCTGGAGGTTTATTTGAGGAGTTCAGACAACCTGAGGAATGGAGAGTACTGTATATTGTGTGAACAGAGGGCACAGGAGGAGTGAAAATGGGAAATAGGCTTTATTTTCCTTGGTGTGTATATGTGTGAACACATATTTGGGGGAGGTGATCAAGGAATGAGATATAGCACAGTGAACAACAATCTAGGAGGATAAATAGTGTAAGAAATGGAAAATTCTTTAAGTTTTTGAAGTACAGAAATTTGCAGAAAAGCTACAAAGGAATGAAGGAAGAAAGAGTTCATGAATTTCTGGTAACTGGGTGCCTGTGTACAGAACTGGCTGATAAGGAAAGCAATCAAAAAGGTATTACAGGAGTGAAAAGAGGCCACTGACATTTAAATATAGAACAGTGGACCTCAGGAGAAAAGTCAGGCTTACAACTAACAAAACCCAGTATTTTTTAGTTTTAAAGAGTATAAATACTCACATATATGTTGTCTATGGCATGAGATGTGAATACAGACACTTGAGCTTATTCTTTTCATAAAAAGCTGAAGACAAACTTGGTTCAAATTCCCTTTCAAAGGAGAATATGAAGAAGGCAGGCCTTGAGACACATCTGTTGTTTTGCTATAGCACATTGCCTCTACATGAAAGTGATGACTGAGACACACCAACATTTCCTCATCCCGCTTAAATGTAAAGCACTGCACAGGAGTCTGGTTTTTGTGAACTGCAATTTCTATCCTCATCTCTAGGTATGAGATTGCATCCATATGTATGGGAACTAAGTGTTTTGGCAAAATATGTTGTCCTTTTGTTCCCATAGTCTCTATTGATAAACTCCTCTGTGGAAATTGACATCAAAAAAGAAATAGAGATGTCAACATCTAACACTCCCGACTACGACATTGTAAGAAGACTCCATAGTGACTTATGGGAAGCCTATCCTACAGGGCTTCACTTGTGCTTTATAACACAATACTTGCTCTTTTCAAAATTAGGAAGACTTAAAAAATTATAATAGGTTACATTACTATTCAAAAGTAGGCAGTTATTCTTTTAACCCATGCTCTGATGAATGCCTAGGAAAAGGTGGGTGCTTGGTGTTTGATGAATGATTGCTGCAATGTATGAAATATTGTTTTGCTTTAGCTGTACATATTTTTTTTTATAGACTGACCTCATCAAGCACTTGTCTATTCTGTTGACCTTAGTTTCTTCCTCTATTGATGCATTTTTCTACGCTGGGGGAGAGGAAAAGATTTCATGGAGTCTGTACATCTTTTAGCACTCTTAGGGGTAGCAATGAAGATGGTTGGAAAGTCCACTAGCTGATATATCCTCTTCCACTAGCTCACAATGATATGTGCTAATGTGCCTTTGCATTGATTTTTTGCATGTGTCAAGATTAAGCACAAGACATACGTCAATTTATGAATTCTTTTCTCTTTCTTTTTTCCTTTCATTCCTTAGTTGTGACCTTAAAAACATGGCTGGTTCAACTAGATTGAACTATTCAGTTAGATTAATCTTGTAGAATACAGGGCACACATTTTGTCATTTAAAGGGCACACATGTGCATGTGTCAGTAAGTTGCACCACATAGATTGGGACAGCAATTGTTTCAAAGGTGGGATCCATATGAGAAGGTGATGATTTCCATGTCTAGAGTAGGAACTGAGCTAAGCACAGTCTTGGTGTTTCAATCCACACTGAACAGGTGATGTTGGAAGGGCATACTTTTGAAGTAAGTCATTGTTTATCATGTGGAAATTCAGGCAAACATCAGATGCCAGCATTTCCCAAATGTTGCTTATCTTATACAGTGTATGCCATACAGCATTTAATGGTACCTGCCTGCTTTAGTGGAAGCAGAACTTACATGAACTCTGTCTGGGTGGTGGTGCTGTTGTTTGTAAGAATACTGTGTGTGTGTGTAGGAGGGGACTGTTAAACATCTGCCCTGTTCCTTTTTTTTTTTTTGACAGAGCTTGGATTGATCTCCATCACAACCTGCGATATTCTTTTATTACTTTCCCACTGATTAGTACTGCTGAGAAACTTTAATCTCACATATCCTCTCTGCTCTATTCTATTTACTTAAATTAAATGTTTAATGTTTCTTTGAGCTAAGTCTGCTATCCCTATCAATCACAGGATCACCATAATTTTTTATTGCTTGTTTTACATAACGTTTGTGACAGAAACGAAATGCATGAGTTGCAAATGAAAGTTTTATTTTGCTTAACAGTATGAGTTACATTGACTTCTTTCTCTGTTGTTCATCTTTTTTCGATTGCTCTTTCTATATCAATATTGCGAATGCTATCTTTAAATATTCTTCAGAGTTCATATTGGATCAAAATGTATACGTGTGCATTTATCTCAACACCCTCTTAATCCAACAGACAAATCCAACTAAGAAGTTGTTTTTTCGAAGAAGAAGAAGAAGAAGAAGAGAAGCCACACTCACAAAACCCCAAAATACTGTATCTTTTTATCTAGAATAACATCCCTCGCCCCCCTCCACCTGCTTTGAAGAAGAGCCCTTTAAGGTGTGTGCCAGTGTGTGCCTTTTCCCAAGCCATTTGGGTGCTGCTGCCACAGGAGATATTTTTGCATTACAAAGACGCAGTTCTAAAAATGCAGAGCAGGTAGTTAAGATCCTGGGGGATGGAAAAGGCAGGAGCATCATCAGCCAGCTGGGGGATGACCTGATTCCCTAGAATCCCCAGTCCTCTTCCTCTTTCCTCCCAACATCCTTCCTTCCCTTTTCTCGTCTTCCCCAACCCCCCTTTTCCCTTCCCCAGATAAGCAGCTCCGGGAAACAAAGAGCTGGGCTCTTCAGACCTCAGCGTTGGAACCTAGGGCTCTCTGAGAAGGATCTCATTTCGGGGACCAAGGCTCTCAGAGCTCTGTGTCCCCTCCCCAACCTCCCCCGCCTCCCTTGCTTGCTCGCTGCTCCCTCCCTGCTCGCTGCCTCCCCCATCATAGCAGCGCTGGGAGGAAGGCGGCCAGGGCTCAAGATGGCTTTAGCCAGGCTCTGCGCCCTGTTCGCCTGCTGCTGGGGGCCGGCTGCGGTGCTGGCCACAGCTGCCGGCGACGCGGATCCATCCAAGGAGCTGGAGTGCAAGCTCAAGAGCATCACTGTGTCGGCGCTGCCCTTCCTGCGCGAGAACGACCTGAGCATCATGCACAGTCCCTCGGCCTCCGAACCCAAGCTCCTCTTCTCTGTGCGCAATGACTTCCCGGGAGAAATGGTCGTAGTGGACGACCTAGAGAACACGGAGCTACCCTACTTCGTGCTGGGTGAGTCCCTGGAGAGGTAGAAGAGGCCGGAGGAGGCGCTGGACCGGCGCCCCCACCCCCCACTTGGCCCGCTCCACACCTCCACTTGCTGCCGGCGCCTCCCCTCCCCCACACTACCTCCCTGGATCCGCCCCACTGCTGGACCTCTCTCCACACCCACTTGCAGGCCGGCACTTTGGCTTTAGTGCACCTGATGTCTCCCCAAATCCGACCGATCCGGAGACCCGACCCCCCTTCTCAGTTGCCTTGCCCCAAAGGAACAGGTTGCTGGAGGGTCTCAGAAACCTTCCTCAGCCTTGAGCTGGGAGTTTTCATTCAGGAACACATCAGTACAGCGTCAGTTTCCAGTCCAACTCTCATAGGCCTCTCTCCCTGCTTACATGCCACATGCTTAGCTCTTGGCTTCACACATTTGGGCACCTATAGTCACCCACCACTATCTCCAGGCCTTAGGAATAAGAATTCTGTGGTCACCTTGCCAGCACGTGAGGGCTGATCATCCCTCATCCAAAAGCCTCCATCTGTCACCAGGGCTTTGATAGCCTTCCTTCCAAACAAGTTTCTTATGTGGCTGGAGTTCATCTTGGGAAGTTGTACTTCCACGCCTAAATCTTAACAACCTCCTTATTCAGGCCCCTCCACATCTCCATGATGCTTTAAAGTCTCTCGTTTAAGGAACTGGCCCAACTGTGTGGCTCAACTATTGCTATTGCGCTCCTCTGTTCTTGAAACTTCCTTAGGTGTAGATATCCTTGCACACAGAACAGCTTCCCTGGGCAAGAGGCTTTTCTTGCCTTTGTTTGCAACTCTCCCATCCCTTTTTCAATATTTTCTAACAGTCACCAAATCCCTTCAGATGCTGACTGAATCTTATGTCGCTTTGACTCTACCCTTTTTGTTTTCATTACCAGAATCTTGCAAAGCATCGTAGGTTCATGTGACTTAGGCAGTTTCTCTGCTCCATCTGAAACTCCATGTCTCTCCATGCTGCCCCCACCTACTGTGCAGTCCATTTCTCAAAAATTCGATGTATGTAGTCTTACAATATGCTTCACATATTATAACTTTGTTCAGGAAAGGAGTTAAGGATACCATAATTCAGTCTCTAGATGCAGAGAGAGAGAGAGAGAGGGAGAGAGAGAGAGAGAGAGAGAGAGAGAGAGAGAGAGTCCAGGATGCTATTACATTTACTTAACATCCTGCACACTCAAGTTCACTTTGCATGAATATGGTTCCCCACTGGCCATGTGTAGGTTGAAGCCACAGGTGAAATTATAAGCTCTCTCCCTACCCTTCTTTCACAAAGATTCATCTTTATACCCAGAGAATTTAGGGAGTAGGTGAGGAAACCCTGGTTCCTGAATTTCAATGGAAAAGTAATTTTAAAAATTGCCTGGTCCTATGAAAAGTTTATTTACAGTTCCTGGAGTGCAACTCACTTAATACCATTGAAGCCAACCTACACACTTGAATGGATTATTTTTTTTATTTTTTTGCAGGAAAAATACCAATAACATAATAAAGATTGGGGGCTGGTAGAAACAGAAACAGCGTGAATATGCTACTCATTACAGCGTTCAATTTGTTGAGTTTAGTGGATGTAAAGTTCGTGTTGAAGTCATGCTGATGTGCAAATACAATCTGTTCGTGATGCTTTGTAAAAATGAATGTGGAGAATTATATGTTTCTAAAGGGGTTGTTTGGGGTTCTGTGTGCAGTATTTACTGTGCATAAAGTTGGACATATGCGGATGAAAAGGGGAGGCTGGGCTAGAAGGTGCTCAGAACTCCACTTCTCTTTTTGAAAAATCCCAAACCCGGGGCTGTGTACTGTGATATTCCTATATGAGCCCGATGTCCAAAACTCAGATGTTCAAGAGTGGGTTTTCTGCGCCTTTGTACTGTAGCTGCCCATTGCAGCACCCTGTTGGGGTTGCTATGGTAACCTACTGCACTAAGGCACAGGCACTTTCACTTCAGAACCAGAAAGTGCAGGATTGTTCTCCAACCTCTCAGTCACTCAAATAGGCTCAGAGTCAGTGACTTGCTGGTGTCCGCCCCTTTTGGCCTGGGATTCCCAAAGGAGCAGCATCTAAGAGAGAAGAATGAGAGGAGTTCGAATTCATGGAGGACAGGCTGAAGGACACATACACCTTTTTAAGGCTACCCTTTGTGGTCCTGAGTGCTACAACTGAAGACACACAGTGACGGGCATAATAATCTGTGGTAGGTCTTGTCTTACACGTCCCAGGAAGCAACTCTCCACCAGCCAATAGTTCTGGGAATTCATGAAGTTCCTACTTCTTTGCTCTCTTTGCTACTATCAGGACCCTGCCTGGCCCAGGTGCTCTCTAGTTGACAGGAACACAGACGCTTGTGTGTTTGGATGTTGAAAAACATAGGAATGCTGAGATGTGTCTGTCAGATGAGCAGGCTCCGTGGAGGATGGACTTAGCAACACCTTGGCCAAAATCAGGTCCTGTCACTCATGGGAAAAAAAATGAGAATAAATAACAAAAACAAATGTTGGCGCTTTTTTTTCCCTCTGAGGATCAAGTCAGACTTTTCTCATTCCAAATAAGGATCTTCCAAAAGTGATCTTGCTGCCAGCTTTGCAGGCCCCATATCCTTTCAAATCAGCTGCAGTTTTCAGGATTCTTTTAAGATTTTTGTACATGCCTCCTTCATGGAGGGCTTTTGTCCCCCGCCCACAGCTATCCAGTCATATGAATGTTACATTCAGGTTCCCTTTTTGTGAAGCCGTCTCTAGCACCTCCACAGACCACTGAAGCTGGAACACTTTTGTATTTCTTTGCAAAGACTAGAAAAAAATATATGTGTGTGTGTGTGTATTTGTGTATATGTATATATATTTGTGTATATGTGTATATATATATATATATGAATGGAATATAAGGTGTATTTGAGTTGGCTTTGTCTAGGATAACTGAAAGTTCATGTGGAAAGATTAAGATGATAATGGTGACTATGAATACATGGATATAGGAACGGCCTGGCTATGAATGGAACCTTGATATAGGAACGGTGGGAAATGCATGTGGTTCTGGAGAGTAGGCCATGGCTTTCCACAGGTCAGACAGGGAGGGTTGACTTGCCACAGAAAGCAGTGATGCGTGGCTCCAGAGACTATCTCAGCTATCAGCCTGTCCATTTTATTTGTAATATCATCTCTTGTGGTAGGGGAGAAGGAATCTTTGCCTCCTGTTCTTTGAGGTGGGAGTTGCAGACTACGGTACAAGGATAAGATGGCACTTTAAGTTACGTGTACTTCAGCTATCCAAAGCTTTGTATTGGAATATTTAAATTCAGGTCCTGTCATCTCTAGCTTTCCTGCCTTCCCACAAATATGAATTTTATTGTGAATGATTGTCTTCCCTATGGTACTTGTCAGGCAGCTCCAAGCCAAATAATATACATCTCTGCTTTCAGGTGTGTTATGAAGGCTTTCTAAAGTATTGCAAAACAACTGTAATTTCTAACTAAAAATATTTGGGCATATAAGCCATATTATCCTCTTGGGAGAATTCAAAGGTTTACTAAATTAATATCTTAACTAAAATTCTTGTCTCATCTTTCATAACAGAAGATATTCCTGCTTTGGGAGCACATTTGATCTTGGGATGGAGCTAATATGAGGAGGGACGTCCAGCTTTGCTGTGCTGTGAATAGATGTGTTTATCACTCCCAACGACATCTGAAGAGGATGTTCCTCTTCTCCAAACCCAACTCTTGAGCCTTTGCATGTACAGACCTTAGTGATATAGCTAGTCCATATGCTTTGGTGTTTTGTATTAGCTGTTATGGATTTAATAGAAGAAAGTATACCTAAGGATAAATCAGTTAGCCTGTAGAGGAATAATAAGGACCCACACAAGATGCTGTCAAAAGTGTCTGGGGCAGCCCAGTGTGGTGGTTAAAAGAACCTGCTATGAAGGCAGATCTGGTGTCAGCCTCTGACTTGCCACCCTTTCCAGCAATAGAGAAGAGTGAAGATCATTGGCGATAAAGAGATTGCTCAGGGCCCCATTGTTAATCATGGATTGATCTGTCACTTAAACTTAGGACAGGTAATATGACATTTAGGCTTTTATCTATGCCTTTTTCTGTATGCTTTAATTTTTTTTCAAAAATCTATCCTTTTACACAGATAAAGGATTTCTGGCAATGAATGGGATAGAGAAAACACTCACCTGCTTTCTACAGAGAAATCTTTTGTGTGTAAATGTCTCTCACACAGCTTTATCCATTCAGTGGATCCTTACACGAGCCTTGATGCAGAAGGCGACTCCATCAAGAAGCACCCAAGAAGTTTTATTTAGCTACAAAGGATTTGGCAATCCTTATTTACAGCCCTTTCCTTTACTACTTGGAGGTATTTTATGGTATCCAGAGACATGATGAACCTGCTGGGTGAGGATGATGATAATATGTTTAATACTCTGAGAAGTGCCCCCCTGGAAATGCAAATTAAGAATATGATGGGGGAGGATCATGAGGCCATGCAATAACTCTCTGTGTGTGGCTCCGGTAGGAAGCTTCTGATTTTGTTATATGGTCTTGTGCTTAGAATCCACTGTCGGAGTCCAGTGAGCTATCCCATAATGAGCAACTAGCTATATATACAACATTGGACAGCTTTTCCTCCGTATTGGTGGGCTTTGAATTAGCGGGAAGTAATTGAATATTTCAGTATCCCCAACTTCTTTTCACAGCTCTGTCCATCTTCCACTGAAAATGGAACTTTAAAATGTATTTCCTGTATTTCTCTTGCTCTTCTGTACAGTGAACTTTAGGTTAACGATGAGCAAATTTATAGAGTGGCGGCCTCATCTGAGACACGGTGGCATGAATGATGGCAATCTGAAGCTGGAATTTTCAGCACTTAAACAACACACACTTGCAGAATGTGCTAATTTATAGTATTGAGAGGGTTATTATTTATTGTTTCTCCACAGAAATGTAGATTTTTACATCAAAGGAGTTTTGAATGCAGGAATGATGAATTATACGATGCTTCAAGTGTTCTTCAAGATGTGCTGATACAGCTTAAATTCAAGACATTGGCGCTCATGAAAGAAAAATAAATACCAGCTTAATTTTTTTATTCCTCTTTGGAGGGAAGATTGAGATCTTGTTTTATAGAGCAAAGTCATACACATACATATGTATTCACACACACACATTCTCTCCTTTGCTTCCTCCCTCTGTTGCTTTTTTCTTTTATTCCCCCCTCTCCTTGCTTTAAATATAATTGAACTTAAATGGCTAGGAGTTTCTCAAAGAAATGCCAGTTTATGAGGACAGAATTTTCAGTGAAGACATGTCAAATTTTAATTTCTTCACTTTTATACCATAACCAGATAGATGCCCACAGACTGTAGAGAAGCTCTATTTTAATCAAGTTAATCACCCAGGACAAGTTAGCCTATGATAGTTTCTAATGCATTACAATGACATCTATCACCATATTACTTTTATTACAACCCTTAAAACCTTTATAAGAAAATCAAAATATCTGCCTGGACATTCATGAGGATTCTTTTCAAGGAACAAAACTCAGAAAAATTAAATTATTGTAGATGGAAATCTAAACTAATACTGTAACTCTTATAAAAGCAAGGTTGAAAATGTGCTCACCTAAAGACCAAGCCATTTCACCTCTAGCTATGTAGCACACAGCACAGAAAGTGCATACAGAGGAATACTTGCAACAATGCTGCTCGTAACAGAAAAATCTGGACACACCACTAGACAAAAACTGGAAGTAAATATGGCGATACCTCCACCTAGTGTGATATGATCTAGTCATTCTGTGTAAGGACGGGTAACGATGTGGTCAAATGTTCATGCAAAGAAAAGACACAAAAAACAAAAGAAGAATGGAATGTCCCCTATTATGAAAGATCTTAATGAGAAGGGAAAGAAAAAAGGGGAGTTTTAAGATGATGGCAGGACTTGATTTGGGGTTTTGTTTTGTTGTTGTTTAGTTTTGAAAAGCATGTTTCAATGTTTAGAACAATTTTACATGTATGATCATGCACTTCCTCCCCCTGTTAACCTTTACATTAATATGGTTTTTTTTTTTTTTGACACAGTTGAAGAACCAGCTTTTGCCTTTCAGGATCCCATCCACAACACTACTTTACATTTAGTTGTCCTGTTTCCTCAGACTTCTCTTACCAATGGTGGGTTCTCAGATTTGTTCTTAATGACCTTGACAGTTTGAAGAATATTGCTCAGATATTTGTAGAATGTTCTTCCATTGGTATTGGTCTGGTCTTGCCCCAGTAATTAGAAGAGATGTGGTATTTGAGGATGAAGGTATATCTTGTCATTTCTATCATACAATATCAACATGACTGCTCACAGGTACTATTGATCTTGATGACCGAGTGAGATTGTGCTGTGAGGTCTCCTCTGTAGAGGTTCACTTTCTTCCCATTGTATACTCTACTCCAACAGAACACATTGCTCACAGACCATACTGTGCTACCTACAGTCCACTTGTTTTATAGGCTTAGTTTATAATTATTATAAGTTATTTAGAATCATTCTATATAAGAGAATTGTATTTTCTGTTTATTTATTCAATTATTCATTCATAACAAATGCACTCATAAATATTTCTTTTATACTTGGAGTTTTAATTCAATACTATTATATTGATTTTATTATTTCAATTGCTTGTTCTAGCTTTGCCTAAAAGGGAACTCTTTCAGTGGGCTTCTGTGTATCTCACATACTTCTGTTAGTGTGGAGTTTTGCTTTGAAGACTTTCTTACTTTTAGCCTATGTAAGCTCTTCTAGGTTTATTTATTCAGCATATTCCACACCTTTACCTGACATAGTTCTGTTTCTAAGGAGCCCTGATTCTTTGTTTGAAAATGGTATTAGAAACCAAGATCTAGGCACCAGGAATTATTTTATGCACTGCACAGGTATCGTTGTTTCTACTCTGTCAACTGCTAGAACAAAGGAACAAAACGTGTATGCTGACTCATGCACATGTATTCACAGTGTTTCTGCATCTGTAGGTATATTAAACTAAGCATCAGTTGATGCTGATGACTCTAACTCCATTCCACTCTCTATATTATTAATGGCTTCGCAAATTGTTATACACTTCCCCTCCTGATTATCTCATTTCAACAATGAGAAACCTGGATCTGATCATCTGCCATCTAGTCATTTAAAATTTCCACTCCAGTGTGAAGCTTATAGAGGTTATCAGAACTTGCCTGTCTACACCACTATGGGAAACGACTTTAGCAGCTGGAGCACAGTTTGGGATACAGTTCCTTTCGCTTTAGTCTTAAACACTACCTATTTCCAAATTTGCTTGGATCAGCACTTACCCCTCACTGCCTTCGGTGAGACTGTCCATATATCTATCTCTGTTAGATCCAGCATCTTTGCCACATTCTTTAGCCTATCTTAGGGTCCTCAGACCTCCTAAATGATTACTTTTATTTTAATTTTCTGGTATTCAAGTTGGCTCTTGGTACTCTAAAGTTACATGTCTTGATAGATGCAAAGGTAAATGGCTCTTTTTTTCCCCTTATGTGGTGATACACCCACGGTTATGGGATTATACAGAATAATTTGATTAGCTTACAAAATACTCCAGGCTTCCTTCTTCCCATCGTTACTTCCTTACCCCCATACTCTTTGCGGATTAGACAGGCTCTTCAGTTGAATCCAGGTGTATTTGTCTTCAGTGCCTTTCTTTGTCTCATAATTTTTCTTTGCATGTTCAGGAAGTTATCTTGACTCCTAGAGGTGTTGATATGTTTGACACACACATTTATTATCCTGGCAGGATTCTTGCCCTGATCCTGTGTGCTTACAACAGACAACAGGGCTAACAGTGATTCAGGAAATACTATTGTCTCCCAGTTCTGTCAAACATTTTTTTTTAAACAGGACCCATTCCCTTGATGTCTGCCAAGAGCATCCATCCTTTTTGTAGATTTGTACCAAAGTGGCCAAAGAAACTTGCCATATTTGTTAGACAGCTTAGTGAACATATATTGAGTGTCTCCTTTTTTTTTTTTAAATGTCTTCAGCTGGGCAATGTTGGCACACACCTTTAATCCCAGCACTTGGGGGGCAGAGGCAGGAGGATTTCCATGAGTTCCAGGGCAGCCTGGTATACTAGAGCTAGTTCCAGGACAGCTAGGACTGTTACACAGAGAAACCCTGTCTCAAACAACAATAACAACAACAAAATGTCTTTGTTTTGTCAAGAAAGTGGTTCTGGCTGAAGGCTGCATACAAGGTTTTGTGTATTTACTTCCTTTTTGATTATTTGTGTTTATTTATTGTGATCTTAATGCATAGGTTTATGTTAACAATATTCTCCAACTTATAGCTTAGTCTTATCTCAAGTCTACATAAGCAACTCTCCTTCCAGAGGTTTATTAATTTATCTGGGCATTCATTTCACTTCATTTTTGTTCCTAATTCCTAGTCACTCTTCCCCATAAAAATATCTATTCTATGTGTGTGTGTGCATACCTGTGTGCAGAAGCTCAGGTACTCCATGCAATATCATACTTGGGGGGGTCACAGGACAGCTTATGGGAATCATTTCTTTCCTACCACCTTGTGGGATCAAGGGGTTGGATTCAGCTCCTCAGGCCTGTTTGCAAGTACCTCTACCTGTTAAGCCACTTAGCTGTTCCATAACTATCCTATACAGTTTTATTTATTTATTTATTTATAGAATGAGGCCCATGTATCTTGGAATGGTCTTGAATTTTTTTTTAATTTTTACTTTTTATTCCTTTAATTAAATACACATTTAGTATAATAATCTTAACGCCAAAACATATTTGCTTGGCTTTGGAAAACATACGGTATTTCTTATGTGTCTGATGTAAATTAAGCTTTGGCTTCAGGAGCAGAGAGCACACACAATCAATAGAGTTGGGATAACAACTCTCCCACAGCTCATCTTCCAGCAGTGACCGAGGGTGGGTGAGCAACATCATCGATGCTATCGTGAGACACAGACACACAGGTCCATACAGGTGTTCCTTCTCAGTGACTAAGGTCACAACTCACCGTCTGTGCATTTCTCTGATCTTCCACTTGTCTTAATATTTCAATTAAACTTTATGTCACTTTGTTAGGGTGTTTTTATTATTATACAGTTCTTGCAAAAGAAAGATGAAATGGAAAGATGCAAAATCCCCTGAAATCACAGAGTTAGTAAGATGTGCAGGTAGAATTAGATCCACAGATCTTCATCCCATACTTGCATTTGAAAATGGTTGACCCCTAGCTTCACCAACAGATAGCACACAGGTGCTTCCTGAGTGGTTGTCTGTTTAGGATTTGTATGTCATCTGTAGAGAGTGTACCTATTGTCACAAGATTATAAGAAGAGTTAAATCAGCTAACAGAGAAGACAATTTGCCCAGACCTAGTCACTGACAATAGATCAGCGTTAGTTCTCATATTCATTTCATCTCCCTGAATGATTTTATGGTTATAGCATTCTGGGTGGGTGTATGAACATATAGACAAAGTAGCCAGATTAAAAATGTCTGGTATCAGTTAAGCACTGACTATATCAAGGTTCTGTGCTAGGTCTTGAACTTCTTATACCTCCTATGTTCTTGGGCTATGGGTGTGCTTGACCACTCCCCTTTCTTTTATGTCCTTAGCACTATATTTATTAAGATTCAGCTGTGTTGTATGATTATAGACCATTTCTGTTTAACAGTGTCTTCTGAAATAATGTTATTGTTTTATATATGCCTTATCCAGTTTGGTTAATCCTAATAGCATAGACCTCTTGAGAACCTCAAATATGGGTAGCACAACAGAGTGACTAAATTTTAATTTTTAACATTTAATTTCCTAACTCTCAAATAAGTTCCTACCATATCTAGCAATGCATATACAGAACACTGGTACCATCATTCAAAGGGTTACAGATGCTGTAGAACACTCCATTGTGGATATTTTACCATCTTCTTAGATGGCTGACACCCAGGTTGCCTTCTGCTGCCCACCACTGGACACAATGTTGCAATTATCACCTTTGTGCCTATTTCCTGAAGTATTTTGGGGGAATTTTTTATGCACCTTAGTGTGAGGAGATTTCTGGTTCATAAAGATGACAAATATGTCATAGGTTTGCGTTTGAGTGGTTTATACCAGTCTGCATACTCCTCAGCAATATGTGAAGGTTTCTGTACCTCCCCATATCTGTTCTGTATCTTTTACCCTTACACAGTTCTGTAATAATTGCCACTCCACTAGAATGGCATTCCAATGCTAATCAGTTTGTATGTTATTAATATTCAGATGCTTGGTAGAATATTGCTTTGCCTATAATATGAATTGTAAATATTTTACATGACATTGTGTATTTTGCCTTTGATTGTATTTGTTTCATTTGTTTGTTTTTGTGAGGGTCTTATATAGCCTAGGCTGGCCTTTGTCTCCCAAGTTTTGAATTGATAAATGTTCATCACCATTGTAGACCTTATCTCTTTATTTAGTTACTGGGTTTTCAGAAAGATTTTAAAGTTATAAAATTAAAGCCATTAATTATTTCTTTTGGATTCTATTCATTTTCCATGTCTTAGCTGAGAACTTTTTGTACACGTAAAGATTCTAAAAGGATTCATAAGTTTTCTTTTAATACATAGTGGTTATACTTTAAATTTAAATATTTGATAGATATTGAGCTTATTCTAGCATATAGTATGACATACAACCTTGTCCAGATGTTCTGTGTGAAGTAACACGTTAGCTATCCCTATAGTTACTCAGATGTCTGTACCAGTCATTAACAGTTACAGGTTTCCTTCTGGTTTGAGATGTCACCTTTACTATATACTCATTTGATAATTAGGTTAAATTGAATAAAAATTAGCATATTACAGAAGAGTTGATTTATTTTTCCTTCATAAAGAGTGTTTTTAAAATTAATTTTTTTGATATTTATAGAGCTGATGATAGGATTTTTCTCTTTGGATTTATTTGAGAAGTGAATTATATACATAGATTTCCTCATTTTGAACTGCTCTTGCATTTCTAAATCAGTCTTCACCTGGTAATAATTAATTGTTCTTTGAATATGAAATTGGATTTTGTTTGATAATGTTTCATGGAGAGTACATCACATCACTAATTCTAAGTGAGGCTGTCCCTGGTTTTCTGACTGTGTAGCCTTTGTCAGAATTTAGTAGCAATTTTACATTTGCTCCATAAAAGTAATTGCTTCTTTTTTCAAGAACAATTTAAACAGCATTGAAATGATCTATGGTGTCTAAATCATTGCCTGGTGATAGGATGATTATAATGACCAAATTGTGAATTAGTGACTTTGTTGGTGAGATAATGAACATGTAAGTAAGAGGTCTAAGTCAAAGGATGCTGGAATATATGAATGGGTCATAGATCTTCTTGGTTTGGACGAGAAATTATTAGCTATATCTTAAGAAGCAAATAGAATAAAGGATAAATCCAAAAGTAGGTCAAGGGATGTAAATGAATACATACTTTGGTGCCCATGTTGAAAGTGACAACACATAGTTGAAGGAACAGGAGATTAAACATGTACAACCTAGCAGAACTTAGCGAAATTTGTTTTTAACGCTTCTAGACTGCAGGTAAGATTGACATATCGTCTAGTTTCCTTGAGACTCTATTTTCACTGTAATCTGTATTCACCGTAATCTTCCAGCACACTGAAATTCTGTACACTGTCTGTCTGTGGTCCTGACTGTGGCTTTCGATTTCCCTGCTTTCCCCTGGAGAGTTGCTTTTTCTCTACATATAAGTTCCTTTTGATTCATTCTTTAACCCATTTGTTTTCTCTTCCTCTCTTTTCTGAGTCTCCTTTCCAGAGTCTCCTGGGTGAGTAATATGGTGAATCTTGATTTTTAAATTGGCCTAGGAAATTAATAAAGCACACATGTGTGTGTTTTCAGAGCTCACAGGATCACAGATATTGAGGCCTATGACCTAATAATCAATGGCTTGTTTCTTTGATGGGTTCAGAATTTAAGTGGACTATTGTGAGATGGTGGAACTGTTAAACGTGGGGTCTAGTTGCAAGAAGTAGATTGGTAAGATATACCTTTGAAGGCTGTATTTTATTCGTTACTCCTTCTTATTATGTATTCCCCTTTGGTTCCTGGCTTACACGAGGTGAACAGCTTTTGTCCACCATATTTTCTTCCATATGTCTCTGCCTTGCCTTGTACCTAAAGCAATGAAGTGAACTATGTACTTAAACCACTGGAATTGTGACTGAATAAGTCTTTTTCAACTGTGCCTCTCATATATTTGTCATGGGACCAAAAGTATGACCAGCACAGTGACATTTTTTTATCCTAGCACCAACCTGGGATATAATCTGATAGAATGTCTTGCCAAAGGGTAGGGCATGTCTCCTCTGTACACTTTCTCAGATGTATCATGGGATGGATGGCTACTTCCTTTGCCACTCCATTGCATCTTCCATAGCATGCATTCTCAGCATCAGGACCATGCATGGGCTCCAGAGTTCACGGAATGTAAAGTGAATATGCAAATATAAATTCTAAACATAGAGTTACTTCTTAAGTGAGATTTTTAAATGGGCCTGATAGTCTAGTTTTCTGAGAAAAAAAAAGAGGCTGTGTAAAAATAACTGAGAGGAGAAAAGCTTACAGACCCTCAGGTAACAGTTCTAAGGTCAGTGTTTAAGTTTGGTAGGATTTTGTGCTTTTATCAATTGCTCAGAATCCTAAGACCCCTCCATCCTCTTCCTTTGCTCTCCTGCAGGCCAGAATCCTTTTCTACGGCAAGGCAGTTCAAGACGGTGAATGAATTTTCTGGAAGGGGAAGGGCAGGTGTTTTCAGGATAACACTTTTGAAGGAAATGAGGAAATGTTGCCCACATCCTTTATACCTCCATAGCATACCTGGAAATGCAATGTTAGCTAGTGACTACATACTAGACTTAATTCAACAAAATGAAGGAAGGAGATGATGGAGGGAAGGAAATGGAAAGGGGATATATATATACATATATATATATATATTTTTTTTAAACACTGCACATAAGGACACCTCCAAAACAAAGAAGCACCCCTTAGCACACATGCAATTCTGCTATCCTTACAAAAACAAAACAAAACAAAAAAACACACTTATTTTTGGGAGTTCACCCCTTCGGTTCTGTCCCCTTCTGTCTTCTGCAGCCTCACTCATCAGCACCCACTACTCCCCAGAGTAGTCCTAGTTTCTCTTGCAGTCTGCCTCTTGTCTTTATACAAGCTGTATTAGCTGTGCTGACCCAGATTAACAAATGTTTCCTGAAAGGACAAGGTGGTAAATATTTTCAATCTTAGGCCACTTTGTCTCTACCACTCAATAGAGCCTCATAGTGGAAGGGCATCCATAGATACCAGGTAAATATAAAAGGTAAATGAAGGACTGTGGCTATGTTCCATTAAAATTTTATTTAGAAAAACCAACAAAAGCACCACACATTATACTGACCAACCTTTCATGCAGACAGTTATGTCTAATGTCCCACTTTATAATTCTCTGATGCTCCATGTGCCACAGTTCCACATTCCGATTCACATTTTGTTACACACACGACTGGTCCCACTCGTTTGGTCCCCATGTGTGTCTAGCTCTGATATTGTGCTGTGTGTCACAATTCCTATTCCAGCCTTTCTCATGCTCTCTTTCCACTCTGCCCCTCATTTGGTTCCTGGAAATCCAACAGGTCATTGACCACCTTGTATTTCCCATGTGCATTCGAATGCTTTGACACCATCATTTCCTAATAAACAGTTTATCACTATATTCAGTTGTCTTGTCTGTGTTACTACTCTGGTGCTCATATGAGCATATGAGAATTGTCTCCCAAAATCTATGGGCATTTCTTCCAAGTCCAGAGCAAATGCTGCATTTTGTATATGATTGTTCTTATTTGTGTGGATTTGAGGCACTATAATATGACTTCTGATCTCAGTTTGTTTCTAAAAGTTGCTTGTTAATAGTTTATTGACCATGATGAACTTCCTCTCACATTTCCTTAAGTGACTATTTCAGATTTTTTGTAAAATCATTAAGCTCACAGCTTAGTTACTGTGTTTTTACACTAGCTAAGATCTTGTTTCATACTGCACCTAAAGTTCTAATGACCTTTGATTTCTCTGTAACTCCAACCTCTAAATGTATAAATTTTGCTTTCATTATTTTCCACCAATTTCTAATACTTTCTGAGTAGATATTGAGTCCCAGATGTGACCCTTGACTCTGACAATATAATCACAAATAAAGGAGACATAACCCTCTTACAAAAGCAAGATTTCCATCTCTCTAGGGCCTCACTGTTTCTGCCATTCCTCTCTTCTAGATTTTCACTCTTTCCCCTCAGTCCCTACTTTCTCTTATAAATATCCTCAAGTCTCTTTATCCACCCACCTATGTGTACTCCTGGCCAGCATCCGTCCCCTAATCAGCTCCAACACACTTCTTCTACCCTCATCCTAGTAGCCTTTCACGCTGTGGCTCTTCCTTGAAGTGACAGGTATGGGCTTAATTGTTCATTGATAATAAGATAATTGCAACAGCTCTAGGCATCACATCATATGGGACAATATTCAGAGGAAGAGTGAAGATTGATTTGGGTTACTCTCTTGAAAGAAAGAGGCTGCATTTTCCCAGTAGACTGTGGAAGCCACTCCTTGCTACTTTTTAGTCTAGTAAATAGAACAGAACTATCCCTGCACATCCTTAGATCAGTTTCTCTTCAGAATGATGCAGTAGCTAGTCATCTCTGAAATAAATCAGGATCTGTTCTGGAGCGGAAGTCAAACTCTCAGGTAAAGTGGCTACCTCAAGGTCACTCCAACTCTCTGTCATTTGTGTCTTAACCTTGAATTGCTTCCATTCTTCTCTCTCTCTCTCTCTCTCTCTCTCTCTCTCTCTCTCTCTCTCTCTCTCTCTCTGTGTGTGTGTGTATGGGGGGTTGCACATATGTTTGTGGTGTGTGAGTGCACATGTATATGTGTATTTCTGTATCATAGGTGCAACCTCTTTCTCCAAACTTTTTGAGGCTCCTTGTTCTTCATGGCACTCCATGTCCACCTCTTTAGGAATGTTCTGTTTCTAAAATTGCTATCTTCTCCATCTGACCACTCCATTAAACATCAGGCTCCTTAAAGGAAGATTGTTTCTTAGCCGAACACAATGGTTTGTAAGTATGGTACCAGTGCTACTCGGGGCTTGATAAACAGTTCCAGGCCTTCCCTGACTTTACAGTGAGATATTTTCTAAACAAACACCCCAGCAAAAACATTCTTAATAATCTCCACACCCAGCTTCCAACATGGTGCTCATGTGGTCTGAAGTAGGTCAGTGCATCTGATCCTGGTTCTACTGATTGTCACCAGGCTAAGTCCAGAGAGGCCTCACGTTTAGTTCACAGATTTCAAAGAAATGTGCCAGCCTCCCAGAGCTCTGGATGACCCTTTCCAGAAGCTCTTTAAAGTGAAATTGTTTCATCATAGTGTTAAGATATCACTGTGTGTGTGTGTTTTTTTTTTCTGAGTTGATATTTACATTGATTGATGTTGTTGGAACCCTGGGGAAAGCTGCAGACACCTTAGCAAGAGGAAGAACAATCACATCAGCTGTTGTAGCAGGCACTGTGTTTATCACCATACTCACCATATAGATCCGGTGCTTACTTAGGGATGACCGAAATGAAGCAGTATAAACAATTCATTTGTTAAGCATCAACCCTTGTGTGCATGTCCTCTGCTATTCTTAAAATGGGAAATATATATTTGCTACAAGCTGCAGTGTGTTTCTGAGTCACGATCTAAACTATCTGCTTTGGTCTCGTCACAGGTTTTATCTGAAGGAAAAGTAGACAGGCAAATTGTACCTTTTCAAATGTATTTACCAAAGTTTTCCTTAAAAAATGGATAAAAAGGGGCTTGGTTAAATAACAAACACTAGTAGTTTGGTTACCACTGCTCAGATTCAGGCTTTTAAGTGAACCATTAGGATATTATAAATATTTATGAAGGCCACAGTGACATCACAGTTTCCCTACATTGAAAGAATTTCCTGATGGAACCAGAAATATTAGAGTGAGAATTATTGAAGCTTTTGCATGAAACAGGCTAACATTCAGAAAATCTATATAATAAGTATATTCTGCTATTTTCCAAGTATTGCTTTGAAAGCATGCATGAATAAAGAAAGTATGTTCAGATTTCAAAATTGATGGTGGATTTTATGTCAAGTGTGTATGGAAAGTTCAGCTTCTGTTTTCAGCTCCCACATAGCCCCTCACCACAAAGAAATTACTTTTTGAGCTTTGAAGTAGTTATCAAGGAAAAATAACCACGATCATTTATGATTTCGTATCTGTTTTAAGCAGGATTATCTTTATAAAATTCAACCAAAATAACTTGGTGCTGTGTTTGGTGCAGAAGCCGAGATGAGAATCCAACTGACTTCTATTAAGACACCATTTAAAGAATTTTTTAAAGTGTATTTATATGACTGTGTGTATGAGCACATGCATGTGGCTGCCTGTGGAGAGCAGAAGAGGGTATCAGATTCTCAGAACTGTTGCAAGTGGTTGTGAGCTGTCTGGTGTGGGTGCTGGGAACTGAACTCCAGTTTTCTTCAAGAGCACAAGAGCTATCTCTCCAACTCCTAAGGTAGCACTTAAAAACTTAGCAAAAATATGTTAGAAACTGCTATTTTAACCAGGCTTCATTTTATAAATGTAATTATCGTTCATAGAATCCATGGGTAATGTTGGCATATAGCAGGGTTGCTATCATTTTTTAATGGAGCCAGTGGATTTTTTAACATATCATAGTTATGTCTTCAGATATGGTACACCTTGGTAGACACAGCCCACATGAACAGACACTCCCAGTGGGCCCTGTGAGATTAGGACTGGAAAACATTGTAGAGACCAAGACTGTGAGAACTCCTGGCCTGGTGCATGGTGTCTTTCATGAGAATGCTACAGCACTTGGCTAACAGCTTTAGTGTCACACTTCCCACAGATACATGACTGTATGTGTTAGTATTTCCCAGCCTCTGAACCTAGTATGCATGCATAGCGTCTGGTCAGTGAGCAGAAGAAAGACAGACCGACTGACTGAATGGATGAATGAATGCCTGCCATCTCATTCTACTTCTAGTTTGGAACTTGTTATCTTTATTTATTTATTTATTTATTTATTTATTTATTTATTTATTTATACTGACTTATTTGAGCTTTCTGTGGTTCCTTTGGGGGTGAGGAGCAGAGCTTTATGTCCCCAATAGCGTCTACCGACCCTATTTGCCATGCTTAGCTCAACCTTTTTCAGCCATGTGAGAATGTCTGTGGGACAGGAAGGAAAGGTGATTGGTTAAGAGTCTCAGCATGTGGGAATTTGAAGGGACATTCAGAGGTACTTCTGTGTAGTCCCTTTCTTTGGGACTTTGGGCATACAGTGAGTCTCGAAGGCACACTGTTATGGTTACCAGGGAGACCAGCTGAGAGACTGACATTTAAAGCAACTTTGGCTTATTTCCCTGGGGCCCTGATATTAAAGGAGATGGTGATGATTATTGTTCTAGAGCTCCTGGAAGAGTTTGAGCTCTGCTAGGACAGGCACTCAAAATCCCAGGCATTTGTACCTTCATCGATTACCAGAGAAACAGTGGGAGAACAGATTCTTCTGGGACTAAATGTTAATCTAGAGAATAATCTGGTTCTTAAGTGTCAGGCCAGAGCTAGGCAAGCCTGAGGACTGGACACTTAGAGATGGGGGATTTAAAGATGTAAGGTGTTCTGAAGATCATAGATAGAGCTTCCAAAACTTTTCAGTGACGCACCTTGAAGTGATGAGTAAATGACATGCTTCCTCATCCCACCAATTATCCCTAGGGTGGGTGGAGAAGAGATTCCTTACAAATTCTGAATCTGTAACATCCTCAGAAGGTGCGGCATAGCCTTGGGGAAATACTTTTCTAGTCAGACCATTACTGTTGGAAAGGGATGAGGTCCCACTGAGCCCCGTGGTTTCCATCAATGCAGAAAGATATTACTGTAAATTTCTCAGCATTTGGAGACCATCACTTTTTGACCGGATTAGATTGTAAGATATGGTGATTGAAGTCTAGGCCAGTGAGCCAGCTCTAAAAAGTATGGAACTCCATTTCCTCCTAGTAGCTAAACTTGTTTCTGAGTTAGCCTCATGTACTCAGGCAACTTGGCACAGAGATCCTATCCCTGAAATTCCTATGATGTCATCAACACAAGATAGAAATTGAAAACATAGTATCACAATGAGCATGCTTTTCACAGGGACTTGATAGAGTTGAAAATAAACCGTGTGGCAAATGAAGGGAAACTCTTACCTGTTTGAACTTGTTCACTCCTGGGATTGTCTAATAACTGCATCTCATTATTTTGAAGTGACGTTAGGCTTCCAGGAAGCTGCAACACACTACAGAGCATCACTAGGTATACCTATGTGTCCTTTATTCACCTCGTCCTCTAACATCTTGCCTACCTGTTTAATTACAATAAAACTAAGTTGCCACAAGTATGAGAATACTTTAAATGGTACTCAGAGTATCTTTTAAAAATATAACATTTAAACATATGTTAGAGAATACATATTATAAAAACAATAGGCCTAGTTACTTACTGGTACACTCTTGCATTCTTGTGAGGCTGAGACAAAAGGATGGTTTCTTTGAAGCCAGCCTGGACCACATTTTAAGGACCCCAACTCAGATTGAGTAGCCATATCAAGTCTATAATTTCATTGATTTTGTGTGAGTGTGGTGTATGTGTGCATGTGTATGATACAAGAATTCAGTTTAAGAAAAATTAACTTAAAGTATATTTTAACAGAAAAGACTAATATTTGCCATGGCTAA
Source organism: Ondatra zibethicus (assembly GCA_004026605.1). Taxonomy (NCBI): domain Eukaryota; kingdom Metazoa; phylum Chordata; class Mammalia; order Rodentia; family Cricetidae; genus Ondatra; species Ondatra zibethicus. The sequence goes on from PVIU01000449.1 coordinate 251,739, forward strand.
ATTAAATTATAAAAGTATTATCTGAATGACTGGTATTTTGGAGTTCTGTGTTGAAAGATATACATGATTTAGATATTTGAAGAACATACTTCCTAACCCCTTTCTACCTTGGAAGCAGCTCCTACGATGGATGCTTCCAGGATGATGGCTTCCCAGAATAGGCCTTTTGCTTCAGGGTACCACTTCTAAGTGATTTGCATTCTCCATCTAATAGGTGGACGGTGGTCAAACCTAGAATAATGTCCCTGCACATGGCCATAGCAAATCTGACTTCCCTGTAATTCTCACATTAGAATGTGGATTGATGATTATGGTGCTGTTGATGGAAGTTAATGTTCTTCCAAAGACTGGACATTGACAACAACTTGGAAATGTTCATACTAGAGGGAGACTCAAGAGGGAAACGTAAATTATCCAGTAATGGATTTTCCCCAATATAAATGCAAAAACTGCTTTAGTCTCCGGGTCACCATGTAAATCATGCTGCCACACGGCAGCTTTACGTCCTCTGAGTTCTATGCAGAGATGATTACTAAGAACAGTGGAGCAGGACAACTGTGAGAACCGTGGATACCCACAGGGCCATGCAGGAGTCTGGGAAGCTGCCGTGTAAGTTGGAAGGGAATTTGCTGACATCTATCTTCTGAAGTTCACTGTTTTCTGTTCCCTTAGGAGTCAAAATCACTTTAAATAATGTGGGCTCGGCCGTGTGAGGTTCCTCTATCTCAGAAATCTTGATTCACTGTGTGTGTCCTCACTGTTAGTGAATGTGAGCTTGGTGAGACATAGTGTTTCAGTCATGGTCTACCCAATTTGATTGTCTCTAGAGAAGTAAGGAACTTCCAAGACTAAATAATGACTCACAGAGCAAAAACTGATTTTGGGTATTGCAGAATATGCTATGGGGATTGTTATTTTCTCCTTGTTCCTTGCTGAATTTGTGAATTCCCTGTACAGCACAGCCTCATGGCAATCCTCCTGCCTCACTGCCTCCCAAGTGCTGCGGTTACAGGCATGAACCATCACTCCAAGCTTGATAGTTTTTTGCTCCTTAAGCAGAGTTTGTTAATGAAGGTATACTCAGTCCACCCAATTTTCAGATCCTCTTGGATTTGTCAATTTATTTTTCATATGGAATCTTGATTGTGAAGAGTGGTGGTGAGTGCGGGAACCTCTGACCAGGAGCTGCATTGGCTAGTCTTCTTGTGTTTCTTGTTTATATTGTCTGGATGTCCAATAAAGCCACATCTCAGGTGTTCTGAATTATTTTGCTTAGGTCTTGAGGCACCCTGGAATAGCGGGATAAATGCAGTTTGCTTTCTGCATCTGTGGCCTTCACATCTTCAGTTCAGTCTACCCCAGATTGTAAACATTGAACATACACATCCATACACCTCTGTACCAAACATGTATAGACATTTTCTTTTGTTCTGGCCTTTAAACACTATGTTATAACATAGTTATATTTTAGTATTTTAATACCATTTGTACTGTTTTAGGCATTTTAATAATCCAGAATAATTTGAAGCATATAGGAGGGTATGAGCAGGTTCTGTACAGTGCTATGACACTTTTTTAAAGAACATGAGCAACTTCAAAGTCTCTGCCATGGGTCCTGGAACCAACCTCCACAGATTCTGATGAGCAACTATATGCAATTTTATAAACATTAGATCTATAAACTCTAGCTAACTTGGTGTTTGGCGCTGGCTTCTTGTTTATTTTTTATTATTCCTCTATTTGTTGGATTTGCATACCATATAACAACTGCTGGTTCTACAGGCATATTTTTAAAATATGTAATAGCAAAAATATGATAGCAATTTGATTATGGAGCTACATGCCGACCATCTTGTGTAGAATTTGAAAATTTGCTGGCAATTTGCAATTATTATTTTTATTGCCTCAAATAACAGTAAGCACAGAATAAATATGGTCAAAGGAGCCATCTTAGAGGATATCTACATAGCCATTACAGCTGCGGTTCATAGTATAATGTTAATAACAGTTTTTATATTCAGGTAAAGGCCAATGCCTCCTAGATGCGTGAGGGGCATTTATTCGTGCTGAGAGAGACAGTAGGGCGTGTAGGAAGTACTTCATTTCATGTGGCCTTTAATCTGACACTTAACTACCCACTTGGGCAATTTCATACAGCCACGTGAGAAAGCATAGCACATAGCTCTGCCTTAGCTTTTGTGCCAGGGTGCCATTTGTAAAAATACTTATTGTTGAAATCAAATGTACCTAATGAGTATCACTTTTCTCCTCTAACTAGCTTCAGAACTAACGAAAAGGCAGTGACATGAGCCAGCAGGTGGAAATGAACACACCACATTTACCTGATAAAGCTATGCTAGAATACAAGGCCTTGATAGGGTCAAAAGGCTTGCTTAACATTTTGTCAAAATAAACTTCACCTCTACAGGTGTCAGGTCTCCTGGGAAACAGAGCTGGTGCTCGCCCTTTACAAATTGCAGAGGCAGAATGGAGAAGCCTGCCTTTTAGGAGTGTAGACATTAAGAACACAGAGAGGAACAGGAGGGATGTATCTGTGACTGACTCATCTTCTCCCCAACAGCCACCAATCAGATAGATTTCTCTTCTTACTACAATGACCTCAATGGTACAGAGGTCCATGGTGATACCAAGGCATCCAGAATAAGGAAGGCTCCACACGGGCTCAATGCATCCCCCCTCATGTGCAGGGTGCTGAGTGCCATAGGTCCATGACTTGCACAACCACCACTACAATATTAGGAAGGTAAGCGTTTTATTACTGCATGAACTAAGGCTTATATGGTAAGCAGTTTCACCAAGAACACATAGCTAATGAAGTGATGAGCAAAACTCAACTTTAGTCTCACTGACCCCCAAACCTCTGATGTCCAGAGAAGAGTTGTGATCCTACAAGTCTTTGGATTATTAGCCTTTACTTCCACTTTCCTTGTGATTGGATGTAATGCCTTTTCTTTATTTCACCATCTCCTTGAGAGGAAGACCCTTCTTGGCTTAGATGAGCGAACTTACAAGGAATAGACAGCAAATTACACTTAACCAACACACAGTGGAATAACCAAATGAATCTAAATGTGGATGAAGTATAAACACTTAACATAGAGATAACAGAGTGCACCCAGGATTTTGCCCAAACTATCTTTATCTGTGAACTGCTAGGTGACAGATTAGCTTTATTTTCCATAAAGTGGTATGGCAAGTCATATTATATTTAGAAGACTATTTCATCCATTATGTATCCATAAAACATTATATGGTATTTACTGTATGCCAGGAAAGTTGGAGACCAATTAGGGGGATGTTCTGGTGGGACAGATAACACTGGTCGTATGGTTTAGGACCACAAGGTCCTGCATATACCCATAAATGGAAAGCAGCAAGATTATAATGTTTGGGGAGCCATGGTGGCTTCCAAGAAGAGCCAGTTTTCATCACTGTAACATTCATTTTACAAACGCATGTTCACTGAAGCAATACTATGGTGATAGACTCCACTCATCCATCCATCCATCCATCCATCCATCCATCCATCCATCCATCCATCCATCTAATCTTATATACATTCGATTCTCTGGTTCAGCTGTTATGGGTCTGTACTTTAATAGTCTATCTGGTTGGAGTTGATTAGACACCATTTTAAGGTCAAAATGGTGGTGTTTGGGGGATGTTTTCACTCATTTCATAGTAAAATGTCTTGCCTTGTAGGTGATAACTAACGGTAGGCTTGCCACTGGACAGTGTAGTCTATCACTTATAAAATCAGGACAGCAATTGCATTAGATGAATCCTTAAGCCCTCTAGCACTTTGCATTTGATCCTAAGAGACTTTGTGACTTTCAGTGCTATAAGTCACTTCCACGGATCTCTACTGTTTTAGGACTCTGTGGTACCCAAGGCCTCTGTGATTTGAGCTTCTGCTCGCAACCTGTCTGCTCTGGTCCTGACTTGTTTTGCTGGATCCTATGACATTCACAAGTAGTCCTTCTCTCTCATACAGCCTCTTCCACAACTGTCCTGTCTTCTCTGGTATTTGTCACCCCCTAAAACCTACAGTTTTGTTCTTGAATTTGCATAGTTTTATAATACTTAGCTATTCATTTTGTTCCAAACTATACAGTCTTGTAGAGTAGATACTGTTCCTTCTGTCTTTTGTAAGAGAACTTGCTCCTGCTAGAGCCCAGAACAGTATTGTGCTCATCCCAGAAACTCAGTGGATAGTCACAGAAGAAATTAATGAGATTCACAAAATCCTGAATTCTGTCTTGTTAACTTGTACCAGAAACGGCTTCCCAGTGGACTGCTCTTTCCTTCCTTGCTTTTCTCCATAGTGGATGGAAAGAACAAAGGCTTTAGTGTCAGAGAATCTGCAACTTATTTTAAGCAGCCAGAGCCACCCAACTTCCATGTGAAATGCTCTAACTTGAGTTGCTTCATCTGCATAGGAAAGATAGCACTTTGTCCATAGACTGCAGGAAATTGGCTTTGCAGGAAGCTGAGGCAGGGTTTGGCAGCAAGAACATGTCCCTTCTTGCTCCTCTCTTGGCCTCCACTCAGGTTGCCTCCTCCCTTCTGTTTCCTCTCAGGTAGTTCCCAAGTGCCCTTTCTTTGCAGTTCAGTGATATCCTGATTAATGAAGGCTTTCCGAAGGAAGCCCAGCTTGGTGCAAACAGACTCACAAAAACCCCCTCTAAATCTTCTGAAGCAGAGCTGTCCGAGTGTATTAGCATGACAAAACCTCCTCAGGACACAGCTATTTGTCCCAGTCCAGTTGAAGGTGGAGCCATGTTGGCTCAGCAAAATGACCAACTGTTCTAAATATATCCTTCCCACTGCAGCCTCTTCCCTTTGTAGCCTTTTTATTTTCATTGCTTTGCCTCAGCACCCAGAGATTCCTCAATGGCTTCTCCTCCACCCTCATCACAAAAACTAGAGGATCTTATCACATGAATGCTCTTCCACACGCAGACTGTGGTTGAATGTGAATGAGTTTTAGCCTGCATAGTACCCACCTGGCACTTATATTTTAAGCCTTTTATTTCTGTGGGGAAATAAGAAGATTTATCCCATGATAAGTGATATCAGCATAAGAAGACGAGAGATTGTATAGGGCAGGGAAATTCTACAGTCCCAGTCTGCTCACTCTAAAGCTGACCTTGAATGGAAGCCAGATTTATTTAGCCTTTTTTAAGGTGAGAGGGTATATTAGCTCGGAAGGTTCAACTCTCTTTTCCTTAATGGTTGGATTCCTTCCTCCCCTGGGAATTGTTGATCTGGGCTTTGTTTCTGAAGCATGTTTTGGTTGCTGAGAGGTGAAATGACGACTACTTTGTCATCAGTAGCCCCTTGCAGCCTTTGGAGGACTCTGTTCTTGTCTTTGGCACCTTGAAGGCACCCTTTCCTCCCTGAGTGATGGTCTCTTATCCTCACTCTAAAGTTTATTCTCACCATTTATTCTTCTAAGACCCATAGATGCATACTTTATGTTTCCCGATATACTAGATGCTTTTTTTTTAAAGTTAACATTTCATTTATAGGCGTTCCATCCTATAAAAATCACCATAAATCACAGCAAACAGGCGTTTGGGAGAGAACATTTAAGTAAGATGCAGGAAACCCAGGTTCAATTCGACTTCACAGCAATTAGTCCTAAATGTTTTCTAGACATAGCTTTGGGTATTTGTGTTTCAGCTCTGATTCAGGGTGACTGTGACTTTGGACAAGTCCATTTGTCCCTATGGACTTTGTGTATGATGATGACATGGGGGTGGACCCCTCTCATGCGGGCCATTTATGGATCTGTTTAGCTATCTTGCCTCTAGGAACTAGCCCTTCAAAGTAACATTTTCATTCTATAATTATATTTCCTATCAGGGGTCTCTGAACTATTTTTCTCTTTTGCCTTATATCATTTCCATCTTAGTTCACAATCTCTATGACTGAGGAAAAGCCTGTGAACTTTCTATCAGGTGTGATTTTTCTAAAAGAGGACCTTTAGTAAGAGACGTTGCTGTATTAGAGGCAGCCTATTCTGCTTGGTTTCTCCTCGTTGAGACAACAGTTTCTTCAGTTCTGCCTTGAATCTTTCTTCTTTCTTCACCAATTCCATGACTTGCATAGACTATCAACACATCTTTGTTCATTTCACCAATCCATAGAATTGTTTGGTTCTTGTGTTATGGAGCCAAGCTCCAGAACCAGAGCTTAGATTAACAATTCTCAGGGATGGAAGAAATCCAAGGTGCCAACACCAGTACTTTCAAACTCGGGGGCAGTGGGGAGTCAACCAGGTGATTTTGTTGCCACCCACGCTACAAGCAAAGAATGTTTAGCAATGGTTAAGACATATATTGTAATAAGCGTCTAGTAAGTAAACCAGCAATGTGTTGAACATCCTTAAATGCTCAGCTACTACAATAAAGAATGATTAGGTCCAGAGCATGAAACAGTGCTGAGGATGGGAAATCCTGGTCTAAGCAAATTTTTTTTTTTATCTTCAAAATAGAAATCTGAATGTTCATATCCATTCTCATAGAATATAGCATGGTTTTGCATACCAAGCAAAGAAAGATGTTATTTATTATGATTTGACTAATCCCTAGGCAGGCAAAGATAGCAGCTATGGTTCAGAACAGAATTCAGTTGTGTTACCATCTCACCGGCAAACCCTAGAAAATGAGCAGACTAATCAAATCTCCAGTGCTGGTTTATGTGATATGTTGATACAGAGAATATTCTAAGGGGATAATTAGTCAAATGTCATAAAAAAGCCATAGGACCTGGAAGCTGTCTAGTTGAGCTAAGTTCAAAATAGGTTGTTCCACATGAGAAGAGCCACAAAAACTCTAGCAATGACTCCTGAGGCCTCGCCTGATTGGGCTGTGCTGGGAGACAAGACTGAGCAGGTACAACACTGAAAGAAGATGGAACTGAGTTTGGGTACAAACTTTAGCGATGTCCCATCTTCTTCATGGCAATGGTGATGCCTCCTTTGGAAGTCACCGAGTCTCACATTCACTTTGTTTTATAATTCTCAAGTTAGAAGCTGGAAATTCTCCATAAACCTTGGAAGAAATATTCTAGAGCAATGCTTGTAAAACTTTAATGTGCTATGAGTCACCTGGAGATCCTGTGAAGAAAGCACTGTCTCCTTAGGGCTTTATGGGTAGGGTACCAAGATGAAGCATTTCCAACAAGTTGTAGGTGTTAGCTATGCCCTTGCGCCATGTGCATGTCTTGAATGACAAAGTTTTCAAACGTTTAAGCCGAAAAATATTCTTAAGGCCCTTTAGCCCAAGCCTGTGTTTCATAAAGGGTGAATGGAGACTCAGCTGCAGTCACAGGCAAAGCTTGGTGAGTTGACAGCCAGGTTTGGTTCAGTCTCTATTCCCGCCCCCATGCCATACCCCACCCTCCATACTCCTCCATACTGCTCTGTGGCTTTTGGGAGTTCACACAGTGTTGATGGCCCTTTCAACACTGACAGTAAATGGACTGTAGTACTTATGAACTTTGTAGCTGGAGCAGGCCTTTTCCTCAAAGCTCCTGTCATTTGAATGTCAATAGCTACTGTACAACATGGTTAATTGCTGTGTGATACCTTTAAGAAATGAAGTTGAGTAATGCCTGAGGCTTGGATGGGTAGACCAAAGGCTGCCAGAAACTGGAGTCGGAGTACTGGTAGGATAGTCAGGTGCCATCTTTGTTTGACGAATGAATCCCTTTGAAAGGCCTCTCATCTTGGTTACAGATGAATTTCAACACCCTTCTATTTGGTTTAGGGCATGCTTGATGGAATGAGATGCACAGAATTAATGGAAACTATCATTCTTCCCTCATTGCTGAGAAACCAGGCAACAAAGCAAAAGTAGTGTCCCGTGGCAGCAAGCACAACTCCCTACTTCCCCCGACCCTATGTTTAGCAAAAGTTCTTAGAATCCCATGAACAACGCTTCTTCAATATTGTATTTGAAGACTGCAAGGAAAAGGAGGAAGGAGAAAGAGGAGACCTGTGCCTTCATTACCTTGACCAATTCATTATTAATATGCTACAATGCCTTCCCTGGTCTCTTGTTCCTTGTCAGATTATTGCTAAAACTAACTTCTTATAGGATGGTTATTAATGCATTCTTGCCACTTCTTTGCATTCTGTTGCAACATTCGACAAGGTTATTTTTTAAAACTTAGGGAGGAAAAAAAAATCAATGTTTTAAGCTATAAAGACCCATTGTTTTTCACTGGAGTTTTCTTTGAAGATTTGTGCAGTCTTGAGACAATAAATTTTCTTCATATCCCTTTAAAGCATTAAATAGGATAGTTCTTCTCACTGTCCTTTGAATAGTAGTAAGAGAGAAAAAGCGGTTTAGAGTTTGCCAGAGTCACTCCTGTGTGTGTAGCAGATGGTGTGAGATGGGGGCTGGGAGTGTCGTTGGCTCAAATCAAGAACAAAAATCTGGACCCCTAGTGATTCTTCACTAGAGAGGTGAGGTTGATTCCAGTAGTATATTAGGGCAAAGCTCCAGGGGTGGGAGACCAGTGTGCTCTAACAAGATCAGCACTGGGAGAGCTGATTAGGCCCCTGTGATGGAGCAGGAGTGGCTAATGAGTGGTGCAGAGGTCAGCTAGGTGCTGCTTCTTTGTGGGCCCGTGTTTGAGAAGCAAGGAGGCACTCAGTGAAATGAAAATGTAACCCACTTAGTGTTGATGAAATGACATTCTTAACGTGTGCAATCCATTACTAATCTGCGCATCTCAGGCTCCTTGGAAGCGCAGAGGCCAGCTGCCTACAAGGCATGATGAATTCTGCAGGTGTTAGCACAACAGATTGCAACTTGGGGATCCAGAGATCTGTGCCCTCTTTCCTGCCTCTGTTATGTAAGATAAATAAATGCATCCAGCACACACTCTTTGAGTGACTAATGTGCCCAAGCCATGGTCCTAGGTATGGAAGTTTTATCTCCTTGACATCTGATGTAAACATTAGCTGAATAAGTCAGAGCATGAAGGAATATAAGAGTCAGGGCAGATGCAGCATGCTCCTACACACGGAGCTCTCTTAAGCGCAGTCTGCAGCAATTTAGGTGTGTCCATGGATCTTGCTTTTCCTTTTCTACTTCAAAAATAAAAATGAGTCAGACTTACACAAGAATAACTTATGAACTTTTGCATTCCCACCCTTTCTTATCTGTTTGTACACAGTAGAAATGATTACCTACAACTTACTGGTAGATGTTTAAACGGAAAATCATTCTATTAGCTGGGTAGTAGGTACTATAATAGCGTTAGTCTTTAATCTGATGTTATTAAATGTGCAAGCGTTATTAATGAAAAGATATCATTATGCTCTGGGCATTTTAATCCATCCCTAGATGGATTAAAAATGAAAGAGGCATAGTGGGGTATTGGAATGCCATTTCAGCCCACCTGACACAGGGACTTTGCATGAAAAAAATTATTTCAACATTTTAAAAATAAAATTTTAAGGTTTCTAAAGTGACATGATGCTGTGGAAGGGTAAAGGCTTGGGCAGTGTGTCCAGATAGAACTTTCTTTGAGTTCCATCACGAGTAGTTGTTACCCATTTGCTCTGAGCCCAATTTTTCTTTCGACCACTGGGAATTGAGAAAGAGCATTTCTGCAGTCATTGCTTAGTATTTCTTCTTATTCTGGTTATTTTTGGGTGGCTGCTTACTGACATCTTTGCAGAAACCTTAATTGGACATAATCCATCAAGATAAGTTACAACATCTGGGCACGACTCTGGGGTATAAGAACCACTCTGAACGCTGTCTTCAAAAGGCTAAGTGAAACTGCTTCTCCTAGAAAATACCGCCTAAGCAAAGCCCTCCAGAAAGGGAGACTACCATCCTAGAACGATCACCCTTTTCTTTTTACCCCCTTCTCACTCTGGGTATGAATATCCATTCACACCCATGGTTCTGCTTGGGAACTGCATGAGCAAATGTGTGATTTCAGGTCTTCACTGAACAGCTTTGTTAGCTTCACACCTGCTAAACACAGGCACTCTGCTGAGCAAGTTGTAGAAGCATATATCAAGGCAGGTACTAGGTGGTTTGCAAGGCAGGTACTAGGTGGCTCACAGAGGATTACAGGAGCTCCGTTTATCTCAGGGTCTCCAGAGCCCCTGCCAGCTAGGGCCAAGCATGCATTTAGGCCTTGGTAGATTCAGGAATACTGTTTCCAGATTACCATTGGGGTGCTATGTTGAAACTGTGATCTCGGTGCACAAATGAGAACCTGATGCTGATCTACAAATACTTTCTCCTGAGGGATAGGCTTAGGAGATATAAAGCATAAAACAGCATAAAACATAAAACTAGTAGACCTTAACCTGACAATCAAAGTCATATGAGTGAAGCCACAGGATCGTGGAAGCCAGCTGCTGTCACTCCTATCTGGTGACTTTGTTTGCTTTTTAGCCATCACTACTTGGTAATTACTGAGTGCAAATAGAAGATTAGAAGATATTTGTGGGGAACTTGAAAGTGAAAGATATTAGTACCCCCATGTGTAGTGTATGAATGTGTGTGTGTATGTATGTGGAGGCTAGAAGTTAATGTCAGATGTCTTTATCATTCTCTACCATATATATATACATATAGTATATATAATATAAAGTCTCTATCATATATATCTATATATATTGCGATGTGATATATGCAATGTATATATTTTCTCATTGAACCTGGAACTCATCAATTCAGCACAAGTAACTAGGCTGCAAGCTTTAAGAATCCTATTGTCTCTGCTTCCCTGGCACTAGCAGTACAAGGATTGCACACTTGGCTTTTACATGACTGCTTTTGACCTGAAATCAAGTGCTCATGCGAGCCAATCACTTTCCAACTGAGCCAGCTCTTCAGCCTGGGTGTTCTTAGTCAAGAGAAGAAGCACATTTTCTGTTTATGGAGAAAGAGTTTATTAGATTGAGGTTTGCTTTTTTATTTGTATGGGTTTAGAAATACAATACTTTCCCACCTCCTAAAATCATAAAGATAATATAAAGCCACAGTATTTGTACAAAAAATAAACAAAAATATTTTTCTTCTTTTACCATTAGTTGTAACTACTTGAAATATTGTGGTATACAAAAATTAAAATATTTTTCTTATTTAAAAAATTAATGTGGCTAAATCCCCGTATTGTCAGCACCTAAAAATAATGTCCCTTTATGAACTCTGGAAAAGTGGGACATGGGTGCACACAGCTTACCGCTAACTGCTCAGGGCTTTCCAGAGTTAGGAAGCAGCATAGTCTCCCAAAACTTATAAAAACGATGCTTCACTGCACCTGTCCGATAGAATAAACAGTATTACTCCAACATGTGAATGTAATGTTCTACATGGTACTGTCATTTCTATGTCTTTACAATTGTACCCAATGCTGTACTGAACATCTTTGGTGCTGCAAACTTTTCTTTCTCTTAAATCTCTGGTTGTTTTCTTAAAACAGAGTCCCAGAAGTACACTTACATACTCTATTTTAAAAAGTTATGATCGTTGTTTAAGTTCTTGGAACATATGGCCAAATGGCTTTCCAGAAAGGTAGTATTCATTTATATTTCCAGAGAAGTAGATGAACACATTTTGCTACACCACAGGCAGACAGGAAACAAACATGGTAGTAAGGATCATTTACACAGCTCTATCTACCTGGCAGGAAGGACAAGAAGAGCTTCTGGTGACTTGAGGGGAGGCATTTTTAATAGGCTCTGAAAAGTGAAGTGTGTCATGCACTTTAATTAAAAAATTCAATAAGTGCAAACCGGGTCTCAGAATATAGGAGAAAAGCTTTAGGAAACTGAAAGGTAAAGCTTCTACTCCAGGGACCTAACAGCCAGCAGCTGCAAACCTCAGAGAGACTGCTGTGTGCCAAGAGCTAACAGTAACCTTGTCTGCCTTAACCATTCAATGTCAAGCACTTTAACATGGACCAGGCTCACACCGAACTCTCTAGGTGACACTAATCCCTGATTTAATTACCCTTGGCAGCATGTGATGGACCTTAACAAGCTAGGGTCCCTAATGAGCTGCATCCCAGGGTTTTCGAGCCTTGACGTGAAGGGTGCGGTCCTTACCTTGGCTAACTCTGTTAGGTGCATAAACCCTGCTTCCAGCTCGGAGACTACAGTGCAAGGAAAGGGCAGCATCCTGTGGCCTGAAGTGTGATGTTTCTGAGTAGGGAGCTGAATCTGAAACTTCTGGCACTATATCATCGCAAAGAAGGGACCATAGAGACAATTTAAGAGTGTCAGCATGTAGTACAGCGAGCATTCTGGGGGGGGGGGGGACACGGGCTATTTTTGTTGTTGGCTTTAGAGTCTCCTATTGACTTTTGCTGAGGCTGCAGTGAGGATGTGGCTCCAACTGCTCTGGAGTGAGGGCCTGGCCTTTTAATGAAGATTACACAGGGCTGTAGGAGCAACGTCTGGTTTCACCTCATTTAACTGAGGCAAGATTGCTCCATTGAGAAATAAGCTTTACAGGAAGGAATCACAGAAAAAGAAGTCAAAGAACTTTGAAAAATCAAGTCTATGAGCTGAAGTTTTGCCATGAATGAGATGCTATTCACAGGTTCTGTGACCTTGAGACAAAGCAATTCACCTTTTTATGAGCCTGTTTCATCTTCTGTGAAATTCAGTGGTGACACCGCAGGGTCCTTGGTACTATTCAAAGATGAATGCAAAAAGAGAAGGTGCATCCTTGTGTACTGTGAATGTGATTCTCTCTCTCTCTCTCTCTCTCTCTCTCGTTGTTGTTTTCCTGGTTTTTTTTGGTTTTGGGTTTTTTTTTCTGATTAGCTTTTCTTGGTGGAACATTTAGTTTGACTTGGAAGCCCATTCATCCCTTCCAACAACTGCTTTCCATATTTGATGACACTCTCTAGTCTTGCCAAACCCATCCTCAAGACCTACCTATACGTTCCACATTTAAAATCACTCAGCCGATGGTTAGGTTGACTTTGCAACATTCTTGACCTCTTCTTTTGATGCCTGACTGACAATGTCCTAGATCGGTGTTCCTGACTTGGAGATCACTCCAATTTGTGCAACTGCAAAGCTTATACATGTCTGGGACTTATATTCTCAGCCCTTACACATATTTTCTGGGAATTCTGACACTTTCAAAAACTATTTATGTTTGCTCCCAGGTTATGATTAATCCCACTGGGTCTGGAAGTAGATCTCATTTGATAGACTGCATTTTTAGTGTGTATAGTATCCTGGGTTTGACCCCCAAAATTCTATAAACCTGCCATGCTGATATGTGAAACTTTGGAGGTGGGGGAGAGATTAATTTCACTATTTGTGAAATGAGGCATAATCCCTTAGTTATCAGAAAATGATATTATCCTTCATAGAGCTCCCTGACACCTCTGACAGCTTTTGACAATCAGAGGCTTATTCCTCTTTCTTCTTAGATTAGTCGCCCTTCTGTTTTGATTATTTATCCACTTTTCAAGTCTTGCTCTCATATCATCCCCAGAGCAGAAGAACATAGTTGCTTTACCTGGAAGTTAATGCCCATCAGAGACAGGCATGGCTCCAACAGTCTGTGCTACCAAGTTTTCATTCATCCCATAGAAGGAAGTAACTCTACCTTAGGTGCCCCCAAAGGGGACTAGTTTTCTGAACCTTTCAGATTCCAAGAACCACAAACTGTTGAAATTACAGGAAAGAGAGATGGGTTGGAGGAGGAGCATTAAAGTCTCTCAGATGTTTCTTCCATATTTGGTGCATATACTCCTGAAAAGTCGTGCACCAACTTCAAAAACAGCAATGGATGTTAGATCTTCAAACTAAGGAAAACAATATTTTTAAGACTGTGTTCTTGCTTTAAAGTAACTCATTCAGCTTTAAAAACAATAATATGTGGACAATTTGAGGGTAGCAACCTTAACTCTAAGGGTTTTTAGTTCCTAGAATTTTGAGTCACTTAAACCAGTATGAAATGTGGTTTGCAATCTTTGAACTTAGCCACTAAACGTCTACGGGCATAGGATATGTCAGGGACATAATGAGAAAATCTGGGAAGAGTATAGCCTACAGATCTAAGGCATAATCTCCAAAGAGGCTTATGGAAAATAGAGAAATGGAGACTCTTTTGTTTTCATTTTTATTCAGTTCTTCCAAGTTATGAATCCTCTTTAGAAATATGTTATTTGCTAAAATTCATCTAGTAGCAGGTAAAATAATAAAATATACAAGTAAAAATTTATTTCCCACAGGGTTGTAATTAAGAAAAAAAGTGAATCCCCTGAAAAAGATCTGCTATTATATTGAAGCCTACATTTGAATTATTATTTTATTTTATTAGACTGTGGTGACTGCTATACTAGGGCATTACAAGCTACTATTTGTAGAAAAATCGCATATCTCTAGCATAAAGGTCATTTTCCCTTGGTGCATAAGTTGACATGAAAAATTACATCTACAGCTAACATTTATGTTTTGAATCATATGCGGACAGGATGCTGTTGACCTGACAAACTGTTTAAATAAATCATCAAAATGGGATGCCATCCATCCAGCACTTTTGAAGGAACTTGAAGTAGAATTGTAAAACCATAGGCCAAATATATCAGACACCCTAGGCTTGAGAAACTCATTTGATTGCTTGTGCAAGTGTGCAAGGCAGCCGGGCTACAGAATGGCTCTCTGGACCTTCAGATCACTCCAGATCACTGAGCACTCTTCAGTCCTTCTTCTTCAGGGGAGAGGTGGAACACTTACAAAAGGAAGGACATTTGAATGCATGTGCATCTCAAACCAAACTCAGAGTGGAAGGATCGGATAGTGGTTAGAGTCTGGACTTCATACCCACCCAGACACAAAGGACGAGGTAAGCAAGGACTCCTTGATCACGCAGAAAGCCCAAGTGAGGGTAGAGGGCTGGAAAACACTGTGGCATAGATGATGAACTGGTTTAGATGTTGAAGAGAATAAATGGGTACTTCTTGGAATAAGAATCATTAACTATGAAGTCTTATAGAAACCACCACTTCATATATTTTTAATTTATCATTTTAATATTTTTGTAGGAGAGAGAATAATGAAATTCCTTTAGTGTGCCATTGACATAAAACTCTTCTACATATAGTCATGTCAAGCCAATAGAAATCAATTTTGTTACTCTAGAGAATGTTAGATGAGTGTTGAAGGATACTTTTCTTTAGCAAAAATAAAATAAAACTTCCCCTTTTACAAACATATAAGCACTAGTTTTTTGGGTTTTTTTTTCTTCTGTCCGTTACAGTATTTGTTCACATTTTAAAATATCCCATGGTTCATGATCTTTATTTGGCATGAAGCATATGCTGGCCTGAAACTCTTATTTACCCCTTTCCATGTATTTATTCCTTGAATCATCAGTAACATTGGCACATTCCTTCTGGGACTGCAAGAACCAGAGAGCCCACCAGCTTCTCTACAAAATTTTGGTGACATTTTGATGTTTACTTTTGCTCAGGTTTGTAGTGATATTTCATTTGTATTTTAATAAATAAAGCTTGCCTGAAGATCAGAGAGTAAAACAGCCTCACTGGTCAGCTTCACAGGCCAGGCGGTGGTGACAACACAACTTTAATTCGAATAGCCACACGAGTTTGCCATAGAAACCGGTGGCAGTGGTGCATACCTTTAATCCCAGCTAAAGAGAGAAACATAAGATGGGAGGAGACAGTTCTCAGACACAGGAATTCTGAGGATTCCTAGAGGCAATATCGCCATTTTGGACTGAGGTAGGGGTAAGAGCCAGTGGCTGGCTGTTTTGTTTCTCCGACCTTCTGGTTGAACCCTGATATCTGTCTCTGAATTTTTATTGATCATGCTACACAGGTTTCTTGGAAATCAAAACTTGAGGCAAGGATTT
Source organism: Ondatra zibethicus (assembly GCA_004026605.1). Lineage (NCBI taxonomy): Eukaryota > Metazoa > Chordata > Mammalia > Rodentia > Cricetidae > Ondatra > Ondatra zibethicus. The sequence continues at coordinate 267,644 of PVIU01000449.1, forward strand.
ACCCTCATTGCTACAACCCCAAGGCAAGGACTTTAAGAGTGAAGAGAAACACATCCACAAGAGAAGTGCAGAATTTGAGCCTAGCTAACCACAGTGACCACTGTTTCCGGATAACATCAAGAAGACTGAACAGGTCACTTGGAATGCACACTTAGTCTGTAACACAGGCATCTTTAGATAGGACTAAGTTCCTAGAGATTCTGAGTAAAGAGAAAGACATTTGCTTGTCTTCTGCTCCCTCCCTTCTTCCTGTTTCCCTTCAGTCCTTTCCTGTCTCCTTGGCTCTTCTGGATCAGGCCATCTTCTCCTGCAGGACCACTCAACCTACCAGATCTTAAGCCCTAAAGCACAGTGTCACATCTGATCTGAACATTTCAAGAGATGTTGAGATATAAATGTGTTAGACTTGGCAATGTATCTCTAGCCAAGGCGGAGGGTTTGTTACTCCCACAGAAGCAAACATTCCTAGGCAGAAATGCCATGCTGGTTCATGTCAAGGAAACTGGAGCAAATAGTCTCAGAGATGGGTCTTACGCCAAGCGAATGAGATCAAGCATGTAAGCAAGATGTCTCTGAAGAGATAATGTTGACAATTATGATGGTGGTGGTAGAGATGATGACAATGATTTAAAACAAGTAAGGAAGTAAACAAGCAAGCAAACAAATAAATAATTCTACCAGTACGAAATAGAGCCACCAAAGAAGGCCAATAGGGATCAACAAACAGGGGGTGGGACGTATGTAGATTAGGAGGTATATTGATTGCCTAGTGTACACTAAGCCCCAGGTTCAGTCCCTAGGACTGCATAAACCAAGGCTACCTCTAATTCTAGTGCTGATGATGTAGAGACAAGAGGATAAGAAGCTCAAGATCATGCTCTGCTACATTATGAGTTTGAAGCCAGCCTAAGCCATATGAAACTTGGTCAAAAAAACATATGGGAGAAAATTTTAATGTAAGGATTAGATATAACTTGCTTATAATAACTTGGAGTACTAGTAATAAGGGGCATACACTAGAGCATAAAAAGAGACAATTAATTTAGGAGAAATGAAAAGGGTCATTATTACTAAATATAGCAGGTAATAAACACGTGAAAAATTACCCTTAGACGTGATACTGGCAGAAAATACAAATTGGCTGAAGATTAATTTAGGTATATTGTATTTTATGGAGTCATAAGCAGCTGCCATGAGAAAACTGAGAGTATTTAGGGTACCAAATACTCTTTTAAGATTAAGGTCACAAAAGACCATAATGTCCGTCAGTTGTATGTTTGGTATCATTTTCAGTGACTGAAAGTTGCTCTGAATTGATAGATCATTGGTCTGAGCCAGTGCAGAGTGTTTTTGCATTCCTTTATTTATTATTAATACCCACAGTTCTTTTAGGGACTCCCCTTCCCACCCCCAGGAAGGGAGGGTGCTGCAAATGTGTCGGAATTATTGTCATCACTTCTACATAAGCACCCAGCATTCCTAGGAAGGGATGATGTTCACATTAAGGACCACTCTGCCTCTGTCAATATTCAGTCTGTTAGCATTTAATTCCCCTCTGCAAACCAGGGAGGAATTAGATGGGCAATCAATCCACTTGATCTCTGCCTAGTCATTTGAAACACAAATATAAAATACATTAGTTTCATCACACTCGTTCTGAACTCTAGTTCTTTGCCTAAATTAATCTCTGTTCTTGGATTCTCTCCTCTGTGTGTTTATCCAATCCATCCTCTGAAAGACTTAGGCCAATTCTCATCTCTCCATAAAATCTTTACCCACTTTATTCTTTGTGGCCCTTTGCTGCTTTAAATCACTTGGCATTTATTGTTTTGCCATCAATATTCAGCTGTGTGCTGTGTTGAATTGGTTGCTAATTACTTTGTACATAGATGATGTCATCCTAACTCAATTTAAAACCCTGTTATGAACAGGAGTGAGATCTCACAGCCTGCTCACACTCTCAGCATCCAGTACCATGGCAGGCAGGCAGGCGGGCACTGAATTGATGCTTGCTGAACACATCCTGAGTAATAAGCTTACATGTGATCGGAGCACATGGGTTGGCATCACCCTGGCATGGCATAGCAGGCAGCTCTCTGTAGCTCCAAGTGAAAATGCTTCCTCATTGCTTTTGGATAATGAAAGCAGTCCTTAATTTTCACAGAGAGTAATAAAAGTTATTGCACCTTTTAGTGGTGCTAACTTAACACCCTCCCCTCCTCCTCTATCTAAACATGCTGGTGAATCCTAAAGACTTCTTAATTGATAATAAAGAAAACTTAATCTCCCACCTGATTTAAAAAAGGCAATTTGCCAGCCATAGCTTTTCCCTTTGTTCCTCTGGACAGTGGCTTCTATGGTAGTTGTTAGTGAAACGCTTTAGGCAATTTATATCAGATACAGAAATTCATCATTGCTAAATTCATCCTCACTAAACCCGAAGGTGATACTGTCTTTAGCCAAAGCAATAACAGGGGCATGCTCACACCTTCGCCAAAGCTCTATGAGGGCTCTGGGAGCCCTTGTTTTCTTTTCTCTGATGATAAATTTGAGGGAAGAGTTTATGCGTAGTGGGGTGACACAGGCAAGTCTCTGGAAGAATTATTGGACTCTTTTGGTCTCTCACACACTATTGAACTTTTCTCAATCTCAGTTTCATTATCTTTCCAGTGCTTCTTATAAGGATGAAATGAAATGAAAATATTAAAATGTAAAATGTTTTGGCAAATGAGACTAGTATGTGCTTTGTTGACAGGCTTAGAATCCTATTCAGTATTCTGAATTTGCTTCAAGACTAGCACTGGAGAGGATGCTGAATTAGCACTTAATGCTTCTTAGAAGGAGAACCCTAGTCCTGATGGTAGGAAAAGACAGGGCCTCAATGGGGAAGCAGCTCCCAAAGCCATTCGAAATGCAGATATGTTCCTGAAAGGCTTCCTAGAAACCCTCTCTATCAGAGAACAAGATTAACCGTCCTTAAATCAAACCTTTTACACAGCGGACCTGGTTCCTCCTAGGCAAGATGGAAATAGACTTATCATTCTGGTGTTTAATTCTGTTTCCTTTCCTTGCTTTGCTGATGAGCCACTGAATTCTGCTTCCTGCCTGAGGTTAGCTCACTCTCCATACTGAGCCTTCCCAAAAGCTTGGGCCTGCCAATACCTTGCTGTGCCCTTGGCCAAGATGTAATTGGTTCATAGAGCCACGGTGGAGAAGACGCAGCTTGAAGTCACAGCTGCGGCCAGTAGAAAGAAGGACTATGCCTGTGTGCCCCTGGGGACCACTAGGCCTAGAGTAGGGAGCTGGAGTAGCCCACCTGCTGTTCTATCATCCATAGTCTGCCATCACCATCTTTGGGACCTTCAGTTAAGTTTGTGTGCTCTGGAGACTTGGTTGCCTGCCTCATCAGTGAAAAGGGGAAAAATGTACCTGCCCTGTCTCCTCCATAGGCTCTGATGAAGCACAGATTTTTTTTTAAAAGAAAATGAATCATAAAAGGCATTAGGTAGTAATTAAGTTTTAATTGTCATCAACAGGTGAAAATATTTCTTAGTTTTGTTTTCTATTACTCTGAGAAAAAGCCTTGGCAAAAGCAGCTTCAGTGAGAAAGGATTGAATTGGCTCAGAATTCCAGGCTGTAGTTCATCCTTGCAAAGAAGTCAGAGAAGCAGGGAATTGAAGCAGCAGGTCATATTATATTCACAATCAAGAGCAGAAAGCAATGAACTAATACCTGCATGCTAGTACTTAGCTCCCTATCTCCACTGTTCTTCTTCAGTTTAGAATTCCGAGGAATGGTTGTTACCCGCAGTTGGCATGCCTTCAGGTCTCAATTAGCATAATCAAGATGCCTCTTACCCCACAGATATGCCCACAGCCAGCCTAATCTACATAATCCTTTATCAAAAATCCCTTCAAAGGTGAATTCAGATTGTTTCAAGTGACAATTATAAGGAATCATCACAAGGTCCACTATGATGGCTCAGTTGTTAATGACACTTGCTGGCAAACTTGAAGACCTGAATTCAGTCCCTGGAACTCTCATGGTGGAAGGAGAGAACCAGCTACTATAATTTATTCTCTAACCTCCTCATGCAAGCTGCAGCTTACAGACACCCGTACACATGCCTATGGCCTGCACATGCACAGATCATATACATACCCATCAATAAAATAAATAAATAAATAAATAAATGTAATAAAAAAACAGGACAGTAACAATGTTCAGTGTTATTGTTATTAATTCATGATATCCCACCGTTTTTTAATGTGTACATGCATGTGTGTGGGTATGCATGCATGTATGTGTATATATGGAGGTCAGATGTAAACGCTGGCTGTTGTCCTCAGAAACACTGTCCACTTCCTTTGAGACAGCGTTTCTTACTGGCCTGGAGCTCACCAGTTAGGCTAGATTGGCTAGTTATTGTCCCCCAGGTTACTGCTGTCTTTGCCTCCCCAGCACTGAGACTGCAGGAGCAGGCCACTGACCTGGCATTTTGTTGAGTTCTGGGGCTCCAACTGAAGTTCTCAGCTTTTGGGGCAAGCGCCATACTGACTAAGACAACTAACTCCTCAGTCCTCTCAATTGTTTTTTAAATAAATCCCTGGAGTGGTTTTTTTTGTTATTGTTGTTCAAATTTCATCCATATTTCTTGTTGACAGATGGAATGACAGTGTTCTATGCACTAGGGGGTTGCATGGGACCACTAGTGATGAATGCATTGTAGGCAACATGCATTGGTCTCCTTGACTCCCTCCCTGAACCTTCACAAAGGAATGCATTTCTTCACTCCGAACTGGCAAGTGACACTGTGGTTCAGTGAGGGAGGCAGGAACAGCTGTGCTGGTATTCTCTGGAGGGCTGAGAGATGCCCTTGTCTTGGAGCTGGAGACTGGTACTTCAGTCAAAATAATCCCTAGAGAGAAAAAAGGTTGAGGGCTCCAGAGGGGCAGTGCGGGAGTGTTTCGATCCCAGCTCACTAGCTCAAGGACTCTTTTCTCTCAGTCTTTTCCATAATTTATTGCAAGCAGTTGAGAAGACCTTTTAGAGCCTGAACATTTCTGCCTCCAGTTCTTTGAAATAGGGAGGATGATTCCCGTCACCCCCCTTTCGGTAAGGCAGTGAGTCTGATGAGTTAGGTAATGTCTGGACAGAATGCTGTCCACTGTGAGGGAAGGAGTATGGAGTGGCCAGATGTGAAAAACTGGGCAGTGACGTAAGGAGTCGGGCCTCCAGGGTGGGTGTTAGTTTCAGGCTCTGAGGTGGTTTTGGTGCTGTGGAATGATGCTAGGTGGGAGAAGGAAGAGAGAATGGAAGCGGCGCTGATCTTACTCCTTCACAGTGTCTTGCGTCAAGCACTTTGGACCTTGCGAGTTCAGACTGTCCTGCTGCCACCATCCAGCAGCAATCAAATATATTGTTTGAGTTGTCACTGCTCGGCTCCAGTGTCCACAGGTAGTACAGCTAATCAGGTTGACAGGAAGCAAAGGCAGTTCTACTCGCTGCATTTTGTTGCGGGTGGCATCACGCTCTGCCTCTTGAAGAGAAGGAAAGACGTGTTTCATGTCAGTTCTGATCCACGGCTCTTGCCTGCTCCCATCTCTGGTCATCCATGTTAACCTATAGGGTTTTCTCCCAGTCGCTCAGTAACATAGGGTTGACCCTCACTGTTACCTTATTGCATCTCATTTCCAAACCACTTTGGCAAGAGGAGAATAGGGTTTGGCAACTAACAGTAGGGTTCCCATGGATCTTTCTTTAACCCCATAACCCCAAAGTTCTCCAGGTAGCCACAGCACTCTCTCCTTCCCGCGTTTATGCATTCTGCCTGAGCCAGGATATGAAGCTGCCAGTTTTGCACTGAGTGGGTCAGGAGGGCTTCTCTTTTCCTGCGTTTGCTATCGCCCTACCTACCACAGCCCCTGACTGGCGTGTTGCCATCAACCCAGCTGCCATCAGTGCTCCCGCAGCTTAGGCTCTTGCTCCTGGGAACTTCAATCCCTGGTTAAACCTCTATCCCATAAGCACCACAAATCTAAGATACATGAGAGGAATATAATGAGTAAGCACCACAGAGGTCTGTCCTCAGCAGGTCACAAAGTTTAATATGGGAGCCCAAGGAAGGTTAGAGGGAGAGAAGAGAGAGGTGGTAGGAATGTGACTTTCTGGGGTCACTTCTTGTGTGCACAAGAATGCTCCATCCCCTAATGTTTGCTCTAAACCTCATAAGGTGAAAAGAGGATACAGAGTCGTTATCTCTGCCCTTCATTTAAAAGGGGAAACCTCAGGTTCTAGGATTGTAGCTTCCTTACCAAAGCACAGTCATCAACAGACAGACTTTTGCTCTAAAGCCACTTCTTTCCCAGGAGATGAGGTTGGTTTTTTTTTTTTTTTTTTTTTTTTTGTGTGTGTGTGTGCCCACATGTGTGTGTGCCTGCTCACAAGCCACTTGAAAGTTGCTCTGGACCCATCCTTGCATTTTCCCTTCTGAGCAAACAGAAAATGGACTCTGTGTGTCACTTGTTCAAGGTCAAAGAGCTGATAAGAGCAGCAAGGCTTTCTTACTCATTTATGCTATGCCCTTCCTATAAGGCAGCCAGCACCCCCGTCAGCCTTTATAGGGACGCTGATGTTTGGTGACATTGCCTCTGCGGTTCTTAAAATGCGAAGCCTTTAATTGTCATCATAGAGTGCACATGTGCTTTACATGATGTTTATGGCAAGAAAACAGCAGTGGAAGCCGCAGCCGATTAAAACAAAAACCAACCCTGACTGGTGGGGCGTTGAATCCACATCCTGGTTCCCCTGAGCTGAAAATGCTCCACGCTGTTGAGCAGCGCCCACTTCCTAGCCCCACCAGCACACAGTCTAAGCCACGTGTGATGGGATGAGCAGAAGGAACAGTGGCGCTGGATGAGCAGAGCTCAGTTCGGAAGTGGGGAGACAAAGCCTGGCTACAGATCCCTACGGGGGGAAGGGCTGCCTCCATGACACATAGTCTGAGTGTTGTTATCTGGTGGGCTCCCCCTTTCTCGCAAGTGAACGTTCCACCTGGGTTTTTCCCATAGAACTCCAGCATTACTAGGAAAGCTGAGGCAAATATCAGCTTTGTCTGGAAGACGGAAACAGGCTGTGTGAGTGAGATAGGATGGGTGAAAACTCATTACGGAAGAAAGTGCCGTCTTTCTTCAATGGAGGGCCCTCCTTGTGTCTGGGAGTCATGAATATTGCATCAAAAGAATAAGCTTATTTAAGAGAAGGGAAAAGAAACGAAGAAGCTGGGAGAATTAAATAACTCTGGGGAACTAGCCTCAGGAAAGGCTTTTCGGTTTGATTGTGGAAGTGAGTTACTGTCAGGTTTTGCCCTGGAATTTTAGCTTTGTGCGAATCAAGATCAAGAGAACCCTCTTGGGTTGCCTGAAGTCGGGAGAAAGCCTTTAGTGGTGATATAGTAGGCAGGGGTCCCCCCAAATCAGTGGGGCTTCTCCATCAACCTCCTCACTTTTATTTTTTTTATAGTGTTTTTATGTAAAAGCTTGCCAGTGACTCAGGGAAGTGGGGGGAATGCTTTCAGCGGAGTATTGTTGTAGCATAGCATTTTAATATGGGTGCTCTTTGAATTAAAATGGACTTAGGTCCTGATAAATCCACCCTAAGTTGGAAATATCATAATTTGGAAATGTATTTAATACATCAGAACAGCATAGACAAGCAACACAACACACAGTCCCTTTCTGTATGTGGAGGGAGAATCTATTGTTTTCTTTCATAATCTAAGGGCTGAGTGATAGCTGTGGCTCACGGCTGGAACAGCATCACAGAGAGTTTTGTACCATCTATCACTAGCCTAGGGAAAGATGAGAATTCAAAATCTGAAGTATCATTTCCTTCGACTGCATATTGTCTTCGCACTATTACAAAATGAAAAGAAAATCACAAGTTGGGCTTCCGTAAATTGGGGACAATTTGTGTTTGAATGAAATATCAAGCAGTCATTTAACAAGCACGTTTTTTAGGGCCTGTCTGGTGTAGTTCATACCCAGGAGCTTCGTAGTGCTCCCAACCATGTGCTGCATTGCTGTTGTGTTTTTGTGCATAGTGGAGCAAATAACCACCAGCAAAATGCTGTTGCTAAGAATGAGGAAGAGGCAGTTGGCTGCATTCTTTATCAGATCCTGACACAGACCCTTTGGGGGATTATGCAACATGACACTTAACTTTCCTGTGGGGAGATATGGAGTGCTTGCAATCTTCTTCCCAAACCTGCCTTTGTCAGACTAAATGAATGCCTTTGCCTACATGCAGTCGTCAAGGAGAGGGAGGATGCTATGATGGTTAATATGGATTGTCATCCTTAAAGGGCTAAGAGTCAGCCAGGAGACACACCTCTAGCTGGTCTGTAAGGGAGTTCCTCCATTGAGTTAAGTAAGGTAGGAAGACTCAACCTAAATGCTGATGGCACCGTTCCATGGGCTGCAGTCCTGGCTTGAATTAAAGAGAGAAAGTAAGGTAAGCACCAGTATTCATTGCTTCCTGCACAGTGCAGCTACTTCAAATACCTACCACCATGCTATCCCTGCCACGATGGGCAATACCTTCAAACTGTGAGTCAAAATAAACCCTTCCTTCCTTACACTGCTTTTGTGTGCGCCAGGGAGGGGTTGTTTAACGGCAGCGCCAAGAAAAATCAGTAATACATATGTCATTAAATATACTTGGGACAGTTTTACGTGATGCTGAGAGTGAGGTAAAGAGGAAGAAAGAGCAATGTAACCAGCAGAACCAAAATCAAACAACAAAAAAAGGCAAAAATGGAAAGGGAGAGGAAGGAAACACAGAGGCATTAGATACCGCCCCAAACAAAACCTACATGGCTCCATGTGGGCAAATCCATTCCAGGCATGGCATGGAGTTCCAAGAGAGCTGACTTCTGAGACTTAGCTCATTTTAATGTTCAAGTTCCTGGAAACGAAGAGCGACTTGGGAGGAAAGAAAGAAAGAAGGAGGAGGAACCAAAATATCCTCCAAATTTCTGCAGCTTCTTTTGAGTTGAGCAGGGCTCTTTAGCCAGAGCCTCCATCCAGAACCTTGTTACCATGGCAACCTACTTGCAGCCTACAAGGCTGTGACAGCCTACTCTGGAGTTAGTGCTGCTGAACCAGAAAATGTTACAGAAGAAGTTCAGTTTCCTGGATTATTAATATGAAAAAATATACATATAGAATTCAGGAGTAATCTGTGAATTCACTAGTAAATGCTGTTTCCCCCCCCTTGGTATTAAACAAAGATTCTGTGCATTTATTAACTATCTGCCTGACATCAGCAATGTGTTGTTTCTGGGGATTCTGGAGTGCATATGACAGAGTCCTCAGCATTTATGAATATATGTCTGCAGTGGGGTTTTGATGAAATAACCCCGAGCAAAGGAACAAGGCACTGTGCCCTAAGATCTCACCACAGTGGATTTGTGCAATGCTTGGTGAACATAAAAGAGGGTGTAGCTGACTTTCTTAGGGTGTTAGGAAGTCTTCCATGGAAAGATGGCATCTGAGCACTAGCAAAGAAGACTGAGTAGGAGTTTCCAGGGTGGAGACTATAAGGAAAGAGGAATTCCTGCGGGGGGTAACACCACCTACCCAGCAGAAAGGATACCCAATTATTCATTTTGTTCCAATATGTTTGTGGTTTTCTCTACGCAGCATACTTGGCTCTATCTGCAACTTTTACCCCCAGCTTCCAAAGGCTCTGCCTTCGGTGGTACTACGTTCACTTGATCGCAGGTTTGTAGGCCGGGAGCACTTTCCAAGCCTTAGTGGGCCTTAACCACTACATCTGCTTTGGGGCCAAATGCATTTCGAACACAGTGTGGAAATGTAATTTAAACATGGTGTTACGTGCACCAGAGAGTGGTCGGGACTGGTTTTTAAAGACAGCTTGTAATTAAATATTTTTCAAAAGACTTTTCTTTGGAATACTTCCACCTTAAAAATCCCACACCATTTATCTGCCTTTCCGTGAAATGACTTTTTAAAGGAGGGAGACACCTTCCCCGAACTCCCCACCTCCATCATGCTCCAAAGGATTCAGTGATTTGCATCCTGACACCAAGAATATAAAGATAAATTACTTCATTGAGAGCACTGGAGAGCAAGGCCCACCTCTGAAATGTTCCACAGAGCCCCCTAGGATCAATGCCAGTCATCCGTACACTCTCCATGCATATTAATTGGTGATAATTGAAAAATAACACCCATCATCCTTAAAGAAGAAAATTGCTGAAACTGATTGAGAACTTTCATGTAGACTATATTCTTATCACTTAGATCCACTAAAGACTCAGACTGTCGACATCACAACTGACACCATTACTAATATAGTAGTGGTATAGCTACCTATATTTAGTTGTTCGTTCATTCATTCATTCATTCATTCATTAGTCCAACAGTTATATTGAACTGTGGTAGACATAAAGATAAAGAACAAATCCTATTTTTGAAAATCTTACAAATGACTATATATAGAAGAGAGGTCAGAGATACATAGAGAAGCATGACACAAAGCAGAGTAATTATGAAGTTAAATCAACATGTTGTAGGGACACAGAGAAGCCATTCATTTTGGTGAATGCCCAGGAAAGAAAACTGTACAGACAAAGTAATATTTACATAGAATTTCAGACAACAATGAGCATTTCCTTAGGTACTGAAGGAAAAATGTAGTCGTAATTAACAAGGTCTACGGTAGCATGGAATAAAGGATAACAAGTTCATATATATAGGTAGCTAAATGTAGGTAGTATTTATCTGGGGGGAAACTCACAATAAGGGTTGAGAGCCGTGGTTCTCAGTGGGCACTGGAAGCTGCAAACAAAACTCTGACCACCACCCAAGAAAGCGAGCACGCATTTTGTCTACATTTATTAGTCCACATACTGCACCTCAGGCCACGCCCTAATGAGTCGGTACCCAAAAATGCTACTGACTGAATGAATTCTCATAACAAGACTTGGAGAAAGGCTGGGGTGAAGGTTGGGTATCTTAGAGTGGCCTGGAGAATGGTGATGGTCCAGTGAGGGCTACAATAGGCTTTTATTTTGGAAGATTCTTAATGCCTTGCTAAGCAATTTGAACTTTACTTGGAGGTGGGAGATGTTCAAAGTTGTTTAAAGGAGTTTGTATGATTATGGTTATTATATATACTCCCAGTAGAGTATAATTTTCTGTAGCTGGGGGCTTTTGCCTACTTCATTCACTCCTATATCTCAAGACTATCATCCCAATGACTCGCACACAGTAGATTTTAATAGATAACTGTTGTGTGGGATTCCAGTGGGGGGCTTTAGAATTGATTTCTGGTGATGATGTGAGATTAAGGAATCAGGAAGACTATCACAGTAGCTCAGGAGATTGCCTGAAGGTGGAGGTAGGGGTGACTGAAGACAGGAAAGGAAGACATGTAGACAAAAGGGCAGAGATGTATGCTGGATGTCCTGATCCCTGAGTGTGTATGGGACCCAGCATCCAATGTGCTACTTTTGCTTGTGAAAGTGAACAAGTCTTTGGCTGTCACTGACCCAAGACAGTGCCACAGTGGAGCTGCAATAGAAGGGTACTGAAAGGAAGAAAGTGGCTTTGCTTTGAGAAAGTCTAATTTGGGAAATTCATTTGGTTACTTACTTAAAGTGGAAATTGAGGAGATCTCTTTCATGTGCCTCGCTGAGATAGAAAGACTCAGTTCAGGATGTGGGAGTTAGCAGGGTGGAAGTAATCATTAACATGAGGGGAGTGGGGTGAACCGAGTGTCCTTGGGGAGTAAATGTCAAGATCACAAGGTCAGAAGAAAGAATCTGGGTAAGGCATGCATTTAATGGAAAACAAAATAAAAGCTTGAGAAATGATAGGAGTGCTGGCTAGGTTTATGCCATCTTGACATGAGCTAGTTTTCTGAAAGGAGGGAACTGCAATTGAGAAAATGCCTCCATAAAATCCAGCTACATTTTTTGATTAGAGATTGATTGGGGAAGGCCCTTGGGGGTGGGGCCACATTAGGCCAGTGGTCCTGGGTTTTAAAAGGACACAGACTGAGTAAGCCAATAAGCAGCATCCCTCTGTGACTTCTGCATCAGCTCCCGCATCCAGGTTCCTTCCCTGTTTGAATTCCTGTCCTGACTTCCTTCAATGATAAGACTACAATGTTGAAGCGTAAGCCAAATAAACCCTTTCCTCCTCAACTTGCTTTTGGTCATGGTGTTTCAATCCAGTGATGGTAACCAAAACTAAGACAATAGAAAAATCAGGGTTAAAGTTAGGACCTCAGTAGGTCAAAGGAGGAATTCTCTCATTTCAGATGTGACCAGAAGAATTGAGTTCAGCCAGAAGCAAGACAGGGTGAAGGCTGTCAGAGCCACTGGGTTGGGAAGCAGGTCACACTGGTAGTTTTAGTGGAATGACAGAGGCAGAAAACATGAGTGGTTATAAGTGTTGAATGAAAGAAAAGAACGTACTGTGAACTATTTTTTTAAGCAACTTGGGAAAAACAGGGAGAGTTAACTCAAGGGAGATCATGGTTGAAAGATGTAAACTATTTTACATTTCATGGAGGAAAGAAAAGGGTATGTTTGTGAGATAACAGGATGTGGTTACGTAAAGACTAACGATACACTCAGTTTTTCTGTAATAGAGCAAACAGTAATTGACTCTGAGAAAAAGGGTCCTAGCTGAAATTCTTGCTTTTATCTGCATAAAGCAATACATCCAGGCACATTTTTTAACACACGGTGTCACACATAGTCAATCAAGATGATATCTAGTCTCACTAACATTGACCATTCTTGCAGCTTCATTTTGCCTGGGCTGTGATGGTATGAGGTCACAAAGGTAGCAGGAGCATGGTGTATCTACACCTGTATTACAATTTGTCCTGGGGATGGCTGTGCAGCCCCAAGGTGAAGTCATATTAGAAAGAGGGGGAACACCATTGCTCTAAAATTCAAGTTTTATGAAAATGTTTGGGATCCTAGATGCTGAGGTCTGTTAGCATGTGACTGGAAGTTCTCCATAGTTCTCCAGAAGGTTTTCATGAAAATTCATCATATCCACAGTTTCCCATATTATAAAATGAAGTAAGTGTAGTAAAACATTAAGGGAAAATGGAAGCTATACTCTTTGTGTATTGCCATGTAAGTTTTGTAGAATAAAGACCACACAGAAATAGCTGCACAGAAGAAGGATAAGGATGCTGTGTCCCAGGATGTCTCACCTATGGTTGTGAGATTATAGAATACTGTGATTTCTTCTTTGTATTTCTACATGTTTGCAAAGCGTGTATAATAATTCATATTATCTTCACCATAAAAGCTGGACTTAAATATTGCAACAGTAAAATTGCCCATATATTCTCTCATACTGGTCTTTCTAGTGAGTAGGGTTTGGAAGCCTCGTTTTCTAACTCCTGGAGGTGGAGTCTGTATTTCCACCAAATACCAGAATTGCCTGTGGGAACCATTTTCTCTTCTAGATGCCTCCCTGGGCTGAGAAGTGTGATAGTGTGTCCCTCATCAGTTAGGCAAAGGAGGGGTTTCCCTCTTTCTACTCCCCCTCCCTTCCTTTCTCTTCCTTCCTTGTTCCTACTCTCACTGCTTCTGCTCCTGACTCCTAACCCTTTTGTTCTCCTCCTCTGGTTGGCATTGCTTCTGCTGATGCTCTATTTCATGTATCATTAGTGAAAGGCACCAAGAATGAAGAGAGGCAAAGCTCTTAGTTTTGACTGTTGGCCTCCAAATCTTGATCTTAAAGTTCATTTTGAAAGATTATATCTTGGTGATAATGAAAGTGTTGTGCATCTTGATCAGGGTGATGCATATACAAACCTGTGCATGTGTGTGCTCAGATATGTGTGCTCACATGCATGCACATGTACACACACAGAGGAATCATTAATAAAATGGGTAGATTTATTAGTGTCTATATCTCAGTTGTAATATTGGACTATAGTTTTACAAGACAGAGAAAGAAAACCGGGTGAAGGATATATTATGTTAATAAATTACTTCTGATAAATGCATATGAGTCCACTATAATTTTAAAACAAATGTTTAACTGAAACACACACATACACACACACACAAATCACACATACACACACACACCAACAAAACAAAATAAAAGCAAAAACCAGGATCCATTCACACCATGTAAGAGCAATTGCCCATTTGGCTTTGATAGTAAAAATAGAATATTTTAAAACATCTATTATGAAATTATTATGTATTAGGCATTAGGGTAACTAGGTTCTTTGTATTTATTATTCCTTTTTAATCAATTCAGTAGTCCTCTAATAGGTATTATCATGGTCCTTGTTTGGATAGGTAAGAAAATGGAGGCTCAAAAAGTTAAACAATTTACTGACGCCCACCCAACTGGTAATTGCAGAATGAAGATGCAACACAGTCAACTTGACTCCAGAATATGCATGTGTCAGCACATGATATGCCTCTATGTCCTATAACATGTCATATTTGCCTTGAACAATGTAGCTCTGATGGGTTGAGGTATTTTTACTCCTCCCTGACATTATTTCATTATATTAATATTTAAAATTGTTTTAAATTTGTTTTCTTTTTTTTAATTTTTTTAAGATTTATTTATTTATTATATAGACAGTATTCCTTCCATGTATGACATATATGTCAGAAGAGGGCACCAGATCTCATTATAGATGGCTGGGAGCCACCATGTGGTTGCTGGGAATTGAACTCAGAACCTCTGGAAGAGCAGTCAGTGCTCTTAATCCACTGAGCCATCTCTCCAGCTCTTAAATTTGTTTTCTCAAGTTAATGTTGTTCACATCCTGCTAAAATAAGACATAGAGATGTACATCTTATTTTAGGAGACCACAAGTACTTTATTAAAATATATTTTATAAACTGGGAAGTGGTGGTGCATGCTTTTAATCCCAGAACTCAGGAGGCAGAGGCAGGCGGATCTCTGTGAGGTCGAGGCCAGCTTGCTCTACAAAAGTTAGTTCCAGGACAGGTTCCAACGCTATAGAGAAATCCTCTCTCAACAAATCAATATATATATCATTGATTTATATCATTTATATCAATTATATATATCATGATATATATATATATATGATTATAAATATAAATATGCCATGAAGCTAATCTTAAGTCTACTCACATCTCACTAGCTTAATGTTACTTTTGTAGATGAGCTCATCATTGTTATTACTATTTTCTTTTCTGAACTATAATCATCCATGCTTACATATTTTGTACATCTTCCTATGAGTCATCTTTATACCTGGTTTGTATTTATAAGTGTTACATTCTTATAATGAGCAGTTGAGCTTTCCTTTGGTAAGAGGCTCCTTCCCCACTTATTATTTATTGGAGTTAGTTAGGGCTTGTCTATATGATCTGTTCATCCAGGGCATGTGCTCTACCTTTGATGAATCTTGTGGCCCAATTGAAAATCAGATAGGTTTGAGAACTACTAAGCTCTGAAAAACTCGAGTTCTAGAACAGGGGAACAGGTGCATGGGAATCATGTAGTTGGAACAGAGGATTTAGACCAATGACTGCCGTGGAGAGAGGAGACTGAAAATGTGAAAACCGAAACAGGTGTGCTCCCATCCTAGCCTGTCGACAGGTGTGCTCCCGTCCTAGCATGTCAACAAGTGTGCTCCCGTCCTAGCATGTTGACAAGTGTGCTCCCATCCTAGCATGTCAACAAGTGTGCTCCCGTCCTAGCATGTCGACAAGTGTGCTCCCGTCCTAGCATGTCAACAAGTGTGCTCCCGTCCTAGCATGTCGACAAGTGTGCTCCCTTCCTAGCGTGCCCATAGGAAGCAAATAGCAAAAAAGGCAAGGAGGAGAACAAGAGTGAGCCAATGGGACAATGGGATGATAGCATTGGATGGTACTTTCTCCATAGCTCTTGTCATTTATGCTGTCTGTGCAGTGAGCAGCTGCAGGATATGGACAACAGGTACCATCCAGATGGCTTTGATCCTAGGTTGCTAGACAACTTTAATGATGTACCTTTGAATTTCTTACTAGAGGTGTTATTTTTGGTTCTGGGGAGCAGTGTGGAAGCTGGAAACCATCTGAGATGTTCTGGATTGGAGCAAGCACAGTGGTTATGAGTTGCTGGCTCCCGTGGTGAATTGACTACCCTCATGCTGTTCCAAGCCTGCACTTCTTGAGATACTGAGGCAGTTTGAAGGCAAGATGCCGAACTCCTGCAGAGAGGGCTGGAGAGTCAGCAGGGTTGCTGACCTCACGCAGGTCCGCTGGGCACATGCTAACATGTCTTTTCCTAGAAACTTTGTTCAGGGATGGGAGAGAATTGGTCTGCTAGTTAAAGTTACCACTACAAAGATGGTCTTGCAGGCAAAATGAAAGAGAATCTTTGCAACCAGTCACAGGGGAGAAAGGTCATTGTGGAGGGAAGAGCAGGAGATGATGTGGAAATAAAATACTGAGAAGAGCACCGGGCATGATAACAGACAGACTCAAAGAATGGGAGAGAGAAAAGGACTGTTGGCTGCCCTGGGACTGTCTAAGCTGCATGAAATGTGCAGATAAAATGTAGGATGGGCATCTTATTACAATTGGGAGGTGTGTGCACTGCATGCTTCTCCCCAGTAACTCCTTTCCTACTGAACTCTTAAACTTGAGGGCTTTAGGGATGTGAGAAGAAGAAAGAGAGAGAGAGAGAGAGAGAGAGAGAGAGAGAGAGAGAGAGAGAGAGATGTCTGTTGTTTTGGTGTCAGCAAAATCCCCTCAGTGTGGCAATATTGATTGGGAACAGGAAGCTTGACTTGAAATTGTTTCCCCCATTAGACATCATTACCCATATCTGCCTTTGAGCCTGTCCCTAGCTAATTGCTGCCTAGGTAGCACCCACCCTACACAATGTGGACGATAATGCAGTGTCCTCATGAACCTCCTGCCTGATTAATAACCTGGTCTCAGCCAGGTTATTGGAGGGGACACGGTAGGTAGGAGAGAGCAGTCCTGAAAACAGCTGGTGTGTGTGCCATCAGTACACCCCCTCATTCTTTGATGAGATGGATTCTTTCCACAAAAGCCACTGTCAGCTGCAAAAACATGGTAACAAGTAATTTTTTTTTCTGCTGAAATAAAGCAATTACTGCAGAGTACGCAAACACCTAAGTGACCCCAATGGCAAGCAGAGCAATTTTCTTTGAAGCTGCTTTCCACCAAAACAGCACAGCATTCCCCAAAGCTGAATTACAGACATCGAGGCAGGTTTCTTGCCTTCTAGAGAAGGTAACTGTCTGATAACTTGGAGCAGGAGTGAAGGGGATCTGTGGGTGGGAAGATGGGGAAGGAGCGGGTCAAAGGCAGCTGGAGTACTGGAACCCTACAAAGGATTCCTAAACACCTTGGCTTCAACTTCCTCCAAATGGCCAGCTCCTGTTCTTGCTGAGAGCTGCTGAGCCCTGTGGACTGCCTGAAAGGTGTGCCCATGACCCCTGAAGGGCATCTGTGTCCTCTATGGTGATAGGACAAATCAGATTTCCACCTCACAGAAAGCAGCTTCTCTGGAGTCCTTTATGTATCCAGCAGTTGTCCAAATGTCAGCAAAACTGAGACAAGGGCTTGAGGTTACACTCATGTGGTAGGTATACCATGATGCTAATCCTGTCTGTTGACTTCCTTACACTAAGAAATGCCTGGGAGGGCTATATATGTATAGCTCAGTGAGTAGAATGCTCACCTACCACACACAGAGCCCAGGCTTTGACTCCCAACACTACATCCACTATCAACTAGACAAGGTGGCACTTGCCTGTCATCCCAGCATCTATGAGATTGAGACAGGAAGGATCAGAGACTCAAGACTATCCAGTGTTATATAGGGAGTTCAAGACCAGTGTGGGTTACATGAGACCCTATCTTAAAAGGAAAATCAAACAAATGCCTAGGAGATTAATGAAGCCCACCTTTGGGTTGTGACTATGAGGGTGTCCCCAGAGACAGCTATGTTCTTAGAACTCTGACCCTTTTTGTATTGGTAACATGACAGATTTATTGAAAGATACTAAATGTGGAGGATGGCGCCCAGTTGGAGGAAGTAGATTACTAGGAGCATATCCTTGGTGGTCATATCATATCTTGGTCTTTTCCAAGATCTCCTTTTATTCTGCTTCCTGGCCATCACATCATAAACTGTCCTGCCTTGCCCTGCCTGACCCTGCCCTGCCCTGCCCTGTCCTTCACACCATGTTGGATAAACATTTCTGAAACTCTGAGCCAAAATAAATAACGGTTCCCTCTAAGTCATTTGTGCTACAATTATGCAAAGGTAACTAATACATGTACCTACATTTAAGATCAATCTAGATTTAAACCTTGGCTCCACTATTTAATAGTGCCAATCAAAAATTCTTACTTTCCTGAGACTAGGTTTCTCTATTTTCATCTCATAACACCAGGGCTGAGGTGAATTAGATAATGGAGTCAAGGTCCAGGCAAAAAGAGAAGCTTAATGAAGTTTAGTTTCTCTATTACTAAGCCATCTTGCTAGAGGGCCTTTGGATAAAATACTCCACCCCGTCCCCAAAGAACCAGATTTTGTAGAAATCAGTGTTTTCAAGAGTTATAGAAGAGCTACACAGAATTTCGCTTTACTCAATCGACCTCACCTCTCTTAAACTCAACTAGGCCTTCAGAGAAATCTTTTCTAAAATCATGTCTGCTTCATAATTCAAAGCAAGACACTTGCCTTATTTCCGGGTCAATTGAGCTCATATTAGAGGTATCCTGGAATCAGATTGTTTCCACTTTTTTTTTCTTCAGTGCAGAACATGACCAACTTCCTGAACTGTGAGTTTGAATGGTTGTGGATCCTGATTTTGGCTCTCCTATTTACTGATGTGTGGTTGGGGGAGTTACTCAATCTGACTCTTGATTGTGTTATTTGGCAAATGGAGCTGATAAATCTGTCTTGTGCATCATTGGGAATATTAAGTGAAAAGTTATGAAGGTATGGTGCATGGGCTAGGTGCTTCCATACATGCTTATTTGCTTCTTTCTTGCATATAGAAATAACTTCAAGAATTTCCTAGGATAATTAAATTAATATTTATTCTGGAGAATCATTGGAAAACTCAGATTTGCATGATTGGGGCACACACATAATATCTGTCTATTACTCATTGGTTTTATATGTAGGAATAATGTTATATCAGATACTCCAGTCAAAAATTCCAACAATATAAAGGTCTTAAGATACATTTTAATGTGATAACTGAAATGTTACCTACTTTTACACTTAGGAGATCATTCTAACTGACCCTTTTTTGATTTTTTTTTTGATCTTTATAACTTCTTTTACAGAGCTCTTTGTAGGTTTTCTGGTGTGGGAGGTCCTTCTGTCTATGTGTTGCTTTTATTGGTTAATGAATAAAGAAACTGGCTTGGCCTGATAAAGCAGAGTAGATTTGGTGGGGAAAACTAAACTGAATGCTAGGAGGAAGAAGATCAAGTCAGAGAGAAGCCATGTTGCCCTGCCAGAGACAGACGCTGGAATTTTACCTGGTAAGCCACAGCCTCGTGGCAATACACAGATTAATGGAGATTGGTTAATTTAAGATAAGAATTAGCCAGAAATATGCTTAAGCTATTGGCCAGACAGTATTGCAAATAATATAGTTTCTGTGTGGTTATTTCAGGTCTGAGCAGCCAGGAAACAAACAAGCAGCCTCTTACAATAGTTTTCTTCTCTCTATACATCTTATTATGGCCTTTGGCCAAAAGTAATAAAATTCTGACCTAGTCAAATTCCTACTAATAATTTTTTGCTTATGTCACATGTAGCTTGTTCATACTTATACATTACCTCTGAGTTCTCAAAAGAATATGCTTTGGTGAGAAGGGATCAAATACTAAGGACTTTTCCTAGAAAAATAAGTTAGGGTAGAATGTAAACGGGAGAGGAAAGAATAAGAAGAGAATATTAAGATGCACAAGAGGAGAAAGGCCTCCACCTTTATGGAGGTGAAAAGCCAAAGAGTTTGAGAAACTTTACTGGGCTTTCTATTCTAATATATTACAAAAAGAAAGATGAGAGTTCTTCCCAGAGCAGTAACTCAGCAGAAACAATTGCACACTATTATGAGAGCCAAGACCCAAGAGAGACTGTCCCTCCCACTCTCTTCATCCTCAGGCATGTTTGCACCTAGTTACTTAGAAGAGAACAATGTGTGAGGGAGGTACGAGAATATTCTGCGGTCTCTTGATTCCAATCAGCATTCTAGTTTTGAACAGTTTCTAGTCAGAGAATGTATCTTGAAATCTCATCTCAGTTCTGTTTTTCTTGTTCAGCATTTAATTTCATAGCTATTACCCTACCAAGGGCTGGATTTTAAATGTATCAGCCTGGGGCATTCATGCAGTTGATGCAGTGGTTGTTTGCCTTTTCCGGTGTGTGGGCATGTGTGTGAAAGTGTGATTTCTCCCCTTTAAACCGCTTTCAAGGTTTTATAAGATATTCTTTAAATATCTAACAGTTTGTCACAAAGGTAACATCTCTTATAAACTCATTCCCAGAAAGTATTTATATTCATGTACTATTCCTTGGGCAAAAGTGTTTCCTACATTTACCATCTACTTCCTGCAGTGCACAACGCCTGTCTGCGCTCTATGCACTATCATACAGTTCACGAGCTTCGGGCAAGGGGACTGGAGATTGAAACACACAAAGACACACAGACAGAGAGACAGAGACACGGACCTCTAGTCACTGGTAAGAAGCTCATTATTCAATAGCACCATGGAGGCTTATATACCCAACAGTCAGGTGGGCCAACAGGTGAAAACCTTATCCTCTGATCCTCAAGGCAAGGCAACACGTGCTTGTGAAGCAGAGCTGGTAAACAACTTTGACACAGCTTTCAGTAACTCAAATCACAAGGAAAGGAAAGATCGCTAGCAGGGAAGAGCAGCTGGAGGCAAGGACTCCAAATGGTCCCAACAAATTCCCCCTTACTTTAAGTTGGTTCTTTTTATTTGCCATATCATGTTTGAAAGACCAATACTAATAATTGAATGTGTTTCAGTTATCTCTATTCTTGATAGAGATAGTTTTATCAAGTTATGGGGCCTGAACATACATACAATAGATACATACCTTGAACATACATATATCTTCAAAGACATATATGAAGTGTATGTCAGATGTACCCTCTTCTTAAGGGTGAATATTATTCCATTGTATGTAATAATTGCATTTTGTTTCGCCTGTTCATCTTAAGAAGTTGGGATTTGAGCTCCTTGCACCCTTGGTCATTGTGAATAATGGTTGGAATAAGTTAACTGAGGTACATAAAAGAGAAGAAAATGGCTTTGAAGGCAGAGAGAGAAAAAGTGAATCCATTGCAGGACAGGACAGACTTCAGTCCATATCAATCTATCCCTGTGTTCTAGATTCCATTCGAGAGGACCCAAACAGTCTTTATATAAATGATTGGTTCCCAGATGGTGTTTGTAGAGTCTTTGGGAGGTGGAACATTGCAGAAGGACCTTACATCATTGAGAAAATGCCCATAAAGGAAAAGCTTCCATTATCTCTCTACTCCTAGCCTGACATAGGAGCAATTGCCACTACACATGTCCCTGCCTTGATGTGCCCCATCAGTCACCCTCACCTCAGTGAATTAATGTAAGCATCATGATTTTGAGCCTCCAAAACTGTATAATAATTAAATTTCTTCTCTTTATAAGTTAATTGCTTCAGATATTCTATTGTAGTACCATGATTTTGAACAACACATACATAAAACACATGTATAAATACATGTGCAAGATTAAGAAAACAGGTACAGCTTTAGCAGTTGTAGGTATTTAGATAGTAATGAAATCAAAGGAATGGATAAGATTGACTAGAGAAAACAGGCAGAATAAAAGGCAAGGGCTTTTTTCCAAGACCTAAAGAACTCCAATTTTGTGGGTAAGTAGAAGAAAATCAGCCAAAAAAGGAGGACAGAAAATCATACAGAAAAATAGAAATGAATACAATAAAGTATGTAGTTATTCATTTCCATAGAAAACCTGGAAGAGAAAAAGAATATACTTAGTTTATGTGTGTATGTGTATATACATATATATTTGCATACATACATGCACACATATATGCTCACATTTGTGTATGTGTTTGTGTGTGTGCACGTGTATACATTCACATACATACAATGATGTGAATGTTCTCAATGCTGCTGAATTATACATAGCAGAAGTCAGTGGTAAATTTTATGATATGTGCACTTTACTACAGTAGAAAAAGAAAAGTTAGGGACTATTTAAGAGATTGCACAGAATATAATGTGCCAAACCCAGAAAAGGAAACACTCAACTATTGGAATGTTCTGAAAGGTCAAAGGCCTGGAACAAGGCTATGAGAACAAACAGAGGAGACTTAACGGATAAAAATAGAAAATACGTGAATAAAGTCAGGTGGATCTCTGTGAGTTCAAGGCCAGCCTGGTCTATAAGAGCTAGTTCCAGGACAGGCTCCAAAGCTACAGGGAAATCCTGTCTCAATAAACAAAACAAAACAAAAACAAAAAAAACAAAAACAGAAACAGAAAGAAAATAAGTGAAGAATACTACCTTTGACCCCAGCTCTCAACTCAAGAGCGTCAGTGTATTTGAGTCTTTCTATCCTGTGTAGTCAAATGTGCTTGCATGTGTGCACTGCTAAAGGAATCCCCTGGGTCCCGATTTACAAGAAGAAGTTAGCTAAGAGAGGCCTTTTCATGTCTTCTAGCTGCAAGGAAGGTAGGACTTTTTGAGGACCTTGAATGCTGGGTAAGGTAGAACACTTAAGAGTTGGATGTTGGGTATAAGACTGTATGAAAGGACTCAATGAAGTGCAGCGGGAATGGGTTTGGTGGATGAGTAGTCATGGTGCATGGGCAGCTGCAGGAAAGCATTCTGTCTGGTTGGTCTGGTCATGTTGACTACTCATTGCATTGGACCCTCTGGAGTGGCATGTACCACGGGCCATCTGCTAAAGGCATGCAGTGTAGTTAAACTGCTAGGTATACCTGAGATTCTGTGAGAAGATGGGGAAAAAAATGATCAGATACAATTCTGGAAGTTTCTGGAAATAGAAGTTATGCAAAGAGAAGGGAAAACTGAACAAACAGCTGGCCGTGAAATGAAGAATCTTACAGGGAAACCAGTGACATTTGATCAACTTACCCTTGATGGGGAAATGAAGGCAAGTGCAGATGTCTTCTAAGGCTGTTTCACGGATGAAGGCCAGTTGAGCATCAACGAGAATTGCCATTAAAAATGCAGATAGCTGCTGAACCAGATGACACAGACTGTAATGCTTCCTATTTAGGAGGCTGAGGCAGAGGGATTGTACACTCAGTGTTAGCCTGGAGTTCTGAGTAAATTCAAGACCAGCCTCAACAGCTTAGTAAGCCCCTGTTTCAAAATTTGACAGAAGTCTGGAGATAAGAGTCCGATGGTAGGGTGCATGCACAGTCCTATATTCATTTCTCAATACTGCAATCAAAACAAAACAAGTGATACATCATATAGATAATCTAGATGAAAATTGAGTAGGGTCTCCAGTGTTGGAATTTGGGATCACATAACCAATAAAAAGGGAACTTCAGTTTTGGAACACATTTCCTATTGTGGCTAGAATAGTCCCTTGGTCAAACTTATTGTAACTCTTGTGTGTGTGTGTTTCTTGCATGTCTCCTCTTCAACAACATGCTACTATGTTTCACTCTCCTTTCATTCTTTGAATGAATAGTTTTGTCTAAATCCATCAGCCAGTGTCCCTGCAAACAAGTAATATACTTCTATTGCATGTCATGGGGAAGTTTATGAAGGGATTATTTAAAAGGTACAGGAAATCATAGCATAACGTATAGGATTAGACAGAAGGTGCTACAGCTATCCTTATGCCTGTGGGCAATAGGGAAAGAGTTACTGAAACTCAAAGGCAGCTAAGGCCTTCAGAGAGAGAGCTGTGCTGTCCCTATGAGATACACCCAACCTGAGCCCAACCCAGGAGAAATCCCACTCTGTTATTCTGCAGCTTTCCTAAACCTTTTCAGAGTAAGCCAGGTACCCAGGGAGCCATGCAGAATTCATAGGGCAGCTTCCTTGAACACTGAACAGCATCATGGGAGAAGTGAATGTTGGATCTGGAGCAGCAAGGGGAATGCCCTTGGGATTCCATGCGGTTCCCAGCTTGGCGGTTGCCATGTTCATCCTGAGTGGAATTTAAACTTTAATTTTCCATTTTCCTTATTTTGATTTTATACTTAATGTGAACTTATTCATTTAAATTTTTAAACAGAGCATATTTCATTGCTTGGCACGGCCTGCTTGTCTCAGCTTGAGCTATGGGTCATCTCTCAGAACCTCTCCTTGCACAATGTCCCCCGGAACAACCCGTTCCCCATGCTGATTGGAGATCTGTACCTCTAGGGAGAGTCCTTACCTCTGACATGCTCCCAGGTGATGCCTATGCAGCTGGCCCACGGGCTGCCTTTGAAGAACAAGGTCCTGAAAGTTGCGAGTGGTCATTAGGTAGACTGCCAGGTGCCCCAGATTAGCTAGGCGAGGCCGTGCGAGAGCCCCCTTCCTGCAGCAAGGCTGGCCATCTGCTACTTAATTATATCTTGGCTTCATTACTAGATCCTAGGATTCAGGTGTGCTGTGTACTTCTCCAAGCCTCAAAATTCCTGCCTTCTATGTATGATTTCACACTGCTCTTCTCTCTGGATTTGTGAAGGAACGATGACTGCCAATTACCACGATTATCTTCTGGGAACAGTGGCCGATAAGTCCTGCTATCTGCCTCACCATTGCTGTCATGTGTTTGAACATCATTTTGCTTGATGCTTACCTGCGCCAGACAAGCTGATGATGTTTTGGCAAGCGGATCATTGAGTTTCAGGAAGTGGGGAGTTTATAATCATGGAGCGTGCTTCTCTTTGACTGTGTAGACTCACATTTGAGGTGTCAGATTAGTGTATCGTATCCCTGTTGTTCAATAACAAAACTCTGGAACACAAAGAAAGTGACCATTCGACCAGAGCTCAGGCATCTGCAAATCGCAGGGGGCATCTACAGAAGGAGGAGGACCTTGCGTGTTCCTTGAAGCTGTGCCAGTCAGCTATGGCAGAACTCTGAAAGCCAAGACCTGGGGAAGTTATGATTCAGGCTGGGAGACAGACTGTCTTTGTGATGATCATAGATGCCACTGAACATAGGGTCTATAGGCAGAGACGGCAATCTGGCCAATGGAGTTGAGAATATTGGACGATGAAGAAAAGAAGAAGAATGTCACTGATGAATTTTTGTCGTAAGCAACTAGGAAGAACAACATTTAAGATTGGAGGGGCTGGAGAGATGGCTTCCTATTCTTCACGAATAGAGTTGATCAATGAAAACTGCTGAGAATAATGATAGAACATGCCACGTTTTCAATCACTGCTCTCAGTAATTATTATTATCATCTAATCAAGGTCTATTTCCTGCATAAATATTCAGTTTGCCCCACAAAGCTATGTTGTTGTATCCAGCTTGGTGAAGATTTAGTTAACAATGGATGGCCGACTTCCTTATGCTGCGTGTATGTATGTTTCTTAACAGTGTTGAAATACATGCTGGATATTTTTCCATGTTCCCAGCACAATAAGCATCTGTCTTGAAAGGCATGCGGGAGACATGGTCTGGGACTGTAAGTCAGAGTGAGTCTTTCAGTACTCTGAGGAGAAAGGGAAGGTGCAGGTAACGAGAAGGAAATCCATGTTTTTAATGACACACCAAGATGCTATGTTTGTGCACAGTTCTCCTTAGAGAATAGGAAGAAACTAAGCCTTCTTAGGGAACCATTTGTCCTTGAATCTGGAAGGCGTTTCAGGTGAGTTCTGCGAGTCTCAAAAGGTAATTATTACCGAGTATCCAGTGTTACATCAAGTGTTGGCTAAATCCCGCACAAGCATATTATTTAATCCTCTCTCAGTCTTTTGTGGTAGCTGAGTGTTGTCACATAATCCCCCACCAGTGAGGAAATGATGGGCCCAGCATTCCTAAGTGACTCACACTGCTCAAGGGCAAATGGTGAAGCCGAGAGAGAACCATTGCTTTCCTCCCCAGACAGTGAGTCTACATTTTGTCTCTAAGTCTGGGCTAAGCTAAGTAGTCATAGAACAATGCCATTGTGAAGAGAAACTCATTTCCAAATGATACTTGATAGAAGGTTGTGGTGATCAAGAAGGGATCAAGATAATGCTCAGAGAAGTCCGCCTGCACAGTTATAAAGCTGGGAAGGCTTGGGTATCACCTCATCCAAATCTTTTCATCTGTAATCTGAGGCAGGGTTTAGACCTCAAGGTCACCTGCACTTAGTGTCTAAGCCAAGACAAGAGCCCACTTTCAGACTGGCAGTCACGTCTACTGCTTTCTCCGAAGTACCATTGCTAAAGCTAGGATTGAAAGTCTATGGTAGCCTTTCAGCAGGAAATAGTTAAACTGGGAAAATCATGCTTGCTGATTATTGAAATCACTAACGGATGCAGAGACGCTGTTTGCTTGGTGAACATATGTGGAGAATATTAAGCGCCAGCATATATTACTGGAGCTCCTCCTTACAGAGCTCTGCATCACAACATAAACATGCATCGCCCAAAAAAGCATGGCTGTGCCTTAATAGCATTATGAATAAATTATTAAGGACTTTAATTTTCTGGAGTAATTTTACTAGCTTGATTTTTTTTAAAAATCAATCCTTCTGTGGGCCTGTAATTAAAAGAATGTGCAGCAGCTTTTCAT
The DNA here is from genome assembly GCA_004026605.1 of Ondatra zibethicus. NCBI lineage: Eukaryota > Metazoa > Chordata > Mammalia > Rodentia > Cricetidae > Ondatra > Ondatra zibethicus. The sequence continues at coordinate 294,487 of PVIU01000449.1, forward strand.
CCAGAAACTTTAGGAAATCACTAAAGAATGGTCACAATTTAGACTAAAGTGTATTTTCTGAGGACAGGGGTATAACTTGGTTGGTAGAGTGTCCAGGTTTGATCTCTTGTCCTATATAAATAAAATCTGCTGTAGTGGTTCAAATCTGCAACCCCAGCACCTGAGAAGTAGAAGCAGGATAATCAAACGTTTGAGGTCAGCCTGAGCCATAGGTGGCTGCTTTAGGAAGAGAGAAAGACAGAGGAACTAAGGGCAGAGAGGGAGGAAGAAAGGAAGGGGAAAGTTCTGCATATTGAGGGACTCCTGATTGCTAAGAATTACTTTCAATGGAGCAAACACTTCTGTTTGTGGTTGCTTAAATATCTAACAAACTTCTGGGGCCACCTGCATTAGAACATCAGCGGATACTGCCCTAGGACAGGAAGAATGCTGTATCACTCACATCTAATAGAACCCTGGTGCATGGTAGGCCCTCCACCAATGCTTGTTGAGTGATGTCACATTCAAGGACATACTCTGCAATTCCAAAGCAGCACCATGGTTTGGATTTCCTACTGAATTGGCCCAAGGATCTGCTTAGAACTAATATGCACTGTGGGTAACTGATGAGGGACAAGGGGACCCAGTTTAATGATCAAGGGCTCTTATGTCAGCCAGACCTATATTTTAGTGATGGCTGTGTCGCCGGCTGTCTTAGGCAAGTTACTTTGTCACTTTGACCCTTATTTCTTTCAAAAATGATAATATGTGCTTTACAGGGTCTGGCTTGAGAAGTGTGTGATAAATATGTAAAACGACCTAACTCGGGGTCTGAGAGGCTGTTTTTATTATCCACTTCTGCTTGACACCAGATGGAAGCCTTGGAGTGGAGAGTCACAAGATTGCGGGCCAGCTATTAAGTTTGATTTATCTATTGTTTTTCCATATTTGCATAATCACTGGGTATCTTGGTAGCAGTGTGTCCTGTTCTCCATTCTCTGTTAAATCTAGTTTTAGATCAGAGGATATCGGCTTCTCTGTCGCTGCAGTCTCTCTCGGGTGTGGCTTTAGAATATTCTGCCAGTGCCCCACTTTTCAAGCCCTGTCAGAGAGACTCTACAGGACAAATATCTGTCTTGTCCCTGTGTGTGCAAAATCAAGACTGAGTGTAGGTCTCCTTTACCTTGGCAAATTCACTGCAAGTTTTCTTCTTAATTCTAGATCCATTCAATGCCCAAATATAGCATCACATTATCTGTTGGCCTTTGCATATCATTCAGAGTCAGGGAGTTACTCTCAGGCCTTCTCTATTAGGAGCTGTGCACAGGTGAGGCCTGTAAAGACCAAGGCCAGCCTGGTCCAGGTCGCTGATGAGCACTGGGGGCCAGAGATATTTCATGGTGCCTTTTCAGCAGTAAAGGTTTTTAAGACATGGTTGGGATCTTCTCATGGAGTCTCATGGCAGGTAGGTGTTTTCATCCTTTTGTGTTATGGGGAAACTGAGTAATGGGAAGTCAAATGCTTATTTTTAAATTATTTTTGTTTTTATCTTATGTGTAGGTATGTTTTACCTGTATGTATGTATGTGCACCAGATGCATGCTTGCTTGGTGCCCTTGAAGTTGGACAAAAGAGGTAATCCTGGGACTGGATTTACAGTTGGTTGTGAGCCACCACATGTGGGTGCTAGGAACTCAACCTGGACCCTCTGGAAGAACAGCCAGGGCTCTTGACTGCTGAGCCATCTCTCCAGCCCCTCAAACTTACAAGACATAGCAACAGGCCTTCTTCTGGGTTCAGCTTTGGAGGAAACCTATTCCTAGTATGAATAATGACCACCCAACAACACATGTGCTTTCCAGTTTCTCTGATGCCTTTGGGAACCACAGGTTGTTTTATTTTGTTTTCTCCCTAACTAAATATTGACCAGTTACACAGTGTTAAGAACGAAGAACAGGAGTTTGAGAGTTGATTCGACTCTTTAGAATGCTGTTTGTTCTTTCAGAGGACCAGGGTTTGAGTCCAGGCACCTACAGGGCTGCTCACAACCACCTGTAACTCCGGACTCAGGCCATCTGATGCCTTTCTCTGGCCTCTGTGGACATGACACACATGTGGTGCACAGACATACATGTAAGCAAAATACCCACACACATTAAATAAAATACATAATTAGAGGGAGAGAAGAGGGAAGAATGATTCGCCCTTGGGACCAAGAGAAGTCAGGCATGTTGAAAGTAGACAACTACAGCCTGGTTTTGAAGGTCTTTTATAGAGCACTCCTTAGAAAACTGGACTGAACTGAGAATATGGCTCAGTCCATTGGTGGTAAGTCCCACACGGTTACATATACACTGGCACAGCTGTTGAAAACATGTGTTGTTTGGGAAAGATGCTGCATTGTTTTCTGTGGCACTAGGAGTACTCATAAAGTTTACTCGCAAATAAAGCTGCAAAGAATCTGTTTTGGTGAATACCACCAACCTTGGTAGGAGAGTGTGCCAACCTTGGTAGCAGACTTGAATAACCCCCAACTCAGATTTCAATCCTTCTTCCCTTACTCAGTAACAGTATAACTTATCCTGACTTTGTCTCTTGTCTCATAAACTGAGGCTACTCTACTAGTATATACCCTGGAAAACTATTGTGAAGATTATATAAATGTTTGATGGTGTATCAGCTCTTAAGAGATGTTTTAAAAGTCAATTCCCCTTCCTTCCTGCCTTTATTGAATCTTGAGGCAGATTTCTATGTTCTTTCACTAGACCTTACAAAGGACAAATACCAATTAGTCCATGGCTCCAAATGATGTATGTTCCTGAATGTCCTTATAATTAGTGGGACCTGTTTCAGGTACTGAACATTGCCAGCAATCAGTTTGAAAATGACAGACATGAACCCACTCATTATCCTAATAGGTCCATTTTTAGTATATAAAAACTGAGACCTGATCTTGCCTGGGGCACAAAGAAGTGAGCACCTTGGTTCCTGCAGAAGAATGTGACATTTAATACATTGTGTTCTCATTTGTGACTTGGTGACCAGTTTCATTATCAAGGAAGAGAGAACACTGGGACAGGAAGGGAAAGGCTGCCTGTGGGGGTGTTCAGTCTTTGCCATGGTGACAGGGTCACTCTCCTACTAACTGATATCACTCGCTGCTGTATTTCTAGAGGAAACATTTTTTAGGACTTCAATTTTTTAAAATGTCATGTACATGCATTCATATAAATTCACACTTCATAAGCTTAGAGCTCAGTGGCTTTTACTAAAGGACTCAAGTTAAGAAACCAATTCACTGGAATTGGTGAGATCTCTGCCAACCTGAGTTCCACCCCCAGAATGCATATAAAAGTGGAAAGAGAGACCTAAGCAACTTTACAAAGCTTCTAATCTCCACATGCATGCTTTCACATACAGGTCCACATGCACACATCATGCCCATGACATAAATTCTTCTTCTTCTCCTCTTCTCCTTCTTCCTCTTATCATTGTTTTAAGAAACAAGGCTACCAGTGCCTTTCCTCAGATCATTCTCAAGATTCCCTCTAGGGAGCCCTTCCAAGGTATCCGCTGACTAAATTTTACTACCATAGACAATTTAATTAGGTTGCAAGTTCATATTCAGTGCGAACTTTATGGGGGGTTGACTTCTTTGACCTGTGGCTCTCATAGGAATGTGTTCCTTACCGGAAATAGCTCCGCATGATCACTGTGATGGTACTTCTCTGTGTGTACCCTACTGCAGATGACCAGTGTTTCCAGTCTGGGGCTGTTTTAACCAGAACTTCTGAGAACCTTCAAAAGTCTTTTGATCTAATATCTAAATACATTTAGTTAACTCTATACCAATAAGTGGGATGGAGGCTTGTGTGGAGACAAGTTTTGCAGATGCTGCCATAAAGCTCACGAATTCTAGGTAGTCACGTTTTTAAAAGAGAAAGTCCTGTTTGTGGTAACACCATGAAAAGACCCCAAAACCAAGCTGTCATCAGGAATTGACGCTTAAACGTAGACACGGGGATGCCTGCCTCAAGTGGTCCTCTGGTACCATTCCAATGGAGTTTCATCACCCGCCCAGGTTCTAGTCCTGTAGTTAGTATTCCTCAGCCAATGCTAGGACTTTCCTTTCATAATCTCCTGAAGGCAAAGCGGTGCCTATGGAGGTGTCAGAGCCTCAGATTGTTCACTTTTGTGCTACAAAAAAGATCCACTTTTTAAAATTGTCCAGCAGGGAATCAGGGTGGCTGTGGAAGAATTCCGCTCAGACACGGTTTCTAAGCTATCTTTATCCTGCTTGTTCTGTTCTCAAAATGTAATACTAGGAGCTGTCACTTGTCTTAACCATTTTAATGGATGATATTTAGTTGCCCAAGGCTTATTTTAAGCAGAGTACATGGGCTAATTTTTTTAATATAGAGAGAGATAGAAAGGAATAGATGCTCTGCCTTAACAAAGCACTACTGAATGCCAGCTAACTGACCTCATTTTTTTTCTGTTTCCAGTACAGTGAAATTTCATTATCATCATCATCTGCCTTAACTAACTTTTATTATCTACCCATAAAGCACTGAAGGAGTCCATACCACAGTGCAGTGTGGTGGAACATGTGATAGAATTAGAATTAGGTGCTTGGGAATGAGGCCTGCCTGCCAATTAATTACTAACTCTGTGTATTAGTCAGGGTTCTTTAGGGGAACAGAACTGATAAAATGAATACATATACATATATATATGCAATTCTAATAAATGAATATGTATGCCTTTCTAATTAATCTCATATTTAAATAAATCCAACATATATTTATTTATTTAAATATGAGATTATATATAATCATATATGTTGCATATGTTGTGAATTATATTTCAAATGATGCTATCAAGAAAACAGTCCCTCATGGGTATACCCAGCACTTGGATTTTAGTTACTCCAGATGTAGTCAAGTTTAAGTTGACATCCAAGAAAAGTGATCACGCTCTGCATCCATCATGAGTTCAGTTTAGTTTAGTGTTCATGACTTTACAAAGGAGAGGTTAAGTTTCTGCTTTGATGTAAAATTCTTTTGTTTTAAAATCTAAGCAATTTAGACATGTCCAGTCAGATTCATGGAATCAAATTTTCCCTGTATCTGAACACATGATTTCCCTTTACAGTTTATAAAGGCAGGTGTAAGTTTCTCTGAATTTTGTGCCCTACCTAAATAAACAAATGGGAATGTGTCTCCTAAGTGAATTAAGGCAAATGACAAAATGTCTCATACTTCCCTTGAGATTGGCCTGGTTTTATTTGTAAAAGAGGAAAGTGGAGGCATGGTAAGAAAAACCAGCTAGGCAAAATATTGACTTTTCCAGATCTCAAATATATTCTTAGCTTTTTATTGTTAATATTAATGTTTATTCATTCAGAATATCCATTAAGCAACATCTATATGTCAGGCACTTATCCTAAGAAATATGGTAGCAGAAATCCTCAGTGAGTGAAAGTCTGTGGTTGTCTCTGTGTCTAAAAGATACAACTGAACCAATATTGTATATGATTTTCCTTTCTCAAGCATCAACTAAAGGAAAATAGTATGTGTTCACTGTATAAAATTTCACTTGATTTTTAACAACCTATAAAGATCATAAAATATAAGCTAGAATTTTCAAGAAAGATTGCATGTTGATTTATTCTTTTGCCTGCTTGTTTTCCCAGGAATATAATTACACCAGAAAAATCCTGGTAAAAAAGATGTTTTCAGAGGAAAAGGAGAGTACATAAAATAAGCTTTGGAGTTTCTCTGGCATAACACTTCTTGATTAATTTTTAATTATAGAAGCACAAGAGATTATATCAAGTGTGTTGAGAATAGACATTGCTTAATGAGAATGTATAGAATGTATGTTCTTCCACATTAAGATGTATGATTCACAGATTAAAGAGGGCCTTTTATGAAAGGGCATTTGGTCCTTCAGAGAGAGAAGCTTTCTGAGTTGAAATGACTACTAACAAAGGCTTTGATTTGTTGCCCACAGTGCACTTACAGACTCATTTCACATGCATGGCAGTGATCTGGGCTCCTTCTTGACCTCTAAGAACCTAAATCAGACCGGGTCACTTAAGTGATCAGGGATGAGTAGATAGCCAGTTAGCCAGAGGTCATGGGAAGAGCATCTCATCTTTACTTTCTTCAAGCTCTGTACAGGGACTGCATTTCTCACAGTGGGCCAGGTGGAGTGAAGGAACAGAGAAGAATTCATTATAGGAGATGACAGTCAATGATCTGATCCTCAACCACTCCTCTACTTTGTTCTTCTGTCCCTCTTCATGTCTTCTTTGGATCCCAGATTTTCTCCTTACTTCTTTTGCTCAGCCCCACCTCCTTATTCTTTAAGAACTGTCTCACATGCCCTGCGCAGTTTTGAAAAGCCATACATAATGTGGATAGAAACTATGTGACTGACTGCAGGGACTCCCCACACATCCCAGAGATGTAAATGTTCACAACTAAGAAGAACTGACAAACAGGTCCTTGATAAGCTATGTCAGGCACTGTGTCATTTAATTTAACCTCCATATCAAAGCTTTGGAAGAACTTATCTACTGCTGTGATGATTTTTTTTTTCTACTCACTGTCCTTAACTATATGAGGTCTCCCACACCAAAAGCCAGTGCTTTGTCTCTCCAGGCACAAACTTGGTGCCTAACAATACAATTCAATTCTGACATTAACTACCAGAAATTAGTTTCCAAATTCAAAGCACCCCAAACTGTCTTTACTTTGCAGGCCAATTTCAAATCTTAATCACCATCTTCTTGATTGGCCAGGAGTGGAAGACTTCCCACAGCCTCCTACTCAGGTTCAATAATTTACTAGAATTCCACATAGAACTCAAAAAGCCACTTTAGTTACATTTCTCAGTTTACTATAAAGGATACAGCGCAATAAAAATGATAAGCCAAAGGGACAAGATTCAAAAGCTAAGGCACAGAGGAAGGTGAGCAAAGCTTCTGTGCCCTTTCCAGTTGCTCCTCTCTGCCAGTGTTTACCAACCTAGGTCTCTGAATTCTGCCCTAGGTATTGGCATGGAGGTTCCATTACATAGATGGGGATGACTAAGTCATTGGCCATTGATGATAAATTCAATCTCCAGTTCTCATCTTACTGGAGCTTTGTGGAGGGACTGAGGTTCCAGCCATTCAATTACCTGTTTAGCTTCTCTGACCCATTCTGAAGCTCTCTGGGGTTCCATGCATAATTACTTAGCAAAACACAGGTATGTTTGAAAGCAGAAATTCATGAATAAAAACAACAAAATGTTCCTTTCACCCCTAATCAGTCAAGAAATTATAAGTGCCTTAGGACCCAGGGACAAAGGCCAAAGATGCACCGTTTTGTGTCACAGTATACTTGTACTGTCACGGCAGCTACTGTTAGATGGTGACATTTATGCTTAGATTCACTAAATGAGTTGTGTAGAGACCTGTAGCTGGTAGGGTCTAAATCAGGTTCTAAGTCCAGAGTGTGTATGGGAGCTGGACATGTTAAGTTGAACCAAGTGGAAGAAAACTAATGGAGAGCACCCCTAAAAATGTACAGCATCTTCTTAGCAGATGAAACAATGGACGAAATGATATAGGTTGAATAAAATTCATGGAAGCTGTGTCAAGTTTGGGGAAGAAATGAAGAAATAATTTGAAATCTCTGTGAGGGCTGGTGTGAACTATATTTCTGACTTAGTCTATTTGGGATGCTGAACCAAAATGCCATGTGCTAGTTGACTTATATACAACGTAGATTTAGAAATTCCAAAATTAGGGTATCTGTAAATTTGGTGTTTGCTGAGGGTCCATTTCCTGATTCATAGATATTTCCCTCTCACTGTGCTGATGTATGGCTACTTCTTGTAAGCTCAGACCATGAAAAGGGGGCAGAGCAGCCTATGCTAACCTCATTCCCATGTTCCCACCCTTGCAACTAAAGTTTCCAACTCCAAGTCCTGATACCATCATTGGTGAATGAGTTTCAGTGTATGAACTTGGGAGACATGAGCACTTAAACCACTACAACCTCTGTCTAGAAATTACCTGTAGAGGACCTGAGTGTTGAAGCAGGCTTTGGCTTTCTGGTATTCCTTTGTTTAAATGGTTTCCAAATTGTCTTTCGAAACTAACATCCCAAGAGAACATCATAAGAGTGTAAAAGGCCTTTTGTGGTAGACTAATCTTCAAGAAGGAGCAAGCAATAAAAGCCCAAAGCTTTGTTCTTCCAGAAGATTTTTGGGGTGTGGAAATTTAGGGTTCCTTGTGACTCTCTACTAGCTTCAAGACATACCACTATCAAAATCCTCCCCTGGACAGCACCTTTTTTTTCCCCTGCAAAACAACAACAACAACAAAAACCTTCGGAGATTTTGAAAAGCATCCAATCTACCACTTGGAGTGGTACAGCCATATAACAATGGAAAATCTTATGTTGTATCTGTCTAGGCTCTTTCTTCATTTTGTCTTCAAAATATTACAAATCTATAGTAATCAAAACAGTATGATACAACAAGATATGAGTACAGATCAATAGAGCAGAACAGAAAGCCCAGCTCAAACTCATTATCTGGTCAAATTATTTTCAACAAAGATTCCAAAAAAAGTAATAGAATAGTCAGCAAATGGTGTGACAAAAACTGGATAGCACTGATAAATAGATCCTTATGTTATATACAAAAATGAATTGTAGGTAAATTAAAGAGCAACTTGTAAGACTTGTAACAACAACAACAAAAAACTTCCTGGGGGGAGGGAACCAGAGGGGAAACTGCATGCCAGTGACAATTTCCTGGATATGACATCAGAAACATCAAACTAAACAGCTTATGTTCACCAAAGGAAAAACCAACATTGTGAAGTGTATCGAATTGGGATACTTATTTGTAAGCTATTAACTTGATAAAGAGCTACTGTAAAAATATTTAAGGAAATATATATATGTGTGTGTGTGATATGTAAAGGTGTGTACATATGTGTTTGTGATAGGCAGGATTTCCTTTCATAGCCCATGCTGGCCTTGAACTTAAGTGCTGAGGATCCTGGGTCTTGCTGCTTGGCCAGTCAATCTGAATTGGTGAATGTTACTTAGCATATTCTGGGTCAAAAAATAAGAGTGCTTTAAAAAGACAGCCAACATTGACTTCTAGCCTGCGCATACATGAATGTGTGTCTCTCCACATACATGACAAAGTGGGAAACAATTGTAAAACACCCCACATTCATTTATGGCCTCTACCTGCATGAATACTAACACACAAGGACATAGGAACAGGCACACACATATACATACATACATATATGCACAACAAATATGACCTAGCAATTCTATTTCTGGATATTTACTTACTATTTTTTAATATTCATTTATCATTTATGTTGAGGGTGTGTGCTTGTGAAAGTCAGAGGTCAATTGTAGGACAAGTTCTCTTCTTTCACCATGTGAGTTCTGGGGATCCAACTCAGGTCATCCAGCTGGGCAAGCTCTCTTACCTGCTGAATCATATTGCTGCCACTACTTCTGGATATTTATCTTAAAAATTGTAAATAGTTCCCTGAAAAAAAAATCTGTATTCTCTTTTTCATTGTGTTGTCCTTGTAGTGGCAAATTCACGTAAGTGTTCACTAAATGGCAAATGGACAAAGAAAAATGTGGTAGATAAATGCAATGTAATATTATTTTGTCATGTGTCACAACACAGACAAATCTTGAAGACACTGATGAAGGAATTTAAGTCAATCACGAGGGCAAATACTGCACGAGTCTACTTACATCATGTATCTACAGTAGTCAAGTCACAGAAGCTGAAAGTGGGATGCTAGTTTGCTGAAGCTCCAAGAGAGACAAACAGAAAATTGCTCAGTGAATGCAAGGCCAACATCATGTAAGATGGAAAGGGTCTGGAGAGTAACAATTGTACATACAGTTAACATGGTGCTCGAGAAGGAGCTGATAGTCCTACATTTTGACCTGCAGACAACAGGAAGTGAAATGAGACACTGAGAATGACTTGAGCTTATATGAGGCCTCAAAGTCTACCCCTGCAGTGACACATTTCCTCCAAGACCATACCTACCCCAGCAAAGCCACACCTCCTAACAGTGCCATTCCATATAAGCTTATAGGGGCCAATTACATTCAAAGTACCACAAGTACCAAATAAAATCTTGTTCAATAAAAAAGGAACACTGCACAGAAAGTTGTTAAGGGGGTAGAGTATATGCTGTGTGGGGATTTTTGTTAAAAGAGTATGCCAGGCATGGTGGTGCACAACTATAATCTCAGCACTTTGGGAGGCAGAGGCAGAAAGATCATGAATTCTTGGTCAGTCTTAGCTATATCAGGAGACCTGTCTCAAAAACAAAACAAATGAACAAACAAAAAACAAAAACAACGAAACAAAACCTCAAATCAGCAGCATTGAGAAGGCGAAGAGAACCAGACAGTCTTATGATTATGTAGATCTGTCCTGGGCAAGCCCAGGGCTGGCAGCTGGAGAAAGAGCAATTGGATTATACTTGGGAATTGTTCAGGCACACAGGCTTCTTCTCTTTATTTAAGATTTCCCTGTGCACATTTTTAGCGCATTATATTTCCCTAAGAGGCATCATGACATGGTGATTAAAACCATATAGTTTGGTATCAAGTAGGTCTGGGTTTGAGTCCTGGCTCCTCTGATTATAAATTGATAATTTTTCTAGCTCTTCTGAGCTTTGATGATCTCATTTTTGCAGTAAAGAAAAATAACCATTTCAACTGAAAAGCTAAAATGGGATAACCTGTGTAGCAATCTTGGATGATAATGGTGAAGGTTATTATTTATACACAGAAGCCATCCTGGTACTTGATGCTGAAATGATTATCGCTGTTACAGGAGCTGCTTGTAATTTCAGGCAAGGACATTTCCATAAGACAGGCTAGCTTGGGCATCAATGTCACCGCCAGTATTTGTATGTAGATCTACACTGAAAAGGTAAACCTTAAACTATAATCTTCAACTAAATGCAAGACTTACCAGTTTCAGGTACCTATGTCTGTGTGCATGCATGTGTGCATGTATGTGCCTGTGCACATATGTGTGTGTGTGTGCTACTCCCTCATAATTTAAAATTATTTGTTTTATGCAAATAAGAAAATGCTGGATTTATGAAAAAAGATTGAACTGTTTCCTTACCTTGGTTTACCTTTATTTAATCTTCAGATGAAAATGTACCCCTCATGCCATTTTGTGACTCTTCCAGGCCCTGGTCAGAGGCAGAAGACCCATTTGGAGTGTCTATCATAAGGGTGGGTACAGGGTCTTTCCTTTGCTTCTATCATTGCTTTCTGGGCTGACTCTTTGGCAAAAAGCAGTGGCACTTGGGACAATACCTCTTTAGACAGTGGTTCTTTTCCTCCTGGCCTACTTAAATGAGAACAATATAATTGCTTGTGAAACTTGCAATTCAAGATGTTGGCAACAATGGTATTGTTGGAAATAATTAATAGATGATTTCATTCTTAAATCATTAGGGGAAACCCTGCCTAAAATGTCAGTGTTTTGGTGACTCTAAGGTGATGGATGTCACATGTAGTCTCTTAGCACTGAGGGTTAAAGCAAATAAGTTTCGGACTTTAACAAGTTTGGCAAGGTCTTTCATACTAGTGTTCCAGACAAACACAAGGAGGGCAAAAGCAGCAGGTCCAGCTAAGTAGATTCATAAGGGATTGAAATTTGAAAATGGAGTCTACCTGTATTTTTCATTTACTCGGTCAATCAGCCAGTAAACAGATAATTATTCAAACCTTAACCATACGTCAGACCTTGTCTACTAGAAATGTCCTAGCAACCAAAGAAGATGAAGTCACTGCCTTCATGAGCTTCATAGGCCAGTGCCACACAGAGTCCCTTCCTTAGTCTTTTGTTCAACATTGCAAAGACTGATTTCCGTAACAGTTTATAAAGCTGCAGCAATAATGACAGTGTGCTATTAGCATAAGCACAGACATACACAAATGGAATAAAATTGGAAGTCCAGAAATAAACCTTACATTAATAGACAGTTCATTTTTGACAGGAGTGCCAAAGCAATTCAATGGGGGGTGGGGAAATAGTCTTTTCAACAACTGATTCTGGGACAAGTGCAAAATTGTCTATCATATACAAACCGTGAAGCTGGACCCTTGCTTTGTATTATGCATAAAAACTGAACAGATCAAATACCTATAGACAAGAGCTAAAATTATAAAACCATTAGAAGAAAACGTCGGTAGAATTTTCATGATCTTGGATTTGGCAATGAATCCTGACTGTGCCATCAAAAGTACAAACAGACACAACAATACATCCAAAAATCATGAAGTCCACTTTGTGTTGGCCAACTACTGCTGCACATGCAGCCTGCCTTGGGTTGGGGTTGTGTCACTCCATTGTCCCTACTCTGAAGAAAAACAAATTTCCTTCCCTCAAGCATGAGGAGATTGGGAACTGGGAGAAGTTGGGGGAGGGAAAATATTTTGTATTATTTATTGTATGAATATTTTTAAAAAAGAATTGGGACAACAACAAAATATACAAGCAACAGGAAAAGTCTAGACAAGTTTAGATTTCAACATTTGAGACATTTGTGTTTCACAGAATACCACCAGGAAGCCAAAAAAAGAACCCATGGAATAACAGAAAATATTTGTAAATCTTGTATCTGATCAGGGGTTGGCAATATAAACAAGCATTCTTGCAATTTAACAACAAAAGATAAATAATCCAATGAAAAATTGGGCAAAGATTTCTGTAACCATGTCTCAGTGGCAGATAGTCAAATAATCAATAAGCACATAAACATATACTATAGGGTTAGTCATCAGAAAAGGAAAACCCAAACCACTTCCTGGCTGCCAGGGTGACTGCAATGAGAAATGCAAACAGCCATAGGTTCTGTGGAAGATGAGCTGAATCAAAGCCCTCACACATGGGTAACAGAAATTTGAACACCAGTCTGTCAGTTTTTCAAAAAGTTAAATAGCTCACACGACAAGCCTTCCAATTCAGATATGTACCCCAAAGAACTAAAAGTGTTTGTTCACATGAAACAATATATATACATACATATATATACATACATATATACAAATATATGTGTGCATGTATCTATATCCTAGAGTTCTGGGCCTATATATGTATATTTTACATGTAGCAACATCATTCTTCATATAAGAAAAGAACACAATCCAAGCAACCACCAACAGTCATAATCTATTTCTAAATTATGCTGTTAGTATATTGAAAACAAAGTTCTAATATGTGCTACAGAGTAGATGTACCTTTAAAAACATTACACTAAATGGAAGGAAAACCAAAAGGCTACATGTTGTGTGATTATGATCTGTGCATAAAAGGCAAAGGTGCACACACAGGAAATGAGTTAGCAGTTACCCGGGGATAGGCTGAGAGGAATGAGACGGTTAATGGGGATAAAGAGGAGGGAAATGTGAGGTGAAAGGTGAGAGATTCATACAATCTACTGAGAAACCGAGCAGTATTCTGGAACTAGACATAAGTAATAACTGCACAGTGTTGCTTATCATCCAGTTGATTATACATCTCATAAGAGGCAATTTATAGCATGTGATATGTCAATAAAAGGAGTTTACACCAAAAGCATAGGTGGCATGAAGCTGGCAAAGGCAATATTTGCATTGGATGCAAACATGGCAGTCAGTGTGCAGAAGAAATGTGGCAGATTGAAAAGATGGGCTGAATCTGACAGCATAAAATGTAGTCAGAATAAACATAGACTCCCCAAACTGGATTCAATAAAAACAACTAATAACTGCTCTATTAACATAGTTCCTGGCTTTCCAGGGAGCCTGAAGTGAGTCAACAGACTATCACAGTTTGAAAGGTTAATGTAATGTTTGCAGCACTAATGGATGTATAGTTACTCTAATAAGAAATAAACAACAATTTGGGGGGGAAGTTAGTTGAGGGACACTCATAATTATGAGGTCATTTCTGGTTGCTGTGTTGAGAAGCATCTAGATCAGTGTGTGAATCTAGTTCAAAAGCATACTGTATTTGTTCTTTTTTCAAGGTCTATTCCCTACCCCCATCTGGAGGCATTTGTCTAGGGCATAGTCTTCCTTTCGGCCACCAGTTCTGTTACTCCTATATTACCTCATTATAGTAGAACCAACTCCCCCATGTGGGCTTTTCACTTGCCGCTTGTAAGCATTTAGTTTATCCCCCCCAACTGCACCCTCTCCAGGGAATGACATCTTTGAAATCAATGGTCGAGGAGCTCCAAAATGTGAAAGGATAAGAATCAATTGAATTAACTAGTTGTATCTGGTAACACAAAGGTCTGGGAGTCACAAGAGCTAACATCAAGTATGTGAAGGTTTTCCGAAGCTGTGGGAAAGGGATAATGAATATGAGATTTGTGCATCAAGACCTCAGAGAAGAGGTCCTGTGAGTCAATGCAGAGAGCCTTTCTACCTTGCTTTCTTTGAGCCATAGTCTTCTGCTCAAGATGAAAACCCAGCTGCTTTTTATTGGCACAGTGCTCATGGCCAGTTCTGTGAAATTAACCCAAGGTGGATATCGTAGATCTATGATCTTTCTAACATTTTCTGGTTTTGAGATTTCATCATGATACTATGTCAAGCAGCGGTTCTGATGACTCATTTATCCATTAGCTACAGCCACTCTGATGTGCTGAACACATAATAACATCCCATAGACCTCGCCTGTTCGGATGCTTGCTCGCTAAAAGTGATTCTAAGAATACCAACAACCGAGTGATATTTTTAAAATTAATAATAAAAGTTAATGATGCAATGAATATAAACTATGTATGACATAGTAGATGTCTGACTAATGTTAGCGATCATTTCTATTAGAGAAGAGGGAACATAAATTAATACAGCAAACATGCAAACATCCTTAGGCAATTACCAGAATTCTACTCTGTGTGTGTTACTGATTGTTGAGTTTGTGAGCCCTATTGTCTTAGAATATTATCATGTGATAATTTGTGGATCGTAGGCTAGAGGGTAGTTTAAGGCCAGCCTGAGCTACATGAAGAAATCCTGTCCATAAACAAACACTGTTCTATTGTTTCATTTCTTAAAATAAGCATGTTATAATTTTAGGAAAAAAAATATGTATAATAGCTCTTCACAGAATCATCTCTCAGTAAAGTGGAAGTTTTTTCCAAGTAATTAAAATGGTGTTTCTTTGCTGGTTGATATTACAAAACCACAAATTTATCCCTTGTTAATATCCTGCCTTCTTACCATCACTGGCAAGGACAATGGCCACATTCAAGAAAGTTTGTGTCAAGTGTTACAACTCTTCAAGCCCCTCTATATTTTTGGTTTATTTATCTGCTTCTCAAGATGAGGAGAAGTACCTCCGTTTTCATTTTTGTGGGATGAAGAACAAGAGAAAACTTGCCTGAGGCATAGGGATATGGCTCAGTTGGTAGAGTGTTTGCCTAGCATGACCCTGGGTTCAATCCTCAGCACCTCATAAAATTGGTACTTACTCATAATCCCATGAGGAGATGTGAGAAGTTCAAGGTCATCCATGGCTATATAGTAAGCCTTAGGCAAGCCTGGGCTAAGTGAGACAGGAGGGGCAAATTGATACTTAGAGGTACTTTGACTCTGACAGCAGAAGTTGGCTTTGGTTTTCATTATCAGTGGTGAAAGTGGCGGGCAGACTTCTCAGTGTGTCCTAAGAAGACTTCTATTCTCTTTAGGTGCTTAAGCAGATTTTCTGCTCCAACTCTGTCACATTCAAGGGGGTCAGATGCCTTGTCAAAATCCTGGCCTTTAGGCGTATATTAAACTGAAACTCTCAGGCATGTGAGGTTGGTTTCTCATCACCCTTACTTGAGTAGAAGGTATAAAAGGATTAGGTGATAACACCTTACAGGTACCTTCATTAATCCAGAACTCTTTCCAAACACTCATCAAACCATGGGACCCAGAGCCCCACACTGCTGGTGCAGAAATACAGCCATCACCTGAAGGAAACAATACCCCATGTATGCAAACTGCACTCAGAGACCCCTGAAGTCCAAACTGCCGTCTGTGAGATGAAAATGAAGGCTGCCTCTAACAGCAGCAACAGGGACACACTTTTTTTTTTCTTTTTACAGAGAAATGTAATTACCAGAGAAGGAGCTGGCCTTACAAGTGGGGATTAGCACTCCCCAATTCCTATAAACACTTTAGGCTCCCCAAATGCTTTCAGCAAGATTTGGAGTTTTATGCTTCCATCCAAAAGTTGGCTTGGTGTGAATCATGGCTGAGGACTTGCAGACCACAGGGACATTGATTCACTGCAACAAGGAGAAAGGATTTACTGGTATTTCTTATAAACATAGGCAGCCTGGGGGCAGAGGTGGGGATTAGAGGAGAGTCACAAAGTATGAAGGTTGTAAAAGAGGCTGTGGTCACCTCTGAATAATAAATAATGTCCGGAGTCTTGCTGAAGGGGCAGAAATCAGCATATGGCTTGCTGAATGTGTTGCTGAGGATAGCTAGCTATTCATAGCCAGCATCACTGGTAAGGACACTGGTTTTAGTTCCCAAAAGCACTGCTGAAAGACGAGTTCTTCATATAGTTATGTCTGCTGCACAACTCTTATTGGGAGTCTGGAAATGGAGGGGTTTTGTTTCAGTGTGCTAGGCCTGGGGGCTATGTAAATCACTTCTCCTTCCATTGGTGCTGAGTTCTTCATGAGTGGCGTGATGACACTAACCACCTTATATTGGTCCCTTTTTCATCACTCTGAACAAACACACAACAAGAAGCAATTTATGAGAATAAGGGTTTATGGTGGCTTTCGGTTTGAGACCCTACAGCTAGAGAGACGACGCTGTCATGACTAAGGAGTGTGGTGGGCATGACTGATCATACTGCATCACAGGAAACAAAGAAAGGTGAATGCTAGTGCTTGTCAGACCCCTCCCTTTGCTCCTTTTATTCACACTGGACCACAGCCTACGAGATGGTACCATCCACAGTTAGGGTAGGTCTTCCAACTTACGTTAAACCTCTCTAGAAGACACATCCCATGTGTCCCCTAGGTAAAAATCCAGTCAAACGGATAATGAAGAATAACCTACATAAATTATGTTCTCCAGGGTCCAAAGGATTCACCAATACCCTTCACTCACCAGAAGGAATAGGAGAGGGTGGGTAATGATGGGACTAAAGGACCATTATCCCTGCTGGAATCAAATAACACTTCTTTTATCTTGATAAACATAGTAAGCATCTCTCTAAGGTTTCTCTTGAAGTATTTCCTGTTAGAAAAAGTTGAAGATAGATGCATTTTAAGTTCTTTTTAACTATTCTATTTTATGCCCTAGTAATAACATTGGCAACTTGACAATCAGAACACACAGAGCACATATATTAGTTATCATAAAGGCATCTAACAATCATACCCTCTAAATAATGCATTTTATTCTTATTAAAATATTTATTCTTCTGAAACAATATAAAATTTCTAAATAAATTCTTTTAGAAAAATTGAAATCATTCAGAATTCTACCTTTGAGTGGCAGACTACAAGAATTAGTAAGCTGAACTCATATTGGCACGTTTAAAAGTTTAAAAAATAGTTTTGACTTGGTCAACTGAGTGGTACATTCCTCTAATTCCAGGGCCTTGGGTTTCAGGCCAGCCTGGAACATGCAGTGAGACCCTGTCTGCAAACAAGCAAATGGCTTAACTTTGCATTGTGAGTGTTTTGCTATGTTATCAAATGTTCTTTGAAATTATGATGACTAATAGCATATACTATTCCACCATATGCCCACAAAATCAATTATCAATCTGTTCTATGCATCTAAATGAATTCCAACTTTTGCTCATTCAAGCTGAAGAATATTCTTAGAATAATTCATTTCCATAGTATGTGTGTGCCTGTGTGTGTTTAAAATTTAATTATTGATATTGTTGTTGGATTAATTTGCTTGTTGAGTTTTAGATCATTGTTGTTTTCCCCCTTTTTCAAAACTTTGGTTTATGATTAAATTTAGTTGGTAAGAGAAGGAAAATAAAAAGTAGAGATAGGGATTGTCTATAAGGATCCAAAGTTACCATATGGTGTCCAAGAAAGAAAGAAAGACAGGCACAGATAAACAGACAGACATGGAAGAGAGGGGAATTTTGATACTATAAAATATTGGGACATTTTACAGTCCAGTAATATTTAGGAAATCTTGTATAATATCAAATCATTTGATTAAAATTTTCATTTCTAAGAGCCATGAAATGCTGAAAATTGGCTATCTCTACCTATATAGTTATAGATAAATATAGCTATAGAAATAGGTCCTCAAATATGAGTGGCTGGATAAGAGCTATATGTGTGAAATATGGAAGTACATACCTGCAATCCCACTTGGTAGGCCAGGTCAGGAGGTTGTGAGCCTAGCCTTTTAATGGGTGAGCCATCTCTCCAGCTCTAGGCTAGGGCAGGAGGAGACAGAGAGAGAGAGAGAGAAAGAGAGAGAGAGAGAGAGAGAGAGAGAGAGAGAGAGAGCAAGAGAGAGAGATCCTGTCTCAAACAACAAATCAACATAGTAAAGAAAATCAGAACCTCATGAATAATATATCCACCTGCTCTCTGAATTTTACCCCATCACTAACTAACCCAGTAGATTTGAACATAGGGACCCTGATGAAGTAAGAAACACATGAGAATTCTGACCTTACTATTGAAGAAAGAGGAGGAAGCCAGGGAAGCTCATCTTTCTCTCATGCCTCCAGTATGTCTAGCACTGAGCTACAGAGGCTCCTTGTTGGCCTGCTCTCCCAGCTTTCCTGAGAGACAGGGTTTCTCCTTGCTGTTTTCTCTGCACTCCGACGGCTGGGATCTGAAGCTGAATCCATAAAGGGACCTGTCTAAGGATCATATGGCTATTAAGTGGCAAAGTGAGATCCGGATTCATGCTGCATAGGTTCAGAAAATGTGATTTTATCAAAGACCAAATGCTTCCACTCATCTGTATTTGAATAAAAAGAAAGAAAAATGAGTTATTAACCAAGACATGTATGATAAACCAGAAGTTAAGCAGAATACAAGGACCCTTTCAGGTTTAAAAAGAGGAATAAAACCTCAGTCCCCAAGGCATCATTTTATTTTTAAGATCTACTCCAACATACATAAGCAAGAACATTTCCTTATTATCTCTGAGATGTCCAGTAGCTAGAGAAATTCTTTTGTCTAAACAAAAACTCAATGACTAAGAGATGAAGGTCCAGAAATGATAATCAACTTGTTGCATATCATAAAGGTAGTTAGGAAAAGTCATGCATTAAGAACCAAGATCACCTATACTCAAATAAGACACATACTTGCAACTTCTACCACACTATTTGGTGTCAACTCCCATCCATCATGCAATAAATGCCATTCCACATCCTGACCTCCTGTTATCCCTTCACCCCTCTACATTCAACACGCTATTCATTCACCAATCATTTGCTGTGCTCAAGACACACTTTCAAGGAGCTCCCAACCCAGTTAGACATTCACATTATCTTACACCAGTTCTCGTCTACCCACACACTATATTATCTGGGGCAGAAGCAACGACGAGTGGGCTTAGCAGTGAAGGCATGGATGAATACAGAAACTGAATTCACAGGCTCAAGTTTTGAACAGGTGGACGATTAATGAAAGGGAAAAAAGAAAGACACAAGGAAAGTTAAAATTGAGGTCAGATGTATTTTTGGAGAAGATGGCGAGACTAACTTTTAGCATTATTTTAGAGCAAAATGGAAGAAGCAGTGGAGAGGCCTGGATTAAAAGGCACCATAACAGTACAAATTCTTTGGAGGTGGCAAACAAAGAGAGTATCAAGGGCACAGCATAAGAGCTAAGTGTGGGCAGAAGCAGAGCCACTCCCTTCTGACACCGGCAGGATACAAAAGGAGACATGAAGATATGAAGAATCTTAAACCACAGATGCTAACAGAGCTCGTCTTTTCTATAGGTAGAATTGTGTTGAGGGAATATGAAGACAGCACCTGGGAACAGATTGTGCAAACTGGAGATTTTGGAGGAGGGCGAAAGCAGGGCTCACTGTAAGGCACCTCTGCCTGAGGATTTCCACAAACTCTTGGTGCTCATGCAAGAGCCTTCTGTCTGGTGCAAGGATTTGGGTCCCACGATTGCAGGGAAGCACTAGTCAGTTCTCTTGCCTCTGTTTAGTATGACCGTTTGCCAACTTTCATCCCAGCTGGAGCTGTACCATTCTCAAGTACCTACAACCTGACGGGATGTCCTAAGGACAGCCACCATGAGAACTTAACCTCCGTTTACTGGGGGCTGGAGCAGCACTGTGTTTAGAATCAGAGGCAATGTGTACAGTGCTCCAGCGGGAGAGGGGGCGTGCATTTGCAGGTCTTCTGAGGATTCTTCCGACACAGCACTTTCCATCTTCACAGAAGGCAATACCAAAGGTGTGGGTTTAAATCATACAAGGGAAAATTAATTCTGAAAAATGAGGACTGTCTGAGTGAGCTAGTGTAAGTGTGTGGCGGGAGAATGTGCTTCTGCATTTAAAGTACAGTCTTGGCGTCCTGACCCCAGGAGTTCCTCACTAAGTGTAGTTGTCCACCTTGAGGGCTAGGCTGATAATGCAGGATTTGGGGTAGTTTGTTGAATCCCACTGCCTTTCATGGAACAAATAAGAAGATAAGGGATACCTCTGCAGTTTGCTTGATTCATAAAGGTTTGAAGGTACTTATTCCGGAGGTTAAAATCCCAATACCTTGTCTCCATTTGGCACAGAGGATGCTCTAGTTGCCACACGGTTTCTTCCCATTTCTACTTCACACTTGGAACCCTTGGATTCTGATACCTAAAACCAACTCTTTCATTTTGAAAGATGAGATAAGGCATTTTCCCCTCATGAAAGCACATAGCTTGATTCATAGAGAGAGCAAAGAATGATGCCTTGGGGCTTGCAGACTCTCCCCTTCAAAGTTTTGAAAATCCTGAGAACTGTCACGTCCAAATATTGGGTGGTTTTAGAAAGAGGACAATAGCTTGCTGGTGTTGCGTTTGTGTGTGATGAGCAATACATTTTATAGTCTGCCTAGACAACCAGAAACATATGGCCCCAGACTCACATAATAAGGAAAATATACTGATCCATGGCTTGCTGCTGTCACCAGGTCACTAAACCTATTTCTCCAGATATAAAACGAGACTATCTTGCCTCTCGGTACAAATGTAATAAAATCTAGTAATGCTGCCATGAAAATAAGCACTGGCCCGTAACCCAAGGGCTTAAGAAGTCAAGGCTAATGAGAAACGGGCAGTATACAAAAGCAAATCGAATCTCCTGTCCTTTATCTTGGGTTTAATACAAATTTAGATGTATTTTCTCCAGAGGCTATCTACATGTGGCTGATTGGAGGAAGGGTGTAGAAAAGTAGGAAATATGCACTGATAAGTGGCATACATGTAAAATAATAAAAAGGGATAGGGCCAATGAAAGCGTTATGGCCCTAATAACTTTTGAGGTCTCCCAGCAAGTAATGAGATGCCGATACCTTAGGCACGGTCTGCAGCAGTAGAAGTCCCTCCAGGATTGAAAGGAAGCCAGGAGTATTTCATGCAAAGCCCTGGTGTTATTTTTCTGGTCTGTATCAAAAACATTTCCTCTGAACAACTGAGGTGTGGGACAGAAGTCCTTGCTATTGTGGCTCCTTTGAAGGCATGAGAAAGGCCACATCCTGGTGCGGAGAGCTGCCCTGGTTCTCCTTTGCCTTTTTCTTCTCCTGTAAAGTCCCCCTGCTGTACTCTTTGTGTGAGTGTCCTTATGACAGAAAGATCAAGGGGCCACTTCAGAGGAACTTAAGCTTCCAACTGCTTTTTCCAAAAATAACAAAGGTGGAAGGGAAGAAAAGGGCTGTGCAAGTGAGAGCCCATCCCAATTTATACAAACACACTGAATGAGACATTTGTAGGTGAATGCAGCCGAAGAGAAAACCGAGCGCATCCTCTCCTTTAATCAAAGGAGAGAATGCGAACCAGAGAAATCTGCCCAATAAAGACCATTCTTGTCCATTTGTTATTCTTGACTTCTAAATTTTACATAGTGCACACTTGTGGGCAAATTCATCTAGTCCCTTGACTTCAACTCACATAAGTTGCGCATACCTTGAGATAAGAGTTTTACCACATGCTCTGATCTATCTGTTTAGATGCCCAGGGGATAGTCTACCTGGATGTCCAACATGCAACTCAATATCAGCATATCCACTTTTGCGCCTGCACCTCTGCTTCCTCAGTGGGTGGAAGGTGTAACCTACACCCTTCCATCTTGGGTCCAATCCACATGCCTTCCCTTCCTGTCAGCACACATGCCTTGACTTAATCTCCTGGTTCTTTCTTTCAAACTCCTACCTTTACCTTCCGCTTTCTATCGGCAAACACCACGCCTATTCTTACCCGGGATCATCTGTACATTCTCCCTCAGGTTTCAGGATATTTGCACACTGTGTGATGGTGTTGTTGCTGTGATTATTGTAACAAACAACTGACAGTTAATAGCTAGGCATGGGTATAAGTGGGACTTCCAGGCAGAGAGAGAAATGAAGAGGAAGAATCTAGAGGTGTGAGAAGGCACAGAGAGGAAATAGGAGGTGTCATACGGAAGAGGGTTATGCTACATGGTAGTCGATAGAATAATGAAAATATGGGTTAATTTAAGTTATAAGAGCTAGTGGGACAAACCTAAGCCTGGCTGAGCTTTTATAATTAATACTGGGCTAACACATACTACCTCAGAGAGGTTGAGTAGCAACTAGTTGACCTTCTGTCTTTGCTGGCATCTCCCAAACAGCATGTCCTTCTGCTCTGCCAAAACAAAAAAAGCCACAGGACTCATAATCCCACCCTGATACTTCTAGTGTAGCTCTCTGTCGTCCTGGATGCCCTCTGATGCTCTATGATTACTTTTTGTTAACTAGTTGCTAACTCAGTCTCCTGATTCAAGGTTAATTTTATTTAATTAATGCAAAAGCAAACTTAAGGTTCACAGTGTAATTGTCTAAATAAAAGGGAAAGGTTTTAACTCTAATGCAGTAAAACCATATACAATAAGAACAATTATCAAGTAAAAATTCCATTAACAATGTCCAGTCCATTTTTATTTGGCAAATTCAGAAAAACTACTCTATTATCTATCCTATCTTGATGAGTCCAAAATTTGGTACCTAATTCACTTTATAGCCTAACCTGTATTGCCAACCCAAAACTATCTTTTTAGACCTCCAAAACATTTTCTTAAACAATTTAAGCTTTTATGTCTTTCCACCTTATACACTTTATACCTCTTTTGTGAGTTTCATTTCTGAATTTGGTAGCAAGGAAAACTGTAATTGTAACTATCTCATCTTCAGTCCTATTATAGACCCAAGAAGGATATAATATTACCTGAATAAAAAGGAAATGCGGAGCAAACAAATTTCCAAATGTATAGAAATGACAGAGCAGCCGGCTGCCTGGATAGTTGTCCAAGGTTCCTCTGTGATGTTGGTGCATCCATCCTTGGCCTACGGGTCTTGAACATCTGACAGACTTTTCTGTGAAGCGAGAATTTTAAAGGACTGTTCTTCTCTTGGCAAAGTTCAGCAGTGGCCTTATTTTGAGTCATATTTATCCAATTTGGGCAGCATAATGTCAGCAGTTGAGGCAAGGGCGGTTTCTTGCCCAGTGGCTAACTTTGCCATAATAAAAACAAGCTCCACACGGAGGTTCTTCAGTGCCCGTCATCTTTTTAAAGTAGATTGGTGCTTCCAGGAGCAGACGTGTCTCACCGTCATAAAAAGCCTTATGTTATTAAAACATCTTAAATGCCATATTCTATGGGTATCTGAAGTGTTTCAGGACCACCTATATATCTAAAATATATGTTTAACCTTGAAAACATACCTGATATGACTATAAGTTTGATTATTATAGGTAACTAACAACTAGTCTGTATTTCTTAATTACACATTACATTTTTAAATGAGCTACATAGCTACAATACCTTAATGAAGAGTAGAAAGATATATATACAGTAAAACAAAAAAGTAAATTAGTATCAGTATACAAAAATATATACAATGTAAAATATTTGAGATTAATTGCTTTTTAGTTTGAAGTAGATTCAATAATCTACTTTTTATTCTATTCTTTCCATATCCCCCTTTTTCTTTTCAGAAAGAGATAGTTGAATCCAACCTTTCTTGCTTAGTTTCCTCCCTTACTATGACCAGTAACAATTTGCAACCAACCCCCATAACAGTGACAAACATTTATAACCCACTAAATGACCAGAAGTCACCCACCCCAACTCTTGGGAACATTGTAGTTGCATTCTTAAAATTAATTCCTATTGTGTCAGGCAACAGCATCTTTCGGGAACCCTGAGAAAATTTAGATAATGGTCAAGTTCTGGGAAAATTAGCTGTAATATTTGTTGTTGAGTGTGTGTGTAATAAGAAAGTTCAGGGCTTATCTGAAGTACTGACTAGAGTAGTCTGTGATGCTGGATCATCTCAGTGAACCAGCATTGCCCTGAGCAGTTTGTAGTTCAAAGCTTGCAGATTTGTTATCTTTTGTCCCATATCTTTGG
The DNA here is from genome assembly GCA_004026605.1 of Ondatra zibethicus. Taxonomy (NCBI): domain Eukaryota; kingdom Metazoa; phylum Chordata; class Mammalia; order Rodentia; family Cricetidae; genus Ondatra; species Ondatra zibethicus. The sequence goes on from PVIU01000449.1 coordinate 319,127, forward strand.
GTGGTGTTTGTCAGCTGAATAGTGTTATCATGTTCTGGTGGAATCATCATTGTGGGGCCCCATCATATTTTTGGTCACTGTTAGGAATGGTCACAGTTCATCGCAGAAAACTTAAACATTTTAAATGTCATATGCAACAGATCTCATACAGGTTAAAGGACCACAGTCTTAACTTAATTTCTAGTTACCAACTTCTGTCTCGAACCAAAAATCACATACAGGAAACTAGATGAAGCCTATTTCTAGAATTAGTTACTTCTCAATGTGACCATTAATATCATGACAGAAAGTGTAATCTTATAAATTTAGAGATAATATTTATATCTTAAGAAAAGTTTTAAAGAATAAAAATAAAAACCAGGATTCTAAGATTAGTGACAATAGAATAGTTCCTTAATTTGGTTGTCTTCTGTCCCATATCAGATGGCTTTTCTGACATGAGACAGAAATTTCAGTTTTTTCTTTAACAAGCATGCTTGGGGTTTAGAGAAGGAGAGAGCCATGCTTTAACTTCAAAGCCAGCTTTGACTTTTAATTAAATTGGGACCACAAGAAGACCATTTATCTTATATATTTGTAGAGAGCAGCAGAAAGAAATACTTGGGAGGATTTGTGCAATCTCACACTTTTGGAAATGTGCTATACTATTGGGTCAAATTTACTCTTTTTTTTTCTAAGACAGGGTTTCTCTGTAGCTTTGGAGCCTGTCCTGGAACTAGCTCTTGTAAACCAGACTGGTCTCGAACTCACAGAAATTTATCTGCCTCTGCCTTCTGAGTGCTGGGATTAAAGGTGTATGCTACCACTGCCCAGCTAAAATTTACTTCCTTTTTTTTTTTTTGAGATTTTTCTCTGAAGGATTTCTTCTTCTTCTTCTTCTTCTTCTTCTTCTTCTTCTTCTTCTTCTTCTTCTTCTTCTTCTTCTTCTTCTTCTTCTTCTTCTTCTTCTTCTTTTCCTCCTTTACTCTTCTCCCTCCTCCTTCTTCTCCTCCTCCCCCTCCTCTTATTCCTCCTCCTCCTCCTCCTCCCCCCCTCCTCCTTCCTTCTCCTCCTTCTCCTTCTTCTTCTTATTCTTCTTTGCATGTCTCATGCATCTAGTGGTCTTAAGATTCCTTAGTTAAATACTTTTATTCTCCCAGAAAGACAAAAACAAAACTCTTCTCCTAATCCAATTTTGGGGAGTTCCTTTTTTTATATCAGGTTATATATTTGTGGAAAAAAATGGTTTTGACAACAGAAAAAGTATTATCTTTTAATAAAATTATTTTATTTTTACTTTTTTCATACCTGATCACATGAAACGCATTTGCTAGTCTTAGAAGTTAGTTTGGACTGAATGACCAAATTGTTTGATGAACTATCACCTCATCTAATTAAGAGATCTCTCCTGTTTGAATGTAATATTTATCAATCTTAAAGTTATCCATAGCTTTTCTTCTCTTGTGGAAACAAAAGCAAAACCTCTTCCTCAACCTAACACATATCCAGGTTTCCATTCTGAGGTCAACACATCTTTAAAATATATAGGCTAACTTAATTTAGCAGTTTCTTTTCAATGTCTCATCATATCTGTTGCTCCCTTTTCATTAGCATTTAAAAACTTTAAAGTCAATAAAGCACTGTGTAATCTATGTCTGGGGGGTCTTTATTACCCTTTCCTGTTTATTAGGCACATTCTTTAACATGCAATTAGATCTTTCTGTAACTCTTTGTCCTGTAGGAGTGTGTGGTATATCTGTAATATACTTTATGGCATAATGTGCAATAAAACTTTTATTTTACTAGAAACATATGCTGGAGCATTGTCAATCTTAATTTGTAATAAGTCATAACAGCCATGACTTCTATGTAATGTGTAATTATAGGATCAGCTTTTTCAGAACTTTAAGCAGTAGTTGCCCATTGAAATCCCAAATATGTGTCTATGATGGGGTGAACATATTTTAACTTTCCAAACGCTGAAAAATGAAACACATTTTTGTTGCCAAATTTCATTTTTGAATGCTTTTTGGATTATTTCTTGCATTTTATGAAGTTTGATTATACAATAAACAAGTAGGACATTTCCTCATAATATCTTTGACTTGTTGCCAAGTGATAGAAAAATCTTTCTTCAGATTTTTACTATTAACATGGCATTTCTCAAGAAATTCTGAGGTGTCCAGCACATTTCCTACCAATAGCTTGTCAATTTCATCAGTACTTTGTGCTAAAGGGCTTGGTAGTCCTATATGGAATATGATATATGTTATATATAAAGAATTATTTTTATTTCTGATTACTTGTTATAGTTAAATAAATAACAAAGTTAATTCTTAATTATTTGGTATAAGTTCATTGGTTCCAATATGTTAAACAACTTTTTCTGCGTATTGAGAGCCAGCAACTATATTAAGATGGTCTGAAAAATGTATGTCATGAAGAATAGCTTACTTTACTGATTTCTGAACTAAATCATAAGGGTGGTAAGCCAATTTACTTAATTTTCCTGACTTACAATCTGCCTTTCCTGATTTATTTACATCAGTATAGAATTGTAGGGGCTCCAAAGTTGGTGTTTTCCTTATTATATGAAGGAGAATCCAGTAAGTTCTTTTTGTAAACTGAAGTCTCTTGCTTTTCAGGTATTTATTCCTAATCTCTCCCAAGAAATTACTGCAAGCTCTTTGCCAATGTTCATTTTCTCTCATAATGAGACCATTTCAGCATTAGTAAAAGGTACCACAATTCCTGCTGAGTCTATTCTTGCTAATTGATGAAATCTCAATTTTTCTTTCAGAATCAATACAGAAACCTTTTCTATATAGGTCTTTATTTTTTTTCCTCTGTTTGTGTGGTAAAAATGTCTATTCTAAGATATTATCTTCTGTATGATCTTTGTATCCCTAATCTCTCCAAGACCTTTATCATAAAGGGGTGTTGAATTTTGTCAAATGCTTTTTCAGCATCTAATGAAATGATCATATGGTTTTTTTCTTTCAGTTTATTTATATGATGGATTACATTGATAGATTTTCGTATGTTGAACCAGCCCTGCATCTCTGGTATGAAGCCTACTTGATCATAAT
>PVIU01000450.1:0-25000 GCA_004026605.1 Ondatra zibethicus
CAGGAGGGATGGGGGTGGGCCTTGGACTTCCAACAGGGCAGGGCACCATGCCCTCTTTCAAGGAAGAAGGGGGAGGGAGGAGGGGTGGGGGGTAGTGGGAGGGGACCGGGAGAAGGGGAAGAAAGGAAAAAAAATTTTTATTTCTTTAATTATGTTCTTGAATGGAAAAAATAAAACAAAACAATGTATGGAAAAAAATTTTATTTCTTTAATTATGTTCTTGAATGGAAAAAATAAAACAAAACAATGTATGGAAAAAAATAAAATGAGATATTCACCTATAAAAAAAAAAGAAAACACGCTTTATCCCTCTAACACGGAAGTAAGACACCCGATGAATTGTTTCTCATCTTGTCCCCCCCCCCACTTTATCCTGGAGAGCTTCCCCAAGCACACAGGGGCACTGCACATGTTGGGTGGGTAGGCAGCACTCATGTACGTACACATATGTAGAGCCAGAGGTCAATGCTGAGCCTCTTCATCAATTGATCTTCACGTTATGTTTTAAGACAGGATGTCTCACTGAACCTGGAACCTACCAATTAGACTAATCTGGATGGCCAGTGAGCCCCGAGGAACGCCCCCCATTCCTGTCTCCCCAGTGCTGGAATTATAGGCACACTGTTCCAACTCTCATTTTAAAAATAGTTGTGCCAGGGATCCCAACTTTGGTCTTCATGCTTACACAGCAACCTCCTTACCAACTGAGCCATCTCCCCAACCTTCTTTGTATTCTGTTTTGTTGTGGAAAAAAAATCGCTTAACCACTTAGCAATGATTTACCCTCAACAAATGTTTAAGTGGCGGTACAAGTTTATTAAGTTTATAGGTATCAATTAGCAACTATCCATACTTCCTCCCTACCAAACAGCCTCTGTTCTCTCCCCTACTGCCTATTTGTCTATTTCCAATCCCACATACAAGTAGGTTCCTGTATTGTTTGTCATTTTAAGGTGGTTTCTCTGACATAGGATAACATCCTTGAAGCTCACTCATGTTACATGTGATAGTCATTCCCTTTTAAAGGCTATAAAGAAATAAATATTCTAGTGTATATACAGATGGTCAGTGACTTAGAAAGGGTTGACAAGGTTTTTGGGTTTGAAGTGGTATGACAGTAACATGTTCAGTGAAAATTTGACTTTAAATTTTGATTTTTCCCAAACTAGCGAGAACATGATTCTCTCTCGTAATTCTCAAATACAGGTGAATGCACATATGTACATTTTCTGAACACATTTAAGCTGAGCTATTGTGATTGGCAGGTTACATACAATAAATGCATGTTGAGCTTTCAGCCTGATCTGTCTGCCATGGTGGATTGTGCTGTAGCCCCACTAAAAGCTGCTGAGCATCTGCGTCTGCATACATCATCAGCACACCCACTGATGAACGTTCAGGTGACTCTGTATCTTGGCTATTGTGACTCATGCTACGGTGACCACAGGAGCAGAGATGACTCTCATAAGCTCAGATTCCAGATCCTTTAAACAAACCCAAGAAAGAGGATTGCTAGATTATATGAGCAGGACCACTTTTCCAGTGCCTAGGAGTTTCAGGATTCAAATGGTAGGATCTGAGCAAAGATCATCTCACTCAGCCCCTTTGTGTTTTAGAAAGAAGCCAGAAAGGGAAGGCTGGGCTTGGATCCCAGGTCACTTGGATCCTTCTAGGTCAATATGATCCCCCACAGAGGTTTCTAGCAGTCCCTAGACTAGGCCAGGCCACATGGAGTGAGTTCAAATGACTCTGGGGACAATTCCATTCACTATCAGTTTGTTGTTGGGTTGTTTTTTTTTTTTTAAATCGTTGTTGGGTTTTTGTTTGTTTGTTTTGCTAGGATGATCATGTGCCTTTCTGCAATGCTGGGAGCTGACCCCAGGCCTATCAGCACATTATACAAGGTCTGCCACTGAGGCACAGCCACACAGCAGGATCCCACGGTTTCACATGTTGACTGGACATCTTCCTCTCTCAGCTATGCTTACAGACTGAGTCTCCATGTTTGAAAAAGAGACTCCCTTCTCAAAGACTTGCTGGTCTCTTCTTGACACCATGGCAGCCTGTATGCTCTAGGGAACAGCCAGATTTCCTGGCCCAGCTCTGGAATAGCTCGTTTCCTTACTTCTCCTGTGAACAACCCCCACACATACATCCTACATAGTTCCTGAGAACTTCTGTTGGTCTTCAGGGTGGTGGGAAAGCACTGTGGCCCACAGCCCATGTATCTTGAAAGAGATCTGCAACCCCATGCTCCAGGAACCCTTCCCTTTCTGCTGAGTTCCTGAAGAGGTTGTCTATGAGGCAGCAGGGAGGTGACACTGATTGTCTATCTTCCGTTGCTCTAACAAAATACCTGAGGCTGGGAAAATTATAGAGGAAAGTGTTGTTTGGTTTAGCATCCTAGAGATTCAAAGGCACGACAACAACTTAAACTTGGTGCTGGTAAGGACCTTTTAGTAGGTGACATGACAGTGTCAGGGGATATGTGGCTCACACGGTGTGTGTCTGGTTTCTTTTGGATCAACTCGATACAAGATAGAGTTATCTGAAAAGAGGAATCTCAACCAAGAAAATGCCTCCATAAGATCAGGCTGTAGGGCATTTTTTAAATTATGCCATTCCTGGGCTGGCGGTCCTGCATCTTATAAAAAAGCAGGCTGAGCAAGCCAGTAAGCAGCATCCCTCCATGGCCTCTGCATCAGCTCCTGCCCCCAGGTTCCTGCCCTGTTTGAGTTCCTGCCATTACTGCCTTTGATGATGAACTGTTATATGGAACTGTGAGTGAAATAAACCCTTTCCTGTCCAAGTTGCTTTTGGTCATTGTGTTTCATCATAGCAATACTAAAACATATGGGAAAAAAATGAAGCCAGAAGCAATTGGAATTACCTCTCGTGAGAATTGTATTAATATCTTCTAAAGGCTTAGTTTTAATGGCCCAAGGACCACAATTAACATCACAATGAGGACCAAGATGGAAACATACGAATGAAGCCTTGGGGGAAGAATCACCTCAAACTGGGGTGACCTTTAGCAGATGAGCACCCTGGACAGGGCCATGCAACACAAAGTCTCTTGGAGCACTGAGCAGCAAGCCCAACAGGAGCAGATCGGAGCTGCAGTAGGGGCAGGGAGGAGCCGCATGGAAAGCAAGGGAAAAGATGGGAGAGAAGCCATCCTTGGGCAAGAATGCTCCTTGGTGTTGTCTGAACAAGAAGGAAGATTCTGGACCTTTGTACAGTGGCTTTTTTATTATTATTTTTATTTTTTGTAGGTCTGAATCATTGATCTGAAGCACAAAAGCGAGCGTTTTTGCCCAGAAACTCTAGAAAATATAGAAACGCATAAAGAGGAAAACAATTCCTAATTATCTCAAGCCTAAGAGAGCTGTCAGTCACATGTATAACCACTTCCTGGCTTTCTAGTCTGAAATTTTCAGTCATTTTGTGGTTTGAAAACGAAACGCCATCCATCATCTCCTGTGTTTGAACACCTGGTGCCCAGCTGGTGGTGCTGTTTTGGAAGGTTATGGAACCTTGAGGAAGTGGGGCCTCACTGGGGAAGTGGCTCACCGCCCTAGGGCCTTGAGGGTTCATAGCCTGCCCGCCCCCGTCCCCCACCCCAGTGCTTCCTGGTGATGGTTGCCACGTGAGCAGCTGCCTCCTGCTCTGGCTTACAGTGCCTTTCACTCCAGGGTGGTCCACATCCCCTCAGTTCTAGTCCCATGTAAGCCTTCTATGTTTGGGTTGTTTTTAGTAAGGCACTTGTCACAGTGACCAAAAGGCGACCCAGAGTGTGGCTGAAGAGAGGGTATTGTGCACGCGTGACCGAGAATGGTCTATGCCTTTCTTTGTAAGAAGACAGTGAACTCATGGGGTTCGTTGGGTTTTCTAACCTATCCTTTCGTTTTACACAAAACTCTGGGGATAAACATTAAAAATACACATTTATAGGCAAAGATGAGCTTTGATTATATATTTTGTTTGTATTTCACTCCTAGTGAAATCCAGCATTTGTTCCTATGTGTATTGATCACTTGTGCTTATTTTTAAAACTGACTTTTAGTATGGTCTATTCTTCCACTGGGTTGCTAGTCTTTTCCTTATTGATTCAAAAAAGTGCTTTATATATTAAGAATATTGTTCGTTTTTATAGATCATGTAACTGTTTCCCCTCAACTTGTTGTCTTTGAATTTCATTTTACATTTTTTGCCATATAAAAGACTTTAAAATATATCCAGTCAGATTATATCAATCTTTCCTCTCATGCCATTTACTGTTAACAGTTTGGTATGTATTTTTCCAGACATTTTCTGTGCATATGGAGATATATCTATAAATATATATATATAGCTAGATATATAAAGTTTCCTGCACACTGAAGATGTCATACACACGGCTCTGCAACTTGCCTATTTCACATTAGTAATATAAAGATCTCACTCCAGTCGCATATCCCATTCCATGAATTCAGTGTTCTGCTATTAAACCAGCTGTTAGAGGCGGTACTTTTTTCACTTTCATTTTTAATTTTAACAGCTTTCTGATGTCTGAAAGAAAGAGAACCCTCGATTATCTATCCCATGTAACAAGCTGGTTAACGTTAGCTGTTAAATTGACACAACATGCAATCACCCAAGAAGAGAGTTTCTGTAGGAACTGTTGGTCTGTTGGGGATTGTCTTGACTGGTAACTGAGGTGGGAGGACCCAGTCTGAGTGTGGGTGGTGCCATTCCAGGATCTGGCCCTTGACTGTGTAAGGGAATGAGTAGATCTCTTAGCAGAGATGGTAATCAGGGATGGCTGAATTTTCTCTGTGCTCTTGACTGTGCATGTGATGTGACTTCCAGCTTGAGTTCCTTGGCCTTGACTCCCCCAAAATGATGGACTGTAACCTGGAATTGTAAGCCAAATAAATCTCTTCATTCCTTATGCTACTTTTGGTCAAGTTGTTTTATCAATAAGACTGTGGCATCACCATAGCATTTATATATTTTTAATTTTTTTTGTGAGATAAGGTCTTGCTTTGTAGCCTTGGCTGGAGCTCACTATATAGACCAAGCTAGCCTTGAACTCATAGATATTTGCTTTCCTCTGACTCTCCTGTGCTGGGATTTAAGGTGTATACCACCACACCTGGCACCTCATAGCATTAATAATAATAGCCCATCCTTACCCTTCTGACTTGATACAACTCTGTCATATAGTAAATGGTATATGTTAAAGAACACTATCATGCATAAAATACATGCACTGAAACTCGAGTTTCTCACTAGATTTTTTTATTGTGCTTCTTGTACCTGTCTATCAGTGCCATGTTGTTCTAATTATTTTAGCTTTGTAATATATTTTTATGTCTTCATAGTCAATACCACCCCCTATTTCATCTTTTCCAATGCCACCTTTGATAATTTTTTTCTTTTAATTGCTTGTTTCTTGAATTTAATTATGAGTTTTAGAATCATGTGTGAAGTTTGCAAAATATTTACTTAAGATTTTAGTTAGGACTATGGTTACACTAATGAATTAATTAAAGCCTTTTTTAAGTTTTCATAAAATACTTATTCAACTTAAAAGCAAAATGTGTCTTTCCATCTAGTCATTTTGTGTGTGTTTTTAAATAAGTTATACATTTTTTATCATGCTTATTCGGAGGCAGTTTAGATTTTTTTCACAACTACAAATGGGGTTTTAAAGAATATTTTATTACTATTTTTAGTATGTAGACAAGTAATGGTTCTGTGTCTTTTGGTATCAGCTCACTTTACTTTTATATTAGTCTAGTTATTTTCAGGGTTTCCGTAAAGGAATTCTCATAGAGACAATCGTGCCATCTGGAACAAAAGGAAAAAGTGGAAGGTTTAGCAGCTTTATTTCTCCTTTCACTGTACTCATACCTTGTCTTTTGCTTGTTTTCCCTTATTGCCTAGTTAGAACCAGTTCTGGGATGCATCAAACATGCAAGCTCCGCCTTCTGGAACTCTACTAGGACCACAGATGCTTCCTGTGTTTTGTCTTCTTATCTTTCCTTGCTGAGTCCTTGGAGACTTGTCTGAGTTTATCCTTGAAGTCTCAGATTTGGTTACTGTAGCGTCTGATATCTGATTAGTTGTTCCTTTTAGATTTTCAACACTCTGCGATCAGTGTCTGTATCTCTGTCTTGTCTTCAAAAAGTAAAAAGTGGTTCCTAATGTCACATCCGTGGTCTCGGTGGATACACATCTTCCCGGTGCCACTCTAGCCCCATCCTCTTAGGCGCCACAGCTCTGTGGTTTCCCCGGTTCTCTCCTAACGCCGTTCAACTCTCTTGTCTCCACACTCATTTGAGTTCCTGGCTTCTCCCTTTGATTCTCCACAAGTTATCTCAAGATGGTCTTTGAAATCCCCAGATACATGCTAATTTTCCAAGTCTTGGGATACACATGAAAAGGTCATATCTGCCTGTTCCAACTCCTTAGTTACCAGCTATATCGGCTGGTTTTGTATGTCAACTTGACACAGAGAGGTAGGAGCCTCAGTTGAGGAAACGCCTCCATGAGATCCAGTTCTAAGGCATTTTCTCAACCAGTGATCAATGGGTGCAAGCCCCAGTCCATGGCGGGTTGTTTTGTGATATTTGTTTGTATTCTGACAAATAAAACTTGCTTGGAGTCAGAGGGCCGAGCCAGCCACTGGTTAACCATACAGGTCTGGAGGTCTGTACAGAGAGGAGACAGGAAGTAATAAAATGGGGCAGAGAGAGGGTCTAACCCCTAATTGATGGAGGAATGAGAGAGCTAGGAAGCAACCGGCAGTTGCTCCTGCTTCTTTGACCTTTCAGGTCTTTACCCTGATATCTGACTCCCAATTTTTTATTGATTAAGATTAAATAGATTTATATTTCACCGAGCATCCAACTCGGGGCACGAAAGCAAGAGATAGCCACTCATCCTTGGCTTTGGAGCCAATGCAGCTGCCACCTGTGGACACAGTTGCAACCACAGCCACCAGAGTTGGCTGGTTTTCCTCCCTTGCCTCATGCCCTCTGAGCAAGTATGGGTTTTTCTGTTGCAGCCTCTCTGCGGAAATTTCCACAGGTCCTTGGGCTCCGAACACGGCCAGAGCTAGCCTCTCACCACCAGCCAGCTCTGCCTCCGGGCAGCTCCCACCACACATGCTTTTTCCACACCATCCCCTGAGTGTGTTTTTCAGACAGCTGGCTCCCTCTCCCCATGGGTTGTGGGCTTCCCGTGGACCCCCTCCTCAGGGTGCTGCCACAATAGGTAGCTGCCTTGACACCCACTCGGATGTCTACTGTTGTTGCAACCGCCACACTCTCAGCTCACAGCTACATGCTAGCAGGTGCAGCTGTGCACCGCCTGTGTCCTCTGCTCAGAGGTGCTACACAGCAACAGCCAGCCTCATGCTTCACTGTCGTCATCATCAGATTTGGGGAGACAATTGGGAATTCTTAAAGGGGGGAATATGATAAAGAGAGAGTTTTCCCCACATTAAAAAATGGGAAACACTATTATGATGGAGGGAGTTAGGTCTCTGTATGATTCCACAATGGATAGTTTTAAAATGGAACAATTAAATGAGGGGATAATTAACTTATATAGGATTTATGTAATGTCAGTTATAAATATTATCAGTTTGATGGTTCTTGTTTTATTCCTTAAAAAGTGAGTTGATATGAGTGCCAAGTTTGTTGATATGAGTGCCAAGATACAGGCTTTAGAAAAAGTTACTAGAGAAAATAATGCCATTTTGACTGATCAGTTACAAGCCTTAGGAAAACTTACTAAAACAGATAATAGAGATAATCAGATAAAGACAGAGGAATTTAAAGGAGAACCAACTTCAGTATTTCATTATAAAATTAGACAGGAACAGCCCAAGGTTTTCAAACAACCAACTTTAATTTATCCTGTCAACTTATAGGAACAGCTGTCAGACAGCTATCCCCAAGTCTGGGTAAGAGCTAACTTGATTCCTGTGGAAATGTTAGATTTGAGGAAATTTAAGAAAGCAATGGTCTCATATAATATGCATTCACCTTTGTGACACAGATGTTAAATTCATGATCAACTAGTATTTTCCCATGAGACTGGAAAGGCTTGATTATAGCAGTATTGGAGTGTGGTCCTCAATTGCAGTGGAGGACCTGGTAGAAAGATGAAGCTAAGACCATTGAATAATGAAGTAGTGCTAAAGGTATTCAAATTTCCCAAGACCAACTTCTTGGAGAGGGCAATTATGCTAATGTACAAAAACAATCTGTATATGATGACCACACCTTGGCTCTACACTGTGCAGCAGCTTTGAATGCTTGGGACAGACTTGAAGAAGTTGGAAAGAGAACTGAGTCATTTACTAAAGTTATACAGGGCCCTAAAGAAACCTTCACTGGTTTTTTATTACAAAGATTGACTTCAACTATAAATAGAATGATACCAAATTCAGAAACTAGACAAATAATCATTGAATATTTGGATTTTGAAAATGCTAATTCACAATGCAAAAAGGTAGTTAGGCCTTTAAAGGCAAGATCAGTACCCATAGAGGAATGTATTTGAGATACAGTCGATATTGAATCTCATAACCATGATGATGCTTGGATAGAAGACATGATTTCCAGAAGCTTGAAGAGAAATCAAAATGTCAGGTGTTTTAATTGTGGCAAACAAGGTCACCTAAAAAGGGATTGTAGACAGGGCATTCCTAGAAACAATGTTTCTTGTGGGAATAATCCAAACAGAAGGCTCTTACCTTCTGGAGTATATGGAAAGTGCAGTAAAGGTTGATATTGGGTCAATGAATTCAGATCAACAAGGGAAAGACAAGGTAACATTTGCCATTGGGAAATGCCCTGGGGAGCTTTCTCAGTCCCCCATGTCAAATTTGGTTGTCTTTCCCTGTTGTCATAGGGGAAACTCCTCCCCAGAGCAATTAAAGGACCTAATGCCTATTGTAAAAATCCATACTGCCCTGAATGATAGAACAGTTTTAGAAGATAAAACAAAAATTTCAGGAGAAACCATAAAGTAAATATTTTGGCAAACTTCTATAAATGATCAAAGACCAAAGTTAAAAAACCAAATAAATGACATTGTAATTGAAGGTCTTGTAGACACAGTGATAGATGTAATAATAATTGCCCCAGAATCTTGGCACCCAAATTGGCCTTTTCAGGAGGTAAATTATGATCCTTTAGGGATTGCAACTTTATCGCAGGTAAAACAAAGTACGATATAGGTTGAATGTATAGGGCCAGAAGGACAGAGAAGAAAGTTAAAGCTATATGTAGCTAACATAGCAATGAATTTATGGGGACATGATTTGTTACAGCAATGGGATACCCAGATTAACATTCCTCCAATCTCAGAAACAAACAACAAACTAACATGTTTCTGGGAAAAATACTAAAAGGTATTATAAAGAACATTCACTAGCCATTCAGGTTGTACAAAAACATGGCACAACAGCTGCTGATCTTTCAAAGGTAACAAAAGTCCTACCTTTAAAATGATTAACTGACAAACCTGTCTAGGTGGAACAATGGCCTTGACATCAGAAAAATTACAGGTCTTAGAACAACTGGTACAGGAACAGCCAAATGCTCAACATATTGAAGAATAGACCAGTTCTTGGAATTCTTTTGTATTTATTATTAAAAAGAAATCTGGAAAATGGAGCTGATTGGCTCTCTACAGCCTGGAATTCCCCTGCCTTCTCTATTACCTAAAGGAGTTACTATAGTTACTGATTTAAAAGACTGTTTTTTCACTATACCTTTACAAGAAAAGAATAAAGAAAAATTTGCTTTCATGGTGCCTACTTACAAAAATTCTCATCCTGTTAAGAGAGAACAGTGGAAGATTCTCCCACAAGGGATATTAAACAGCCCCATCCTGTGCCAATGTTTTGTACAATGGCCATTGGCAATGATTCATGTACAGTTTCCTCAATCTATAATTTACCATTATATGGACGATATCTTACTAGCTGATTCAAATATAGATTCTTTAGAGAAAATGTTTGAGAAAGTAAAGAAAATTTTGCTTTGTTGGGGATTACAAGTTGCTCCTTAAAAAAAGTACAAAGAGGAGAGTCTATTAATTACGAAGAATATAAAATAGGTTTACAAAAAATTCAACCCCAAAAGGTACAAATCAGGAGAGATCAATTGAGGACTCTTAATGAATTTCAAATAATTCTGAGAGACATTAACTGGCTACAGTCCACAATTCAATGAACAACACAAGAAATGAGTAATTTACTTCAAACCTTATAAGGCAATAAGGACTTAAATATTCCTAGAAAATTATCAGCTGAGGCTGAGAGAGAATTGGCTTTGGTAGAAAATAAAATACAGGATGTGGATTGTGTGGCTCCAAATCTTAACTACATTCGGTCATATTACCCTCCAAACATTCCCCTACAGGAATTTTAATGCAGAGAGAAGATAATATCTTAGAATAGATATTTTTGCCACACAGAGTAAAAAATTAAAGACCTATGTAAAAAAAGTTTCTGTGTTGATTCTAAAAAGAAAAATGAAACTTCATCAATTAGCAGAAATAGACCCAGCAGAAATTATAGTGCCTTTTACTAATGCTTAAATTTTCTCTTTATGGGAGTAAAATGAACATTGGCAAAGAGCTTTCAGTAATTTTTGGGGAGATATTAACAGTAAACATCCCCAAACAAGAGAATTCCGTTTATAAAGAGAAATAACTAGATCCTTCCTCACATTGTATGGGGAATACCAATTTCTGGAGCCCCTACATTCCATACTAATGCAAACAAATCAGTAAAGACAGGTTATAAATCAGGAAATTTGAATAAAGGTCAGAATTATATGCTATTCTCATGGTATTGTTAGATTTTAAAGAACTTCTTAATATAGTTACTGGCTCTCAATATGCACAAAGAGTTGTTTTACATGCCGAAAATGCTGAATTTATTCCAAATAATACAGAATTGACTTTATTATTTACTCAGTTACAAGAAGTAGTCAGAAATAAAATCATCCCTTATATGTAACATATATTAGATCCCATGCAGATCTTCCAGACCCTCTAGCACATGGTAATGATGAAATTGATCAACTATTGGTAGAAAATATGCTAGGAGCCTATGAATTTCATAAAAAATACCGTGTCAATAGCAAAGATTTAAAAGAAGATTTTTCCACCACCTGGCAACAACCCAAGGAAATTATAAGGAAATGTCCTACTTGTTCTTTGTACAACCAAACTCCACTACCTTCAGGAAGTAACCCAAAGGGTACTCAAAGAAATGAAATTTGGCAAATGGACATGTTTCATTTTGCAGAGTTTGGAAAATTAAACTATGTACACCATGCCATAGATAGATATTCAGGATTTCAATGGGCATTGGCTTTGAGTTCTGAAAAGGCTGTTTCTATAATCTCATGATTGTGAGAAGTTATGGCCATCATGGGTATAACTGTACAAATAAAGACTGACAATGCACCAGTATATGTCTCTAGTAAAATGGAACAATCTTTTGGATATTACAACATAAAACATATTACAGGTATACCACACAATTCTACAGGGCAAGCAGTTATAGAAAGATCTAATTAAACTCTAAAAGATATACTTAATAAACAAAAAAGAATAATAAAGATCACCAAAGATAGATTGCACAATGCTTTATTAACTTTAAATTTTCTAAATGCTACCGAGAGAGGAATGACAGCTTCAGAGAGGCATTGGATAATAGAAAAAAACTACTGAATTAAGTCAGACTGTATAGTTTAAATGTTGACCTAAGAATGGAAACCAGGACATGTGTTACACTGGGAAAGAGGTTTTGCTATTGTTTCTACAGGAGAAGAAAAGCTATGGATACAGTCAAAATTGATAAAGATTAGATTTAAATAAGAGAGACCTCTTAGAAGAGGTGATAGTTCATCAAACAGCATGGCCATTCAATCTAAACTGCCTTATAAAACTAGCAAATGCTTTTCATTTGATTAAATATAACTTGCCAAATGTGAAACTCCCCAAAGTTAGGACTGTGGCAGGGTTTTGTTTTTGTCTTTTCAGGAGAATGAAGGCATCGAAATAAGAAATCTAAAGACCACTGGACAAATGAGACATCTGAAGAAAAAGGATGAATCATCCAGAGAAAATGTCCCAAGAAAAAGAGTAAACTGGCCTAATGGTATATCACAATTCCAATAGGATAAAATTTCATAAATTTCCCAAATGTTTGTTTCTGCTGTTCTCTACAGACAGATAATGCAAATGGTCTTTTTGTAATCCAACTACAATTAAAAATTAAAGTTGGCTTTGGAATTGGAGCATGGCTTTCTCCTTCTCTAAACCCAAGCATGCTTGTTAGAGGAAAATCCAAAATCTCTGTCTCATGTCAGAAGAGCCACCTGATATAGGACAGAAAAAACAAAATTAGGAACTATTCTATTGTCACTAATCTCATAATTTTTTGGTTTTATTTTGGCTCTTTAAAACTTTTCTTAAGGGGCTGGAGAGATGGCTCAGAGGTTAAGAGCACTGGCTACACTTCCAAAGGTCCTGAGTTCAATTCCCAGCAACCACATGGTGGCTCACAACCATCTGTAATGAGATATGGTGCCCTCTTCTGGCCTGCTGGGACATAGGCAGGCAGACCACTGTATACTTAATAATAAATAAATAAATTAATTAATTAAAAAAAACTTTTCTTAAGGTTTAAATATTATCTCAGAATTCATAAAATTAATATATATACACATTTAAACTTTTTGTCATGGTATTAATGGTCATATAGAATACTAACTAATTCTAGAAAGAAGGCTTCATCTGTTTTTCCATAGATGATTTTGGGTTTGAGTCTCTAGCTGGTAACTAGGAATTAAGGTTTCTGTACTCTGGATGTACATAATAAATTATTATCCTTTAACCCCTTCAAGATCTGCTGCATGTGATATTTAAAATGTTTAAGCTTTCTGCAGTGACCCCTGTCCATGTCTAACAGTGACCTTTGAAATCTTCAAAAAGAAGATGGGG
This sequence comes from Ondatra zibethicus, assembly GCA_004026605.1. Classification (NCBI taxonomy): domain Eukaryota; kingdom Metazoa; phylum Chordata; class Mammalia; order Rodentia; family Cricetidae; genus Ondatra; species Ondatra zibethicus. Next base: position 13,024 of record PVIU01000450.1, read on the forward strand.
CCCTACAACAGCAATTCCACTGGGACTATAAAATGCCACCCAAAGATTGACTTTGAACTAAAAGCTGCTCAGGACAATTTCTAGGTGGCTAGCTGAGATGGTTCAGCCTCACACACTACTCCAGCCAACAGTTGAGACAAGCCCTGCACTTTCCCATTACACAGAGACTGGACAACAAATGACACAGCTGTTTCTCCCAGGACTTGACAATTATATCAATTTTTTTCAGGGTCACCTAAAAATGCAGCTACCTCCAGACAGCAGGAAGTAATTTTAAGAACACAACACCAATATTCCTGAGAGGTGGTATGGGTGGTTTTTCATAGTAGGTTATGGATATTTGTCATCATTTAGGGGGACTGATTACAAGTTTGATAATGGTCAGGACAAAAGCTGAACAAAGGAGATTAGATTCAGGGATCTTGTTCTGAAAAGAAAAATAGGGGGATATAGAAATGACAGAATAAAAGGGTAAATTATTGAATCTACTTTTAAACTAAAAAAGGAACTACTAATATTAAATATTTGATATTGGTATGGATTTTATGTATTGATACAAATTTGAGGTTATTTTATTATGCTGTATGTATGTTTCTACTCTTGTTTAAGATATTTTTGTATATTGATACAAATTTAAGTTATTTTTGTTAGAACATACTATACATATATTTCTACTCTTGTTCAAGGTATTGTACCTATACAACTCATTTAACAATGTAATATAAATTTATAGTCCTTGAAAGTTATTATTATAAGCTATTTAGAATAATAAGGAAATGTAGTTAGTAATTAGTCACCTATTATAATCAAACTTGTCTTGTTAGGTATGTTTTAAAGGTCAAACAGAGATATATTTTGGATAGATAGGTGGTCTACAAACACTTCAGAGCTCTACAGAATATGACATTTAAGATGTTTTAATAACATAAGGGTTTTTTATGACAATTAGACATGTCTGCTCCTGGCAGCACCAATCTACTTCACAGAGCACAATGGGCATCAAAGAAATTCTATATGAAACTTACTTTCTTTGTGGCAAAAGTTAGACACTGGGTAAAAATTTGCCCTTGTCTTGACTGCTGATAGTATGCTGTCCAAATTGGACAAGGAGCACACAATAGAAAGTGACCTTGACAAACTTTGCCAAGACAAGGTGAGACAGTCCTTCAAAAATTCTGCTTCACAAATAAGTCTGTCAGGTATTCTAGGCCTGTAGGCCAAACATGGATGCCCCAAAGTAACAGAGGAACCTTGGGTGACTGTCCAGGAAGCCAGTTGTTTCTGTCATTTCTTAATTTTAGAGGTTTGCACTTCTTGTTTACTCAGGTAATATTTTATCCTTCTCAGGTTTCTGATGGAGTTGAAGACTGGATAATTATGGTATAGTTTTCCTTGTTAACAAATTCAGAAATGAAACTAACAAAAGAAGTGTAAAGTGTATAAAGTTGAGAGACATAAAAAAGATAGTTTGGGATTGGTAATGACTATTGGGAGCTACTGAGTACCAGCCTCAGCACGCCTTCAGGGTTCAGAACAGGACTTCTACGACAAAACTGGCTTGGGAATGGGCTCTGAGGGGTAAAACAAACTAACTGACTCAGGCATGTTTTTCCTGCATGTTTTTTCATTCCTTGGGGGAAGATGAGCATAAGGGCATCAGGCATGAGGGTGAAAAAGGACATTAGGGTAAGGGCATAGATATAAGGTACAAAGCATTAGGGTAAGGGCATAGATATAAGGTACAAGGGTAAAAAGGGGGAGGTGATCTCCACAAAGCTTTCAGTTTATATAGGCACACAAACAAGTTAACAATCCTAAAGGTGGGAACAATAGTATCAAGCATGCATTTTCACAGAGTCACAAGAAACCAGTAGATCTGTCAAGGAGGCACCTTGAGTCTCAGAGGGGCCATGGCTGCGAAGGTCCCCTGGGAACACAGCATAGGTAGCTATACTGACCTGCAGGCTTGATTTGCTTTAGGGTCTAGCCAGTTGGGTTAAAAGGAATCTCTTCTGGGGACCTTGCTTTTGACTCCACCAGGGTACCCAGGTGAGAATTTTTTTTCTCTGAAGCTAGTTTTAGCAAATTAGGCACTTTTTTTTTGTATAAACAGTTAATTTCCTGGGCTATGATCCTATGTTAGTTGAAACCAAAATAAAGGGTAATTATTAGTAGCCTGTTAAGTCAGAGCAGAAGACCAGTAGATTACACCTTCCTGATTCTGTTGTTAGGGCAGACATTACCTCCTATATGAGTCTCCTTTCTTACCAGTGACTATTGTCAATAAAGAAAGTTTGTGGGGGACTATTTTTATGTAGATTTTGGGTATAAAAACAAGTATTTGACTGACTAAATCCTTTTCACACCATGGCTTCATGGTGTGGGAGGAGGTATCCAATTGCCCTACAGGAAAAGTCAGGTTTATACACTGCTGGGGTACTATAAAAGAAAAAAAAATTCCATGATTTCACAAAATTCCTACAAAATGGACAGTGACTTATCCAAAGGACAGGTGTGCCTGTAGCTCTGCAAAAATGGGTTCTCCGATGAAGCGTGTGTATACACTTCCCATGGCTAGTCCAATAGATCTGCCAGCTGTGCATTCACTGTGCAATACTTGTGGGCTCACCACAAATACAAGTTAGGATAGAAAGTGAATTAGGTACAACACTTTGGACTCACCAAGATAGGATAGCTATGGAGTATTTTCCTCTAAATTTGTCAAATGGAAATGGACTAGACACTGTTAATGTAATTATTTCCTATATATATCTATATATATGTATATGTATAGTTATTATACTTATTATATATAGTTTTTCTGTGTTAGTTAAACCTTCGCTTTTTATTTAGACAGAAAGGGGGAAATGTTGTGTGATATTTTGTTTGTGTTCTGACAAATAAGGCTTGCTTGGAGTCAGAGGGCAGAGATATCACCTAGAAGTCTGTACAGAGGGAACAGGAAGTGATAAAGTGGGGCAGAGAGAAGATCTAGGCCTTTTTAGATGGAGGAATAAGAGAGGTAGGAATCAACCAGCAGCTGCTCCTGTTTCTCTGATCTTTCAGGTCTTTATCCTGATATCTGACTCCCAATTTTTCATTTATTAAGATTAATTAGATTTATGCTTTAGTGGGTAGTGCCATCCTTGGGCTGGTAGTCCTGAGTTCCTTAAGAAAGTAGACTGAGCAAGTCAGTAAACATCACTCCTTCATGGCCTCTACATCAGATCCCTGACTCCAGGTTCCAATTCTGCTTGAGTTCTTGTTCTGATTTCCTTCCAATGATGAACTCTGATCCAGAAGTCTAAGCCAAATAAACCCTTTCCTCCCCAACTTGCTTTTTGGTCCTGGTGGGGGTTTTTGCAGCAATGGAAACCCTAACTAAGCCACCAGGACATTGGCATCCAGCTCAGCTTGGCCCAATTTCCCAGGAGAGAATTTCAAACTCACTCTGGACTGATCCCTCTCTAAGTAGCCCCATGCCTTTGCACATGCCCTTTGCTTTACCTAGAAAGAGATTGTTCTGACCCTTTACCTGCTTATCCCTTCAAAATCAAGCTCAAACCTGTATTTATAAGATAGAAAAATTGAGACTGCCCTATTCTGCATTCCCCCAGAACTTCATAAATGCCCCTCTGCTGGAGTGCTTGGAACACTGTGGAACAGTTATGTGTGTGTCCAGCTCAGGAGGAGGGCCAAGATACCTGTATCCCTCTCCCATCTTTACTTTCTTGCGCCTTTCTTTCAGTAGACCACAAGTCTAAGTCTCCATCCAAGTTAGGCCTAATTACCACAGTTAAGTGGTTTGTCACTGTAAAATATAATCCTATTCTCCCTAACCCCAAATTACCCATAATTCCTCCCTCCTACATCACAAAAGGCCATGACCAAGGAGAAGTGACATCAGGTTCCTCACTGTGGCACCTTCCACATCTTGTGCATTTGTCCCTGACCTCATCAGAGACCTGGTTCCCAGTTTTGTTCCGAATCCTCTGTCTTATCAGAGACTTGGCTCTTACAATGATCCCCTTTCTCCTCTCTGCCATCTGTATCCCCCTCTCTATTGGATGATCACAACTGGTTTACAAGCATCCCTATGTATCATCCAACAAAAAATAAAAATTGAAAAAAAAATCTCTTGACTTCCCTCTTCCCTAGTGGCAGCCACTCCAGGTCTCAGCCGTTCTCCAAGGCGTCTTCAACAACCTCTCTACTTCCTCAGGACCCATCTCTTCTCAGCCTCTCCCACGCCTTCCAACTCCACCCAGACAGGCCTTATCAAGACAACAGGAATCTCCAAGTTGTCAATTTGCTTTATCATACCTGAGTCCACATCTTGTTCTTCTAGAAGCATTTGATGTTGTCCCCATCCTCCTTCTTTACTTTGTGGTGGTATTTACTTACTTATCTGTTTGTTTATTGTGTGTACGTATGTGCGTGTGTACGTGTGTGTGTGTGTGTGTGTGTGTGTGTGTGTGTGTATGTGTGTGTTTGAAACAGGATCTCAAACTTCCTATGTATCTAAGGATACCCTTGAACTTCTGATTTGTTTGGCCTTCATCTCTTGATTAGTGGGATTATAGACATGCACACCATGCCTCCTTTGTGTGATGCTCCCTGCATGGTAGGCAAGCCCTCTACCAGATGCACCAGATTCCCTTCCTCGGGACACGCCTGCTCTCTAGGTCTCACCTACCTCCTTGGTCTCTGTCTCCTTTGCCAGATTCTGCCTTCTTCTCAGTGTTGGCATGTTCAGTGCTCAGCCACGAGCCCTCTTTTCTCCCATGCTGACAATTTCCGTGTCTGTGGCTCGCACATGTATATATTCATCTGGCCCTATGATTCTCCTCGGCCCTGGGATTCTGATCTGCAGACTTAGATCGTCTTCCAGCTCACCTTTCAAGCCAATGTGCTCCATTCTCTCCTCCTAATCTCTGTTGTGTTCATCGGCCCAGTTGCTGGCTAGGTATGGTAGCCTACGACTGTAATCCCAACACTCAGTGGCAAGAGCAGGAGGAACATGACTTCAAAGCCACCTTGGGCTGCACAGCAAGACACTGTCTCAAAGACAGAACAAAACAAACAAAACGGCCAGGTGCTCGAGCCAAAATGAAAATGAAGGGTCACTCTCAATTTCCTTTCTCCAGGCCCTCCCCTCTGCTCTACTACCAAATCCTTTAGCCAGCCCTGTTGAGTCTACCTGAAAAACGCTTCTCTAAGCCACCTACTGGTGTCTGGTTCCATCTTTACCATTAGCATCCAAGATACCATCATCCTTTCCCAGCCTCCTGCTGCCACTTAAAATCTCCAGCTTATTACTCGCTCTCTACCCAGCAGCCCACATGAACTTCCAAAAAAGTAAAACAAGGTGTAACACTGTCCTGAGTGATCCTGCTGTACTTAGAGTCAAATTTCACTCCTCACCCACGCTTAGACAACCTTCTGTGTCTCCCCACTGCCACCTTCCACTTAACATGTCCGCTCCTCCCTCATCTGGAAAGAACTCTTTCCATAAATCCATCAGATCCCCTCTCTGCACCTAAAAATGCTCTCTCTCTTTCTCTCTCTCTCTCTCCTTCTCTCTGTCCTTTTTCTCTCCTGTCCTTTCTCTCTCCTCTCTTTCTCCCCTTCCTCTCTCTCTACCCTTCTCTCCTCCCTCTCCTCTCTCTCCCTTTCTCTCTCTCCTCTCCTTTCTCTCTTTCTCCTCCTCTACTTCTCTCTCTCCCCCTCTCTCTCCTCTCTCTAATCTCTCTCCTCTCTCTTTCTGCCCTCCTCTCTCTCTTTCTCTCACTCTCTCTCTCCGCTGCCTTTGTCTCCTCAACCCAACCCATTGCACTTTCAACAAAGCACTGGCAACAAATGGCTATGCCCTTTCCTATGTGTTCATCCTTATTACCTATTCCTTAAAACAAAACCCTCCTGGGCATGTGGTTCTTACTACGTCATGTTCTAATAGATAGAGCACTTTCCAGCATACCGGTATTCAGCTAGTGTTTGTTGAAGGGATGATCGTACCCCAGTGGCTCTGATGCCGGATCAAGCTCTCACTGTGTTGCGTGAACAGTACCTGGAGGGCACACACTCTGCTGTCAGGCTTTTACTGTTTTCTCCATGGTACCTGGTATGGAGTCATGGACTCTCATCCGCCAGGCATTAATAAAATCTTGTTGGATTTATTTCTTCAGCAAGGCCAAGAGCCCTAGCAACTATTTCATAGACTTCATTTATTTTTTCTGAGAATAAGCATGCATCATGAGGGAAATGCCATGGGAACAAGAGCAAAACAGGTGGGATATGGTGAGCATTGGCTACATTCTTCATTGGAAAGCAGGGAGAGCCTTCCCCTTTGGTATTGTCCTATTAAATGCCAGCCACAATGTATGTTACATTACTTCTTGATATATGTGTTACAGGGTGCGCAGTACCTGCTGGTGATGGTGGATCCGGATGCCCCCAGCAGAAGAGACCCCAGGATGAAATACTGGAGACACTGGGTGGTGTCCAACATCAAAGTAAGGAGACCAACGGGTGTTGTCAGAACGGTTTCTAACTGTAGCTGAGGTCATCTTCCTGTATGGCTTCTTAGCATTCATCCAAGAGGGCTGGAGATGAGGGTGAGTGAGGCCTTCTGGGTCAAAACCACATCTAAACAGAAGCCATGGTGGGCTAGAGAACAAGGTCTCAGGACAAGAGCAGCAGAAAACGCCGATTCTGTGCTATTCTTTGTGATAGAGGTCTTCCTCTCTGATACCATTTCAAGGTATTGAAGACTGAAGAACTGACTCACAAAACTTCTGGAAGTTTAAGATTTGGCACAAGCACATCACTGTGGATTTCATGTGTGTCGGGGGAGGCAGGGGTCCTCTAGTTTGATTGGCAGGGTGTGGAGGATCATGTGATGGGCCTTCCTATTGCCGTATGAAGGGCAGTAGGAGAATGTGTCCCCGCACAAAGAATGCAAGGACAGCTCCCTTCTTTATATAGAAAAAAGTCGCTGCTTGCGAGTTGGTTTCATGATAGCTGGGGAGGAGCCTAGCTTGCCTTTTACAGAGTATGTCTGAGGCACACACTACACCAACACAAGTGTTAGACCTCCTGGCTTGAATTGGTTTGCTCTCTCATCTCATCAAGTGGGCTTTTAAAGATACCGCTATCTTAATAGACATCACAGACACCCTTCGGTACCCTCAGGGAACCCCCCTGAGTCTATTATATAAAACAGTGTTTGAGACAAGCCTACGTACTTCTTCTCAGATGGTCTAAATCATCTCTAGCTGATTATCACACCTAATACAATGTAAACGCTGCCTAGATATCGTGTTGTGATGTATTGTTTAGGGAATCAATGATGGGGAGAGAAAAAATGCCTGCACTTGCTCGCAGATGTAATTCTCTCTCTATTTTTTTCCAATCTGCTTTTGGTTGAATTTGAGGATGTGGAACCCACAGGGAACAGAGGTCTAGCTGTACGTAACCCACATTTGTTTCCCAATCCTGTTCAATTACGGAATCTCGAATTCATGAGCGGCCTGGTAGAATACTTTGGAGAAATCCACATTAACCTGTAGCCTTTGAAATCTGTGCCCAGACAGCCTACAAGCAGCTTTTGCAAAGAACATAGAAAGGCCTCTGCCTTCTAAGACAATAGACTAGCGGAATGAAGTTTGAATGTGTTGTGAGTTAAGAAAGAACTGGTTGCCAGCCCAGAGACACGACACTCTCTGTTTCTCTTGACTTCCTATGGTCATCCTGATGACCCCATGAAGAACACCCTAGAAGCTGGGCGATGGTGGCACATGCCTTTAATCCCAGGCAGAACTCTGTGAATTTGAGGCCAGCCTGATCTACAAGAGCTAGTTCCAGGACAGGCTCCAAAGCTAGAGAGAAACCCTATCTCAAAAACAAAAACAAAACACCCTAGAAAATGTAGAGAAAGCCATAGGGGCAAAGACTAGTATCTTGAATGCTGGGACCACAGGCAGAATCAGGGACATCAGTTTAACTAAGCCATTGACTCCTCATCAGGGAAGACTCTCTCACACCAGAGTGGGTAGGTGGGTAGGGAGGGGGGAGTTAGCCCGGCAACCAACCAATGTCCCAGCACCAGGACCCTTCCAAGGAAGTTCAGGAGGGACATGCCTCCTTGTAAACAGCCCAGGTGGGGCTTCATAAGCAGCAGTGGACTACGGGAGAACTTGGCAATTAGCAAAGGGACAGTGTTACGGGAGGGTCTTGATGTGTGGCAGGCGTGGCAGTAGAGGGCACAATAGATGGGCAGTTTGTCAGACTGGCTTCCATCTAGAGTATTATTGTTCTCCAGACTTGAGTAAAGTTCATGGGGTGGAAGTTCAAGAAAGGAATTTTCTAGGTCATATTCATAGACACCCCATACACACCCACACACCTGCACAGGTACATGTACACAGGGCTCCCTGGGAGAAGGTTCCAGTCAGGATTCTTAGGCCAGAAGAAAAAGCCATGTGGGCAGAATGGTTTCCCAGTTGAGGAGCCCTGGAACTGTGACAGAACCTCTAGGGGTGTCTGACACCCCATGCCACCTACTCCCATCACCCCGATACTCACTCAGGACATAGCCCTCACACCAGGTCTGTGCTGTGAGCCAGGGTTTAGTCCCAGAAACCCTGCACAGAGAGAGCAGGTGGCAGGTGACAGGTGACAGCTGTCAGGCAAGCCTGCTAAGCCACAGCGCTTAACCACAGCCACCTGCCAGGGCATGGCCCTCACTTCCGGTTCGCCCAGAGGAGGCTCAGGTTTCAGTCACATTGCCACCCACTTTCCCTCTTCTGGGTGTCCGGCAGGAAGCTGTAGCTTTCCCTGATGGAGTTGCTTGGCCCTGCCACCTGCCCCTGTGTTCTGCTAGCCAGAAAGACAGCATCAGCCAAGTAGGTTCAGGTCTCAGGACTAGGAGCTCTGTTGAAGGAAGAAGGGTGCAGGGTGGGGGTTCTGGCAAAGCCTAGGAGCCTGTCCTCTAACTTGGGGTTCACACAGAAGGGCAGGCTGATACCACGGAGGAATGTAAATTCTTGAGCCCACCTCTCCACATAACTTCACAAACTTGGGTGGGGAGGGGCCCATTAGCTGGCAACTGGCTCACCTCCGGGTACCAGACCTTCCCAGGAAGTTCAAGGGGACAGAGGCAGCCTGGTCATGGCCCTGATGAAGTCTTTGGCCGTAATCAAGTCATCCTCTAAGGTGCCACCCAGTTCCCTGGTCATGCTGTGGAAGGGTTCGCAGACACACAAGTAGCAGCTTCCGCCTTGACCAAGTACTCCAGAGGAGCTCTGGGCTGGGAGAGGCTGTAGCACTCAGACCTAGCATGACAATTGATGTCACCCATTCGTAAGGTTGTTTTCTTTTCCTTTTTAATTATTTTTTTATGTGTATCTGTGTTTTGCCTGCATGTATATTTGTATGAGGGTGTCAGGTTCCCTGGAACTGGAGTGACAGTCAGTTATGAGCCACTATGACTTGAACACAGGTTCTCTGGAAGAACAGTCAGTGCTCTTAACCACTGAACCATCTCTCCATCTCTCCTTAGCCTGTGAGGCTGTTTTCAAATAAAAGCATTTTGGAAACGGTTGAAACATCAGTCACTTTGTGAGCTAGCATTGCTCCATTAAATGATAGGAAAGCAGGGGCTAGAGGATTCAATGACAGCCTCCACTAGCAGTTGTAGTAGATTGTAGCTACAGGTATTGGATGTGTGTCCCAGACTCTAAACTCTTCATATCATGCAACACCGTTGTGGGGTCCCACGATGTCCATCGGTCTCTTATCAGTCCTACTATGTCCAGGGACCACCATGCCCCTCTGTAAGATGAAAACAATCTCTGCCCCATTTCCCCATTCCCATGATTCCAGCACACTCCTGGATGAGCAGAGGCTTCCAGGGCACATTGCCCATGGAATGCTACTTTGGCATAGTAACGAATACCTGGTCTGTGTTTTAGGCTCCATAAAACTACACCCCACGCATCCACCATTACTCAAACACCCTCATCAGTAAACCATGTAGTTAAGTCACTGCAAACAGAGTAACAATGGCCCTGTAATTCCCAATGGCCACAGAGAAAAACCTGGAGGAACATAAGCTAGCCTTGGTATCAGACAGCCAGACAGAACTGGACATCAGGCCAAGTCATGGCCATGGAACCCCTTCAGTGGAGACAATGTTTTGAAAGGCTATCCAGAGCAGATCAGGAACATCCCAAACCAACCATTATTGGCTATGTGATCTTGGGCTAGCTGCTCAGCTTCTTTGGGTCTCAATGTACTCAACTGCAAAGTGGAAATATTTATAACCTCTGCCTCACACTGTTAAAATGACGTTTATCGATGTTATTTCAGGTAAAATACTTAAAGCAATAGCCCATAGCACATAGCTGGGCTTTAAACAGTTGGGCGCTGTGCTGCTGCTATGGCCAGTGCTCCAAGCCAAGTACCTCTTGAGCTCTAGAGCCACGAAAGCAAATGAAATCCAGGAAGGCGATGTCTTACACAGGGAGGTATTATGAGGGTCCAGAGGCAGTCTTGGTAGAACTCCCTTCCCCTGTCGGTTCCCATGGGCTCAGCAACAAGACTAGGTCGAAGATACCCACCCCCACCCAACCTGGCCATGCCGAGGGATACAGGGATGTAGACATAACTCACGAGGTGCTCCTTGGCCCCTCTCTGAAACTCTCTCAGGGAGTGAAAGAGATTCCTAGTCAAAGCCAGACATGGTGGCACACACCTGTGATCCCAGCACTCGAGAGGCTGAAGCAGGAGGACCTGGAGTTCCAGGCTAGCTTGACCTCTGCACTGAGATGCTGCCTTAAAACACAAACAAAGAACCAGGGATTCCTAGCATCCTACAGCGGGATAGCATCCTCCTCGCTGGTGCCATGTCCTCAGGTTTCTTTACAGATGCTTTTCAGTTCTGCTGAGGCCCAATTGAGATATCAATTAGTCTGCATCATTCACTCCAGGAGAAGAGTTTATTGGCTCCTTGTCTTATTTGTCTCTGAAATTAGCGCTCAGAGCTTTTCATGCAGATATTTTCATTAGGCTTTTTTTTATTGTTAATGGGAATATTAAACACAGGAAGATGGTGCATGAATGCTTTTCCACAAAGACTATCATGACTGGTGACAAAGAATATGAAGAATAATTAAGGAGACAAGTACCTTTTTTTTCTTCCAAAAAAGAAAATCTTCCTAGAAACCGTCAATGATTCTAAAATTTGTCCTGAATGTCTTTTTTGTTTTAAAAAAGAAAAGGAGCCGCCAAGTTCACACTTCCCCTTTCACTCAGTGCCCTCAACCTTTGGCAGCCATAAATGGCAACCAATTCTGGGTTAAATCAAAAGGACCTCTAAGGGGTCATTATTCTGTCTACTTTTCTATAGGGTTGGATTTTTTCTGTAATAAAAGGTTATATTGTGTGTGTGTATAAATGATCTCTAAGTATGTTAGGTGAACAAGAGGATAGAAAACCTAACAAACAGAGACAGGATTAGCTCTCCCTGCTTTTGACTTCTGTGGTCAGCATGTGTTTGAGTGATCCACACTGGGGCTTTGGCAATAGCTCAGCTAGTAGAGCACTTGCCTTGGAAACATGAAGGCATGAGTTCAATTCCCAGAACCCATGTTAAAGTAAATAGACAAATGAATAGATAAACAGAAAAACTGGGCACACACGTGTAATCCCAGTACTGAGGAAGCAGAGAAAGAAAGGTCCCTGGGGCTCTTCTAGCCTACTTGGTGAAATTCCAGGCCAATGAGAAACCTTTACTCAAAGATAGCACCTGAGAGCGACAGCTAGGGTTGTCCTTTATCCTCCACATGTGCACACACACGCATCTGTGCACACACATTAAATAGATAATTTTTTTTAAAGTATATTCTAATGTGCTCCTGAAAGATCGCTGGCAAGTCCCCTGACATCTCTGAGAATTTGGCTTCTCCACTGAAAAATG
>PVIU01000450.1:30000-156356 GCA_004026605.1 Ondatra zibethicus
AGGGTTTTGACCTGAGTTGGAAACTGCCTGTTGGGGGTTGAGGGAGGTTTTTGAGTGGTTAAGAGCATTTGTTGTTTTTATAGAGGAGCTGAGTTAGATTCCCAGCACCCAAATGACAGTTCACAGCCACCCATAGCACCAATTACAGGAACACCCTCTTTTGACCTTCACTGGCACCAAGCACGCACGTGGTACACAGACATACATTTGAACAAAACATTCAAAATTTTTTTGTAAGAAAAGGAAGGAAGGGGGAGTCAGGTACAAAGCCAGACACCTGCAATTCCTTCTGTAGGAGGCAGAATGAGCACTTGAGCCCAAAGTTTGAGACCAGCCCAGACAACATAGCAAGATTTTTTTCTATATATATATATATATAATAAAAATGGGCTTGCGTTTCTAAAAGTTCTCTCTGTCTGCCATGGCTGTAGATGGCCCCAAGAGACAATTTTGTTCTTTCATGGGGGATGACAATGGTCTTCCCCAAGACAAGAGTAGAAGTCATGGAGGAGACAGCTTCAGGGCCTGCCCTGAGGTCAGGAGCCATCAGGACCTGCTGATAGATTAGACAAAGGGGGTGAAGGGTGATCTGATGGCAGCTCCTAGATTTGGGTGCCATTGACTAAGATGGAGACGCTCAGACAAGTTCATGCTAAAAGGCTTCCTGGATCTCCTTGTGGAGATGTCAACTAAGAGACCGAAAGAAGCTGAAGTCCCAGGAGGACATGACAGGAGTTTGGCACAGCAAGGTGTGCTGACTGCTGGCAGTCGGGTCCTTCTGCCTTGAGAGAGGGAGTGAGATCAAGGAGAAGCTGCCTTGAAGGACTTGGACAGGAGGCTGGGTTAGATTGACAGTCAAGTGTGGGACTCGGACGCTTCCCATCAGAAGCCTGCACTGGTGGAGCAGAGCTCCATTCTGAGAGATGAGGTACCTCAGAAGCCATGAGGAGTCAGTGATGGGGACTGGGTGACATTTCAGAGTTTGGGAGCAGAATTCAGAAGGTTTGTCTGCCAGGCCACTCGGCCAGGTGGGTGACATTACTGTAGACTCTGCTCTTGGGTGGATCTCTTATATCTCCCTTACACACTGAGGCAGGCAGGTGGACTTCAGTGCTGCTTGGTACCAAGTCCCCATAGTAAAGAGTAAAGAGCTCTGGGCTGGGTCCTCTACATAGCCACTCTCAATCTTTCTGCAAAAACATTATTCATAAGCACAGCCTGCTCTCCCAGGTCTCAGAAGACACAAAGCAAGCTCTAAGTTCCAAGCGATTCCCTGCATGCTTGTTCTCCCAGTCTACAGGGTATTTCCGAATACCAGCATGAGTAGCATTGCTGGAGGGAGAACATGGAAGTGGCTCTCACTTATTTAAAAAAGGTGAATCATTTCTCAGTGGGGCTTTATGGTTAGTCACACCTGCCTGGGAACCTACGTCCCTAGTGATCTGCCCCCGGTGGTTAGTACTACACCAGTCACTGTTGCAAGCCTCAGCTATTAACCAGAAGACTACTCTGTTCGGGCCGCAGAGCAGAGCAGGGCCTGAACAGCTCTCATTTAGAAGAAGGGGTGGAAAAGCCAGCAGCATCCTGGCTATGTTGGGGATGGATAAAGCCCCGGCCAGGAGGTATGTTTGGGGGCAGCTACAGGAAGCCAGACTTGCTAGGGCTAGAGACTTAGGGTGTGATGGGGAGGCTAAGGAGTAAGACTCGGGAGCACCCTCGGGTTCATCAGCTAGCCTGCTCGGCCCCTCAGAACCCTAGTGGAGCTAGTGTGGAGATCACGAACTAAGGGACAAGCAGCTGGTGACCCAGAGTACGGTGCCCTCCTTTGCTGGAGTTTTTGTTTCCCAGAGAGGAGGGGGAGGGAAGAAGAAGATGAGAAGGAGGATGAAGAGGAGGAGGGGGAGAAAGATGTTGAGGAAGAAGATGAAGTGGGGGGAGGGGTGAGAGGAAGAGGGGGAGGAGGAGGAGGAAGCTAGTCCAGAGTTCCTCGGTACTCCCGTGGAGGAATCAGCAGATCTGCGGACTTGCGCGGGGGAGGGGCACACGGATGGACCCCGTGTGGAAGAACAAATGTGCAGAGCTCCACGGGCTGCTAGCCTATCAAACCCTTTGCGGAGAACCAGCTCTTTCCTTTCAAAGAGGGTGGAAGTCACTGTTCTCTTGTCTCCGTTGATGAACAGATTCTGGGTGGCAGGAGTCACCATAGAAACAGGTGCTATCTTAAGCAAATGAGCCTTATTAACCTTAAGAGTGGTGGAGTTTTCACAAGATTGCACATATAGGGTAGGAGGGAGACGGGGTTTGGTGGGGGGGAGGGTTGAGGTGGCTGGGAAGCCATGTTGCTCTGGGTGGGGAGGCCTGTGTGTGTATGTGCGCATGCTGTGCACACTGTGTGGGGGGGTGCCCATCTTTACGTGTTGTGCAAAACCGCTTCTGAGGAGGTGAGCTCGGGTCCCGCCCACCCCTTTCCCTGGGAAATATGCTGTCTCCGCAGTCCCCTCCCCCGACAAGAAACCCTCATCTCCTGGAAAGTGACCTGAAGGCTGCAGTGCCCAGAGGTCCAGTCATGGCCCTCTTCTACTGCTTGTGCAGACCCTGCCTGTGGCCCCTGGCCCTGATGCACATTAAAAACAGGTGTTTCTAGAGAGAAAAGCCAGGGCATGGGGCCGTTTTTGCCCTAGGAAGCAGGGTAGTTCAGTGGCGGGAGCAGGAACACAGGCATCTAGTGGACTTGGGTCCGTGCGCTTATGTCCCTCAGGGAGCCCCCCATCTGTAAAGGGCAGACTCACCAGGCACCTCACAGGGCTGAAGCAAGGCTCTTATGAGATCAGATCACCTAAGTTCACACAGAACATGTACCTTCAGAAGCCCCCATTGTGAACTGCCTCCTTTCTGGGGAGAAAATGGGGGCTCTTTCCACATTAATATTTCCTCAGTATGGCTTCACCAGCCAACAGACTTGCCTGGGACACCTGCCCCATTTGTAGAGGCAGTTGGGAGTGGCTAGAGGAAGATCAGGACAGAGACCCTGGCCTTCAGAGACACTGTGGTGGTCAGGTAGGCCAAGAAGAGGTCAGGTTGGGTGGGGCTTTTAGTCAGGTAGGATTGGGATGGGCAGAGAAAGGGGCCATACATTCGGCTCTCAGTAAAGAAGAATCCTGAGCAGCTAGGGTTGGCTCCTGGACACACATCTGCTGCTCTCTGCAGCCCCTCCTCGGGCAGGACACTCCGCTACACCAGCTAGCATGCCATCTGCCCCAGTCTGGCTCCCATTCCTAGGAAGAAATCTGAACTGTGGTCCCAGGGACGCTGACACATGCTATGTGCCCCCTGTAGCCCAAGGCGCTGCTTATCAGGGACTTAGGCTAGTGGAGACTGTGTGCCCTGGGAGGACTCTGGGAAGGGGAAATATTTTATTTCCTTGCTGTAAAGCGTCAAAAGCCCCAGGGTTGGGGAGATGGCTCAGTGGATAAAATGCTTATGTGCATGACCTGAGTTCAAATCCCCAGCACTAGGAGGCAGAGACGAGAGGGTCTTAGGCACTTGTTAGTCTAGTTAATCAGTAAGTTCCAGGGTTTCTCACTGAAACCCTGTCTCACAAAGTAAGGTGGAGAGTAATAGAGGAAGATGGCTGAGACTGACCTCTATGCACACGCACGCACACACACAAGCGCGCGCACACACACATACACACAAGCACGCACGAGAGCATGCACAGTCCCAACACGTGCCTGAAACTGGGACAAAGTTGCCACCACAGTCTGGCTCTTCCCTGCTTCACATCTAAATCTCTAGAGCTAGAAGGTACCTCAGGTTTATTTGGTCATATCCATGAAGACACGGACACCTGAGGTCCACAATGAAGGGAGGGTCCTAACTTTTCGTCTCTAGTATCCCAACATTACTGAGATGACAGAAGTCACTCTTCAGTTCATGTTTGGTGGGCCACTGGAGATTAGTAGGTGGTTAGTATGGTCTCCGGGGGTGCCAAGGGACCCATCTTTTGGGTCTGACTAATGAAGAAGAAAGGGGAAGCTCACTTCGGGCAACTCAGCTCTCACCTTCTCTCCCTTCAGAAATCAAAACCTGGCATTCGGGATTTTACTTGACCCCGGCCAAGGGATGCAACTTTAGGGATATCAGAAAAGCTTTCCCAACCCACCCATCTTTAACTCCGAAATCATCTTCCACATTGGCTTTAGAGCTGCCAATGAATGTCACATGAAAACAACACAGCTGGAGGCCTGGCTGAAAGGGTCACTCATGGGAAGAAGCTGTGAGCTGACTTGAGCCCCAGACTCAGCTTGGCAATAAACAAAATGGGACTGTTGCATGGGCCTCTCCGAGAAGACCAAATCAGGAGGCTCTGGCAACAAGGGAGAATAAAAGGAAAGAGCAGAATTTCACCCTAGTTTGTCTCCCTGCAAAATCTGGTCCTTCCTATACATCAATGGCCCTGAGAATTGATAACCTGCCTACCTGCCTCCCTTCTTCCCGAGGGCATTCCGGTCATACTTTATAGGCATGGCATGGAAGAGGGCAATGCCACTGAAAGGTTTTATCACTCACAGTTTCGGCAGAAGAAGGCCTGCTGTGCCGTGCCACACAAGGCCACGTGGGGAAGTCCCTGGGCGTGTCAGGAAGCAGAGGTGGCAGAGGAGAGCGTGGCCTCAAGCCTTCTCTGTGGTTTCTGCAGGGAAAGAGCAGAATCAGGGCAAGCAAGCTCTAACTGGTGAGCTGGCATAATATCAGTGGGTTCTGGAGCAATGGGGGTATGCTCCAGCTGCCTGGTACCTGCCCTAGGGTGGCACAGGTCAGGAGACTATTGGCAAGATATGAGAGAGTTAGGGAGAGGAAGTGATTGAAGGGATGGGCTCAGGGCTGGTTGGTGTGTACGTGACGGATGTGCTTGCAGGCAGAGGCCTTACAGACTTTCGGAAGTAGCCAGCCATGACAGGGACATAGTCCCAGAACAAGTGCCCCTCAAAGCAGCAACACAAAATGCAGAAGATACAAAAAGGATGACCAATCCCCCCACCCCACCCACCGCGCGCACCCTGTCTCTCTGAACACTTCTCCTTTGAAATCATTCCATTTAAAAATCCTGTTTCAGGTACCTTCCTTGGGACTCCAGGACCTGGCCCTTCCCCCCACCTCCCACTTAGCACAGGTTGTGTGCCGCACAATTTAGCACCCAATTCCACGCGCTCTCATTCCCTAGCCAGCTCGAGGTGCTTGCCCCAGTTTCCCAGTCCCCTGGGAAGGCTCTGCTTCTCTCCTTCCTGCACTGGTGCATGTCTAACTCCATACCCTGAGCTCCACCATATGCATTGGCATCAACCCTTATCCTGTATAGAGTACCAGTTCTGATCACACTGCCTTTGACACTTTTGTAATGGATGGCCAGGCTGACATAACATTGTCCCTCTCAAGAACTCTTCTCTTCCCCAGGTCCTTCTAATCACAAAGGCCTAGTAGAGAGGTCTTCTCACAGCTTCCTCCGGAAACCATACACCCTCCCACGGTGACCACACACCACTGCTCATCATCCACAACCTCCCCTGCCATGGTAGTTTGAATGTAATTGGGCCCCATAAGCTCATAGGGAGTGGCACTGTTAGGAAGTGTGGCTTGTTGGAATGAGTATGGCCTTGTTGGAGGAAGTGTGTCACTGTGGCGATGAGCTTTGAGGTCTCCTTTGCTCAAGCTTCACTCAGTGTGACACTCAGTCTACTTCCTGTTACCTATGGATCAAGATGTAGCAGCCCCCTTCTCCAGCACCCTATCTTCCTGTGTACCGCCATGCTGCCCACCATGATGATGATGGACTAAGCCTCTGAAAGTGTAAGCTGCTACCTCAATTAAATTAAACAAGAGTTGCCTTGGTCATGGTGTCTGTCCACTGCAATAGAAACCCTAACTAAGATACCGACCTCCAAACATCCTCCATTCCCCTTCGTCAAACAGCCTCTTCCTTCTTCTCTCCCACAGCAAAGTTCCAGACTGGCCTAGGTTTCCAGACTGGCCTAGGCCACAAAATGGCTTCCAGGGAGCCCATGAACCAGCCTACCATGAGTTTATTGACTTCAGTGAGATTGCTCATCTTTCTGGCCCCAGTATACTGCCAGTTTAGATGATGAATTGACTATAGGACTACCAAGGCCCCTTTGAGTATTGCCACCTGGGGTGTTGACATTGACTAAATAACTATTTCTTGGCCTAGGCAAGAGTGTCTTCTTAGGTGGCATGGGGGCAAATATGGGAACTGTGATAGCTGATGCATCCTCTCCCCAGAGCCAGCACCATATGCTGGGTGGAGAAACCTTCTTTCCATTCCATGCTATTGGCCATATCGTTGATAGTTTCAATAGCAAAAGAAGACTCAACCCACGCAAGACTGACCAGGCACATACCTCCATCCCCTACCCCTGCCTCAGTCAATGCTCTGCTTGGCACTGTAGGAAGCTATAGAAGGTTAGTAAGGTTAGTATTAAATGGCCTCAAGAAACTCAAAAGCCCACGGAGAAATGCAATAAACACACATATGCGCACACACATATACACAGCACACCATCTGAGAATTGCTGAGGAAACCAGGCGATGCCATAGACCAACAGCCTGGCACTCCTGCCAGTCTAGAATGCTGTTTACAATCCCTCCTCTGGATTTGCCAACATCTGACTCTCAGTCTCTGGCAACATATAACGCGAAGCCAAATATGGATACCTGATGTCTGCCACTTTGAAGGAACTGTATGCTTTGAACTTGGTGGGCTTTGTCTGCCGCTGTTGCCATTGTAAACACTCCACATCATGGTCCTCTTCACCATAGAACAGTCCTGAAACCACCACATTTCCATATCTAAGATGCTCTTCTTCAAATGTCCTTGACACTTAGAAGCACAAAATCCATCTTGTTTATACTGATACTTCAGAAAATATGATAGATCTATTTATTTATATGTTATACTAGTAAATGTGTATGAAACAGCAAAAGAAAAATTATCCAATAAATGTGAAAAATTTCAATGAACTGTTTCAGAAAATATGTGAAAGGCTTGAAGATATAGATGACAGATACATGAATATGTAAGTAGGTAGAGTCATACATATATATGAATAGGTAGATAGATACAGACATGCAGATATGCATGTATGTGCAAGTTCATAAGCTAAGAGTCTCTAAATTAATTTGTTTGATAAACAGTGATTTTACTAGAATGCAATATAAAAGTTCTATAGACTGGAGAGAAGACTCAGCAGTTACGAGCACTGGCTGTTCTTCCAGAGGACCCAGGTTTAATTCCCAGTACCCACATGGTAGCTAACAACCATATGCCCACTCCAGTTTAAAGGAACCTAACACCCTTTTCTGGCCCCCAGGGCCACTGCACACACACACACGATGCACAGACAAACATGCAGGCAAAACACCCTTATACATAAAATAAAAGTAAATAAATCTTTTTTAAAATGGTTTTTATTATTGGAATTTAAGGTATCCAGTGTTCCCTAGAAGGAAAAAAGACTCATATGGAATAGTCAAGAAATTTTCATAAAAGAGGACTAGTGGGAGGAAGTTAGATGGAACAGTTTTACTGATACTGATGCATAGTGTGAAACTACAGGAATTTAAAGTGTAGCTGTGGTGGGAAAATACACAGACATATCCTTGAGATGGAACAGAAAGATCTGGAACCAACTCAACCCAGGTTGAAGAGGTCATTTTGAACAAAAGAGAAAGGATAGGTTACCCTCTTAGAGGCTTTAGGGAAATATTATGTTAGCCAAGATGAGCCTGGCCTACATCATGAGTTTCAGTCCTTTCTGGAAAACATTCTGGGACTGTGTCTCAAAGCATAAAGAATTTAGAAGGAGCTAGGTCTGTAGCTCAGCGATGGAGTACTTGCCTGGCATATGGAAGACCCTGGGTTCCATTCCCAACACAACAGCAAGGTTATTGAAGTTCTTTCTCATCCTGTAATCCAAATAAATTCTAAATTAACTATGTGAAATAAGATATGTAAATGTTAATTTTTAATGTTAAATCATAAAAGAATAAAATGCACTAACATTCTTATATCATGGTGAAAAACCTTGAAGTTGTAAATACAAAACCTTCAAAGGTCAATTAAAAGGCAATGCACATGGGAAAGACACAATGTGCAGATGACAAAATGTCATCACACTCACGGGCGCATATAGCACTTAGAGTGGGCTAACCACTGCACATACCTCACGGGGCTGTAGGAAGGAAGAAAATGAATAGTATGTAAAATGCTCAGGACAGAGTCTGGCACAATAAATTGAACAGTTATCAATCTATTTTAGCCCTCGATAGAAAAACATTACATTAAAACATTAGCACAGGACATAAATAGGATGTTTTGGGTGGGGCTGGGGATGGGACCCAAGGCCTCCTGGATATTAGACAAGCACCTTGCTGCTGAACCATACTCCCAGCCCAGAAAATTCTGTTCAGAGAAAAGCGTCATAAATCTGTGAAAAATAGACACAGGCAGTGAGGAATGCAGACCAAACAAGAAACTATCTACTTTCCTGCCCCATGGTGACTATGGCCATTAAGTTGGCAATTCTTGAATGTGGCTTTGTTTTTGTTTTTGTTTTTTCAGGGAGGGGGAGGTTCTGTTTTTTTATTTGTTTATTTGGTAGGTTGGTTGGTTGGTTCTTTTTTGGGTTTTTTTTTTATTGGTTTTTTTTGTTTTTTTTTTTTTTTTGAGACAAGGTTTCTCTGTAGCTTTGGAGCCTGTCCTAGAACTCGCTCTGTAGACCAGGCTGACCTTGAACTCACAGAGATCTGCCTGCCTCTGCCTCCTGAGTGCTGGGATTAAAGGCATGGGCCGCCACCACCTGGCATGGGTTTGTTTTTAAATTAATTAATTAATTAATATCCAGGGTCCTTTCATATGGTGCTGGTGGGAGTATAAATGGCTGAGAATCTGCCAGATGCACAAAATGTCAAATGCCTTTAACATGTACACAGGCTTTGACCCAAGATTCCTTCTAGAAATCTGTACAAAAATTATATTGAAAAGTGCTATCTACCAAAATAAAACCAGCCATGTTAAGTGCTGGGCTGATTCAGAAAATTATAGGGGATGTGAATAGTGTATCATCTACAATTCACTGCCAAGTAGCTTATACTACTTACACACACACATATAAGCTAAAAATTTATGTTTTAAATGACCCGTTTACCCCTTGAGAGGATCAGTAGCCAATAGTGGCATGTGGAATAGTATGCAGCTATTAAAAATAAACACAATATAAAAGGACCTCCACAAGATATGTATGCCATATTGCTATGTGAAACAAAAAAAAAAGCCAATTAAAAGTCGTTAAGCTATGGGGCACGGCTGCAGCTCAGATGGCAGGGTGCTTGCCCAGCACACACAAAGCTCTGCTTTGCTTTCTATTAGTGTGTGCCTCTGGTCTACGTGAAGGGAGGTGGAGACAGGAGGATCAGAAGTTCAGGGCCATCAGCAGCTGCATAGCAAGTTAGAGACCAATCTAAGATCTACAAGACCTGCCCTCTCCAAACAAAAACAATTCAAGTCTTGAGACAGCTGTTGGCGTAATTGTGCACATCTGTAATCCCAGTGTATAGAAGGCTGAGACAGGACGATTCCAGACTCAAGGCTAGCGTGGGCTACATAACAAGGCACAGCCTCAGAAAGAAAGAAAAATGGCTAACCAATAATTAATCTAAGAGCACACAGGGAATGTCTGCAGGTCCATCCGTGAAGGACACTGGCTCTGCCCGCAGGGCAATTTCAGCCCAGCAAAAGTAATTAGATGGAGCCTACCCCATTTGGGTGTATGGGAAAATTTGCATGGGAGAATAAACTGGAAAGTGTACCCACCAACATGTTCCTAAGAGTCAAATCCAGGCGGCAGCTGTAGGATTGGAAGTGGTTTTTATGTTCTTCTTTGGGCTTAGATGTTTTTCCAAATATTATATAATATGTATTTTTATCACCATATTTTAAGTGCTGTCTAAAAAAATTAAACTGCAGAGCAGAGCATATGACCATCATAGCTCCAGAGGTGATGGGGAGGAATAAGAAAGGTCCAGAGGCTTCCTTTAGGAGGCTCTGAAGACCTGAGGGCACCCTGCCACCACCCCCCTACCACTACCTCCTTTATGACATCCGGCACATGCCTCTGCCATCTACCTGGAGCTCCATTTGCAATTACAGGTGGCATGTCTGTCCTAGTACTGGTCTGAGAGTGCCCTATGGGCAGAGCCAACATCCTGAAGTTCCCAGTGCTCTTTGACAGGGCTACTCATACTTAAATAAGGCAAGGCATGTCAGATGCTGGATGAATCACACAGGCTCAGGGCGTCTATGAAATGTTGGTGCTAACTGGTAAGAGCAAGGAAGGTTTTACAGAGGAGGAGGAAGAAGCGTGGAAGCCTAGAAGCATGGGCGAGATATAACCAAAGTCAAAACCCAGCATCATCGTGGGCTAAAATGATAAAAGGTCCCCGAGGGATCTGGGGAGACAGCTCCAGTCTGTAAAGTGCTTGCTTTACAAGTAAGAAGAACCGAGCTTAGCTCAGAACCCATGTTTAAAAAGCTACGCATGATAGCATGTGCTTGTATTCCTCGCACACATCCCTGGGGCTCGTGGCGAGCCAGCCTAGTCTCAAAGCTCCAGGCCAGTGAGAGACTCTGTTCCCAAAAAATAAAAAAAAGGTAGATGGTGCCTGGGGCTCAACAACCAAGGTTGTCCCCTGGCCTACGCACACATACACACACACACACAGGCAAGCATGTACACACACATACGTGCACAAATCACACAGGTCACCATAGAAATACTCCACCAACGTGCTGCCATCTCTTTTCGTTGACAATTTAGAAAGATCTAGAAGTTCTTACTCTACTGGACCAAGCCCCAAGATCCCTGAGAGGTCATCTATGGCAAGAAACCCTGACACCATTGTTGGACTCTATAGATTGGTCTATGACATTACCAAAGCCAGCTCACCCACTGTAGTTCCTTACATTTGCTGGCAACCTTTTATTAAGAATCCCATGAATTTAAATATTAACTCTCCCAAGACTGAGTCTTTTTATTTTATTTTATTTTTAATCTGACTCACTCACTGCTTTATGCCTAGGGCCTAGGATGGTGTTTAATGAATCGCGAGTACTTATTAAATGTTTGTTACATAAATTAAATAGAACTTAAATATTGGCTTTTGGGAATCTGTACTGTATTACACATATATGTGACAAACACATATGTATATATACACACTTCTGTGGCTGCCTTGTGAATATGCATTATGTGTTTGTACATAAGATATGCAGAGAATCCAAAAGAGAATGTGCATGCATGTGTACACACACACACACACACACACACACACACACACACACGCACGCACACACACACACACCATTTGGGAAAATATCAAAAGGAGAAGCCCACAGCTTTCTCAGGAGTCAACTGCATCCTTTGAGAATAGAATTCCAATAAAATAGAATTTGGATGGTGTCACAAATAAATTTGCCTTTCTAAAAGCTCCCAAATTAAAATTTGAGAGGCTTGAACATGAGGACGAGATGGCAATGAATAGATATGAATTTGCTTTATTTGTGCAGCATGAAAATCACACTGTACCATTTCAGGGAGAAGGAAGAAAAGCTGAGGTGAGGGAAGCGAGACGCCGGAAGCAGCACAGCTCCCCGGCCCAGGCTGCCTCCTGTCGCAACCCACAATCCTGGGTCTGTCCAGGAGCCTAACAGACACTGTGGCCCCTTACACTCTCCCACCCTAGGAGCTTCTCCCTGGGTGCTCAGAGGAGTAGGAGGAGGGCCGGGGGTAGGGTTGTCCATGGGAGACCAGTGCCTGAGGCTAAGAGTGCCTGTGAATTACCAGCTCTACTCTTTTGGGCATTTGGCCAACCGAAGGGTGCTAGCTGTCTCTGAGTCCTTCTCCCACCAGAGCAAAAGAAAGTGACTTCTGTCACACTGGTCTAGCCTCTCAAAGCCCTGAGGGATCATTGCATGTCCCAGGCACTCGCAGATCTCAGTGCCTCGTGCTAGATACGGTGCTGAAGGGTAATAGAAACAGTTTGATCTTTCAAGAACCCTGGATGCATAATATCTATACATAGTTCTTGAATTTTCATCCTAAAAACAATTAGCCAAAAAGTCCTTTTTATATGATATTTGCAACTACACTGACAGTAACAGCAATTAAACCCCGTCTGTTTGCTAAGAGGAGCCAACTCCCCCTTTCTCCAGAAGCCTGTAAAATGTACAAAGTGGGGACTGTACCAGCAAGCCTGCAGGGATAGCTCGAGACCCTCTGAAGACAGGCTCCAGCTCAGCTGTGTCCTCCCTAACCCCAGTTACCTCCAAATCTCAATCAGTCATAGCAACCTAAGAATAGTCTTCGTGCTTCCTGTTCTACTTGCCTACCTCCACCACACACACACACACACACACACACACACACACACACACACACACACACACACACACTGTGGCAGCTTACTGGTCTACCCCTTCCCTGACCCTCTCCCCTGACTGCCTGTATCTGACTCTCAGAAGAGCCTTCCACTTGCTATGGGAATGGTCAGTCCTAAATGTGTCTGTGCTCTATAGACCTGGGATCAGCTTAAGAAGAAAATGTCAGCCGGGTGGTGGTGCATGCCTTTAATCCCAGGCAGAGACAGGTGGATCTCTGTGAGTTCAAGGCCAGCCTGGTGCTACAAGAACTAGTTCCAGGACAGCCAGGGCTACACAGAGAAACCCTGTCTTGACAAAAAGAAGAAACTGTGTCTGGGTCTGTGCTGATGAGTATGATGAATAAATGAATGAGAGTTAAATGGGTGAATTAGTCAGCACACAGCACTTACAGTAATGGACGATAAAGAAAGAAGCCTTTGCAATTGAAACTGGGGTTCTAGGGTTGGGGAGGGGATGGGCCTGGGGTGGGAACGGAACTTGTACCTGTATTTTTTGCTTTGTTTATTACCAATGAACACTGAGCATGACCTAAATAAACCCTCCTCAGAGTGCACTCCAGACTAGGGACAGATAGCTCCTAGGAGCTTACTGGCATGCCACAAAGCAGCAAATTTTGGGTTCAGTGAGAGACCCCGTCTCAAAGGAATAAGGTTGGAAGACATCCAATGTCCTCACCTGGCCTCTGTGTGCACTCAAGAGCATGTGCAATTTCACATACACATACATACATCACACACACACACACACACACATACACAAATACACACACACACACACACAGAGAGAGAGAGAGAGAGAGAGAGAGAGAGAGAGAGAGAGAGAGAGAGAGAGAGAGAGAGCAATGCAGCTAGGCCTAGCGGCACAGGCCTACAATCCCAGTTAGTCAGAAGGCTGAGTCAGGAAGAAGATCACCTGGACTCCAGAGTGAGTTAAATACCAACCTGGGCAACTTAATGAGACCCTTTCTCAAAAATAAAAAGAACAGAGAGCTGAGGATATAGTCCAGTGTAGAATGTTTGGCTTACATGTACACGGCCCTGGGCTCAATCCCCGATACCACAACCAAAATTAAAAATAAAAATCAATGCAAAGTATGGTAGGTAGTCTGTTCAGGAACAGGACTGCAGAGCAAGGTGACAGCTACAGTCTGTGCCAGGGAGGGTCTCACTGACAAGGTGACATTGGGATGAAAATGTAAAGGAAGTGAGGGAGGAGGTTTACAGAAATCTGGGAGGACTCTGAGAAGAACCAACCAATGCCAAGAGCCTATGGCGAGTATTATCTCTGAGTGTCCAAAGTGGAGCTGGGAGGCTGTGGCTTCAGGGGAGTAAGATCAGACCAGAGTAGGGGGAGGTGAGAGGGTAGATGGAGCAGTCAGGCCTGGCCAGACTCCACTACTCCTGGGAGCCTGTCAGGAGCTCCTGGAACATGCAAGCAGAGAAGGATCACGTTTTACAGAGGTCCTATCAGGATTCCTCTGCCTGTTTAGGACTCAAAGTAGAAGCAGGAAAAGATCACAAGCTACTGCAATAGTCCAGGCAGAGTGAAAAGGGAGGCTACAGGTCACCTTGTCCACAAGAACCAAAGCCATCCACAGTTGCACCTTGTCTCCGAACTGAATTCAGCAAAGACAGAATGTTGCCGTGAGTTGGGAAGTTAGTCAGCTGAGAACAAGGAAGCCCATTTTAAGGAGGAAGAATCCGGCTGAAGGGCTGGAGAGATGGCTCAGAGGTTAAGAGCACTGACTGGTCTTCCAGAGGTCCTGAGTTCAATTCCCAGCAACCACATGGTGGCTCACAGCTATCTATAATGAGATCTGGTACCCTCTTCTGGCCAGCAAGCATACCGACAGACAGAACACTTTATACATAATAAATAAATCTTAAAAAAAAAAAAAGAATCCAGCTGAAGGGCTGGCTCAGCCGTTAAATGCTAGGCTGACAACCAAAACTGTAAGAAAGGAGACTTTGCTTCAGCAAGTGCCTAAGAAAGCAGAAGTATGTTCTCAGGGAAACCAGCAGTGCCTCACCCATGAGCACCCAGATACTGGTGAGATTTCCCTCTGAGGCACCATATCAACTCTAGAGGCCCCAACATACCTAGAGAAGTCACCCTAAAACTGTGCCGTAGTCTCAGGCACCACCCCGCCACCTTCTGACCTTCACAGATATCCAACGGTGGAGGATGGAGGAAACCCCACCTCAGTTCAAGAAGCTTCGAAACAGGGTCCCCCATAAATATCAACACAGACTCTGTGAGGGGTGGCAATATATTAGTATAATTTGGAGGCTGAGAGACAAGTCTTGGCATAGCATCCACCTTCATTCTAACTAGCTGCCCCGAACAACCAAGCAAACCTAATCATTTGCAAAGTGGAATGCCTGAGCCCCCTAAACTCAGGGTAGTTCCCACTTCTAGACACCCCGTAGTTCCTCAGCTTCTCCACTTCCTTGACTTGCCAACAGCCTATTCTCTCTCCTAATGATTCTCAAAATCCACGTGACACACTTAGTGTGGGACTCTGTCTCTCTGTTTCATTTTCTGGTTACATTATTCCAGATAATACTCCTCTTGCTTGCCAAGAGAAAGAGAAAAAAATGACATTAATTAAAGATTTGGTCTGTGTCCTAATCAAAAATTTTGAAAATGAATGTATCATACTGTACGTTCCGTAATGTAGTCGGCTTTTTTACTTAGCAATGTATCATTAACATTTTCCCATGTCAACACATAATCTTCCGAACCATGATTTTTACTGCAGAAGTAGTTTACCATATGGGTGTACTATAATTTCCTCAGCCAATCCTTTACTGTTGGACATTAGGCTGTATCTCTTTTTTCCTCAAACATATATAATTATCACCAAGGCTATAACGAACACGTGAGTAGATAACTCTTCATCCACCTCTTGCGGCCTCTTTCTTAGGTTGAATTTCAGAGGGCAGAAGCTTCGTGTGTTCAAAGGCTTGATGGTACATGTTACTAAAATACCATCCAGGGCTTAGAATTTCTATCTTTTTAGAATTCTACCAACCATATTTGAAGGGGGGTGAAGGGAAATAAAGCAAGGCTATGTGACTCTGGCCCCTCCATTTTACGCATGGATAAACTGAGGCCAGGCAGAGGTACGGTCAAGGATTTGTCCTGGGCACTCTTCACAAGTGTTTGAGACCTAACCCAGCTACAAAGCAACAGACCGACTTTGTATCCCCGCAACTGCCTAGCCTGCTCACCATAGACCCACTGCCATAACTCAGGCTTCTGGAATCTTTCACTGCCTTCAATGGTCATGCTGACTCTGAGAGCTACTGGTCTATGAAGGCATCCTTCATCACCCCTCACACACCCTTTCCTTCCGTCCCCTCAAAGCAAACATGTTGGCTCTTATCCCAGGGACATCTCCAATATAGTTAGGAGACCTTCCTATTGCCAAGCTCCCTCCATGAGCTGCCAGGGCTTTCCTCCCACCCCTTGACCAGCCCCGCCCCATTATCCTTCCCAGGTACCTCCCACCGCCTGACCGTCTTGATTAGTTTTCTCAGCATCCCTTCTCCACTGTGCTTCCCAAAGTACATGGCCGTACTTCTAAAGACTTCAACCACACATCCCTTACCTCTGTCTAGGGTTCCTCGGGTAGGCCTATGACCTATCCCTCCCTGTACTCCATACAAGGGCATTCATAGTTTATGAGACAGAATATTCAGGTCAGTTTTGCCTGATCCAGCCCACACCTCCCCCCTCACCGGCCTAGAACATCCGTTAAGGTTGACTATATGCATCTCGTCTTCTAAGGTGGACCTTTTAGGAAGTCAGGTACCCGCAAAGTATACACAGCACCCCAGCCTAAACTTCAGGAGGGCAGCACATTTAGAGGTCATGGCAGTTTAAATCCCTGATTCTCCCACTAGGCTCAAGCACTTGAGAGGACTTAACCCCAGTATGTGTTTGAAGACTAAAGAGCCAATATTATCCTGACCTCTTAAATCCTCTTCTCTCTGCCAGTACCAGCCAACTGGAATTCTAGGCCAAGAGTTGCTTCTGACTTCAACGAGAGGGTACAGGCACCATGGAAACCACCCTCATCTGTCAGGGCACCACCACTCTCACCTGCTTCCTCTACTTTTGACAATCCCCCAGACCTGAACAACAGCATCCATCAGGAAAGGCCATTTGGAAATTTATGGCCTGCTATAATTCTTGTCTTCTGCCCACTTCTCCAGTATAAACTCTATGTGACAACCTGACTTCCATGACTAAAGCAGGCCTTCAGCTCTTAACTCTCCCCGTATTCTACCCATTCTTCTAAACTACCACCCTTTCACTCTGAAAGTAAATCCTATCATGCTCCAAGAGAGGCAACTTGGGGGTATTCTCGGAGGGGCCCATTAGTAAAGACTTCTATCAACAGTGGGATACAGCTCAGAGGGACAGATCTGTTACTATGAAGGGCCACTGGCCATCCACACTCCTTCTCTGCTCCCTTTCCTGTAGTCTTGCATGGAGCTGTGTCGGAGACATTTGCCTGATGAGTGAGCATTGAAGGTTTGACAGAAGGACAGAAAGGCTTCTGTCCTGCACCCTCAAGCTGCCTTAGTCACTTGTTAAACACTAATAGCAACAACAACACTAAGAGATGGGTTTTCAGATGCCCAGTAATAAGTCAAGCCATTCTCCATGCATCCCCACTTCATTCTAGGGGAAAGACGCACAGGATACAACAATGTCTTTGGGGGCTCCCATCCTGGCGTCACTAATCCAGAACTCTCCAGAATGGAAGGATTATCAGTTCTCTTGCTGGGAAACCAAAAAGATCAATGAAATAAGCAGGAGGGAGGGAACGAGGGTGGATTCCATTTCTGCTCCATCTGGGACACTTCCTAAATGCCCATTGTTTAGGGTCCTTTCCTCTTCACACCCCACTGCAAGACCATCATGAACCCTGAGAAGGCATTCCTTCTCAAGGAAACGAAGGCTCAGAGCAGTCAATTCCTTTATCCAGAGCCATTTGGAGTGGAGATTTAAACCCAGCTCTTCTTCTCTCCGGTGTCGGCCCTCTTACCTATACAGCTGCTATCTCCAGACTCCACTACCAGGCAGCCACAAAGCCCAAGGTACAGCTCTGTGTTCGACTCTTGGTCCTACTTCCTCCCTCTTCTCGGTTAGCAATCACTAACAAGCTTCCTCCATGCCAGGCCCCAAGGACCCTGCCTGCTAACCAGTGTCTTCATTTTCAAGGAGGAAGCTGGCAACCTGGTTTTCTCGGGTCGGACTTCCACCAATGGACAGAGTCGAGTCCATCTGACTCAGCTGCACTTCTGACCGTCTTGCCTCCCCTTCCCAGCTTTTCTCTCAAGCCCACCCTCCTAAAGAACAGGATCTGTGACCAGATAGACATTTCCCAAAATATCCCATCCCTTTGGCCTTTTCCCTAGATGGATCATCTCAACAAACCTCGCCGTGACCTGGGCTTTGGACTGGAGTGACCAGGAAAGGTCTGGGCCAGATTTCCAAAGGGAATAGGGACAAAGAACTCTCAGTCCTCTTCTTTAAGGACTAGTATCCTTGGTTAGGGATCATTGGAAACCAATGGCTTTTTTTCCCTCAATACACCAGGCCAGCACTGACACTGACCTTTGCTCACACTCTCCCATCATTTATAGAAAACGCAAAGAGACACTTCTATGTGAAGTTATGCTTTTCCAGGGCCGCCCTGGCTCTACATTCAGCCACTCTGTTATCCCACTGCAACTTGCAGATCTGGAATGAGCAGAGTCGAACCAAGTGGCAAAGGTGGACATACCATGGTGCTGAGACCTCAGCATAGGGACAGCCACATGACCAAGGGGCACCTGCAGGTATCATGTGAGGCAGGCTACAACTTCACCACCCTCCAAAGGTGGCTGAATTCCACATGGATCCCGAGGCGCCTCTGATGGTCTCTCTGTAGCACCGTGCCTTTCTCCTTGTGTCGTCACTGTTGACAGAGGGTTATGTAACCCAGAGTGAAGGCCTGGAGTTCTCCCCGAAGCTGCGGAGTGAATCAGTTTTTTTTGCCGCCGCCGTCATTTTCTCCACAGGAATCTGCTTTATGCAGATTGGATTTAGGGGTTTTTCCTGGATGCTTCTGTTTCATTTAACATGCAAGGGCTAATAACTTGTCACAATTCAATAAGGCGGTGGTTACAAACACCCAGGCAGCTGCTTATTTAAATGCAGGTTTGTTAATTAGCTTCTCTTAACAAGGCTTGTGCTAAATCAAGCTCCCCGCCTGGCAGCACCCAAGCCTGGCACTGCTCCCAGGACGGGAGGTCGGGACGTTGGCAACAGGGTCACAATTCAAGACAAGGAGACCTGTCCTGGCCACTCCTCTGCCTCAGTTTCCTTAAAATCGTGCTGTTGGTGACATATTTTTTTAAACAGCCACAAGAGAACTACACTATCTCTCCCCGCTTGTTTCTAGTGCCTTCTCCTCCTCTGGTTTCTGAGCCCATCCTGCCACCCAAGGCCTTGGTTTGTGTTTGGTGTCTTGGTCCCCCCCCCCACTTCCCCCACCCCCACCCCGTCTCTACTTCCTCCACTAAGCTATCCTTATGTTCCCTGAGCCCTCGCTGGCACCAATTTCCACCTGAACATCGCTATGTATTCAGTTGTGGGGACAAGGGTGCCAGGAACAAAAGAGAACTAACCAACATAGGGTACTCTGTCACCTTCAAGACAGCCTAGAACTGAAGGCCTTGAGCTGCCACAAATATCCTAACTGAGACTGTGAGGTTACAGGGGGCCAGTGAGAGTCACTCTGGGCTTTCCTGAAGGCCTGACTCCAAACCCTGCTCCTCACAAGCGTGAGGCACTCAGAGACCAGCATGTGTGATGTAGGCATTGTTAGTTTGTCAACCTGGTGATCGCCATGCCAAGGTCTTCCTTAAAGAACATGACTCTAGTTGAAATTACGTCTGAACTGTAGACTCCAGTCCGCTTGGAGCCTACGGGTGCTCACAGAGCAGCTATGCACCAGCCCCAAGAATGCTGCTGGAGGCCTGAGAGGACATTTAAGAAGTTGGCGTGGGGGGTGGGGGGGAGCTGCCCTTTGTGAGGCTTAAGAAGACCATCCAAATGCCAGTATGCAGAGAAACATTGCGAACGGAAGTCCAAGGCTTTTGGAAATCCGAGGAGGGGTATGCCATAGATACCTTCTGACCTGACAGGATAGCCCTACTCATTTCTCCTCAGGGGGAGAGCCACACGAAAGACCAAGAAAACAGCTATATGTGCCTGCTTATTCTCAAGAAAGGACTGGGCTACATCAAACTATAAAATGGAAACAAAAGTGGGGTTTGAGAGGGGGAGGGGAAGAGCCTGAGAATCTGGTTGCCCAAACTTAATTCCAGAACAGCAGGAGCCCAGCACACTTGGCCTCCCCCAAATGGTGGGGCACCCTTTTTAGTAGGAAAACCAGGTATGCGCCTTCATAAAGCAAGTGCTTGCCAGGGCTCCCTAACAGAGGCTGGGCCTGAGATGGCTGACATCTAGGATTCTCACTGCTGCAGGCCTTCCCTATGGCTCTGGCTGTGGCAAGAACTGGAGGTCGGGAAGACCGGCCAGGTCACCTCTGTGGGTGCTAAGCTCCAGGTGTGCTGGGGTAGCTTTCCTTCTTAGGATACCCTGGAGTCCCATGGCTTCTAAAATGGGGCCAGCTTCTAGAGAACTTTCTAGAGAATCAGAGACCCCAGTTAGATACAGTTAGAGCAGTGTTTCTCAGCCTGTGGGTCGCAACCCTTTTGGGGGTCAAATGACCCTTTCATAGGGCTCACCTATCAGATAGTCTGCATATCAGATATTTACATTACGATTCACAACAGCAGCAAAATTACAGTTATGAAGTAGCAACAGATGCTTTTATGGTTGGGGGTCACCACAACCCAAGGAACTGTATTAAGGGCTCACAGCACTAGGAAGGTTGGGAACCGCTGCCTCCAAGAAGCTTACATTCAAACTTACTCAAAGGTGAAGGATTTTTTCACTTCTGTTCATTTGCCAATCTTTTGAAATCTGTTCATGGTACCCAGACGTTCTCAAGACCTCTCCCCTAATTAGCATCCCTCTGTCCCCTAATTAGCATCCCTCTGAGAGTGTGTGAGACTGGCCACACGTGGCCCACGGTCCCTGTGTGAAAATGACTGTTCTTTAACACTTCCTGGCCTGGGCAGTTTCACACCTGCTAGAGGCAGAGGTCTGGATCTAGTGGTCTTAAGGACACGGAGAACACTTAACACATAGTAGGTATTCCACAAATGTGTGTTAAATAAAGGAGCAAAAGGGTTCTGTGTGTTCTGTGATACTGCACTGCCGTTTTTTATACTTCATACACACACCCTTAATTCATAATATCAGGTTCCTTGAATCATTATAGCCAGCATTAAGGGAGTTGGTGGGATGGCTCAATGGGTAAAGGTGCTTGCCATGAAGCCCGATGATCTAGGACCCAGGTGATAGAAGAAGACAACCAACTCCTGTAAGTTATCCTCTGACCTCCACACATGCATTGTGACATGTGTGAGCCTGCAGTCACACACACGGTGGCGGGGGGGGGGAGATTTGAAAGAATATATTATGGCCTTTTGTAATTAAGTGGAGAAGGCACACAAGGTCAGGCCTTCTGAATTCTCTGCCCTCTGTTTCTTACCTCACGAGAAACCTACTGCCCCCCTAGTACCTCAAGTCTAATTTTCCCAAGCCACTGGGCACTTCTGGGTAGCCAATGAGGCTGTGGGCACATTTCAAGAGAGCCAAAGAGGAAGAAGGACATAGACCCCACTCTGCATCCACTCCCTACACTGAGAAGAAAGGAACTGAGACCTGAGGCCCTTCACCTAAGGTGCAAACGGCAGCATGGCCTCTACAGTCCTCAAGTCCCCTGGGCCTTGTTGAGACAGACCCAGCTTTGTCACTTCACAGGGACTCTTGGCCCGCTTTCCCTCCCCAAGAGAAGCAGGATGAGAGCCAGCCACATCCAAAGGCCCATATGGGCATCTCCAGACATGGGTTGGGGGCTGTGAGCCTCAGCCAGGGGGCCCAGAAAGAGGTCTGAAGCCGGGCACCAGAATTCGGTCTCCCCAGATGTCTCTGGCAGCTGGGCCACCTGACATGCCAACTGAGGCGGGAGTGGCTGTGTGGGAGGCCTGGGTACAGGGGGAGGGAACTCCTACCCCCGCCCAGGCCTTGGAGCATATGAAAGGCAAATGTGCTGGGTTGCCTAGGGAACAGGAGAAAAGGGACTTCCCTAGCACCGGTGACTAGTAAGGGATGGAGACGGGGAGCTGTGATGCTGAGAAAATTGTTTCCAAAAAAAAGTAAAAAGCAGTGACTAAGCAGGCCTGGTTATGTAAAGCGATCCCTGAGGAAGTGTGGGGAAAAGCCTGGGACCCACCCCCGTGTCCCTCCTCCCCACTCCCAGCCCCGTGCCTGGGAGTTTCCACCACCCCAGGCCCCCTCCTATTCTCCCGGAACTCCTAACTCCTCCTCAGGACTGACAAGAGCAGCCGCCCACCTGCTAAGGACAACCCATCATGGTAGGCAAGGCAGAGAACGGAAGAGGGATTATCGTGCCCCATGGCGTAGTCCGTCCCCCACCCCCCACCCCGCCCTGCCCCAGGAGTGGTGGTTCTGGGAGCTCTGTCCCACATGGCACCGGAGGTTTACCATCCCAGAGTCAAAGGCTGTCCTCTGAGAAGACAGAAATCCAGATTCGATCCCCAACACTGCTCTCTGCTAGTTGTGAGACTTTGGGCGGGAGGTTCTCAGACTTTGAGCTGGTTGGTTCCTTTGCCTGAAGATGTCGGGGGATATCTACCCCAGAAGGCTGTTAGGGTAACTTGCTATGATGACTTGGCAGCAGCATGACATGAGGGAGGTGCTTGCTCCATGCCAGGGGGAGAATCACAGGGACTATGAGTCCAATTTGGGACCTCAGAAGTGTACCCAACACTTCAGCATCCTCCAACCGTGTTTCTCTAGCTGAAGAAACTAGACACTCAGTAGACATGGGGCAGGGTGGACCTGTGCCTTCAGGCCCAATGATTCCCACCCTGGATATCTGCCTCACTTCTCAAAAGGATCTTCTCAAGAGACCTTCAAAGGCTGATGAAATGTTATATCTGACCCCCTAAAACCCTCACCTGGGGCTCAGGAAGGGCCACAAATGCCTCAGTTCCCCCTGCTATGTGTTTTGCCATCTTCTAAGGGCAGACTCCTCTAGACACGTAGATTTTCTTTTTAAGATTTATTTTGGTTTTAATCGCCTGTCTGTGGGGACAGGGGTTATGTTTCCATGAATGCAGAGGTCCCCTGACTCCAGAGCTATTGGGTTCCCTGGTCCTAGATTTATAGGCAGTTTGTTAGCTGCCTCATGTGGGCGCTGGCAATCAAACTCTGGTCGTCTGTGCTCTTAACCACTAAGCCATCTCTCTAGCCTTGGGCAAATAGATTTCAAG
Source organism: Ondatra zibethicus (assembly GCA_004026605.1). Lineage (NCBI taxonomy): Eukaryota > Metazoa > Chordata > Mammalia > Rodentia > Cricetidae > Ondatra > Ondatra zibethicus. Next base: position 52,999 of record PVIU01000450.1, read on the forward strand.
GCACGAGCTATCCTGGACTTTACAGGAAAACGTCTGGGAAACAAGGGTTTTTGTTTGCCCCCAGTGAACCTGACCACAAAGAAGGAGACTATAATCCATTCCCCACCTCCAGGTAAAACAGGCAAGACTCCCAGGAGACTGCCCTGGTGCAGTGCCCAGCCGTGTTCCTTAAGAAGGCATCTTACCTGAATCCCCTGTGGGCTAGTTTAAGACTTGGTCCCTCCCATTTGTCCTCCTTGGGAAGTGGAAGCAGCTAACCGCTTTCCGTGTGCATACACCTCAAAGGGCAAATGAGGGAAGGAAACTGTCGTGCAGGTTTGGAAGACCCACCAGCTCCCATTTTCCCAGAGCCTTCTGGGGCTTTTTAAAGCCCTGATACCTGCTCTTCTCTTAACAGGGTGCCCTGGGATGAAAGGCCTGTCTCTCCCTGGCCTGAGCACTTAGCAAAGACTGAGGGAGAAGGGCTGAAATGGCTCTACAGAGGCCTCAGCCCAGCTGCCCTCTGTGACACTCTGTCTCCTCCCAGAAGGGCATATCGCCTTTCACTCTGCTCTAGGTGAGGATTCAAATCCAGCCTCTCCCAGGCCCAGCGAGCCAATTCAGTTTTCTTCTGGGCCCCTTAGTTCCTCTTACATTTGCTACTGAACTTCAAGAGCTTTTCTTGGAGACTTGGATTTCCTGGCCCTTCCTGGTGTGAAGCCCAGGCCTGGGGATGTATCCTAACTCATCCATAGATGTGTAAGCCAAATGGATGCACATCCTGGTGGAGACACTGCCCAGATTACCAAGAATTCTGCTCATAGTAGGCAAGTAGAGCAGGGGAGGGGATCCAGGGACCCACCCTAGCTAGTTATCTCCCTGAGTGTCTAGTTTCTCCACAGAATGGGGTGACAGGGGGTACTTGTGACCTTTAACTCAGGTCCTCTGCTGAGACCCTCAGAACTCCTGTCTTGCAGCCTCTGACAGCATGAAACCTACTGGCCTTAGAGTCACACATTCCTTCGGCCCCATCACCTCCTGGCTAAGTGACTTCTGATATGTCACCGATTTCTCTGTAGCTCAGGTGTTTTTTTTTTTTTTGTTTGTTTGTTTGTTTGTTTGTTTTGATAAATTGAGGCCAGCTTGGAGTAGTGAGGAGAAAGGAGTGACTGGTCCTCAGAAGGCATTAAGAGAATACAAACATGGTGTGCCTTGAACCCTGCCACAGGGTGTGGCCCTTTCTGTGAGGGAGCTGAGTCCCTGTGGCTCCAATTTCTGAGGACTGCACACTCCTCTGGCCACCACCAAAGGCACAGTTTGAACCAGAGGCAGCTAACTGGGTGAGGAAACCCCCTCCTCCCACCTCCCACCTCCCTCACCCTCCTCACCTTCCCACACCTCCTCCCTCGAGGCTCATAATTGGTGTTGTGTGAGGATTAGTCACCTCACCAGCTCAAGGAACCTCCCCCACAGCCCAGGCCCCCACACAGGCAGACTGGCTGAATGTTTAATTGGAGTTCCTCACACCTCTGAGGACAGCCTGTGATGAAATGACAGAGGAATCAGTACCGGGGCAGTGGCCAGGCTCTGACTCTTGGGGAACTGAGGGGAGGGGGTCTTTTGGTCAAGACTGACCAAAGATCTTGCCTTCCCTAAAAATGTCCCCTTCAGATGGCCCCATCAGAACTGGAAGAGAAGGGCCAGGTAGACCATCAAGAGGCTTGGAGATGGCATTGGTACTCAGTATCCAACCAAACAATACTTCCAGAACCTTCTGTTTAGGGGCCAGGGCAGAAGGTTGCCACTCAGGTCCATCCATCTCAGTAGAAAGGGCAACCCCAGGCCCAGACCCACCAACAGGTTCTTCCCCTCCCTGGATCCTCAAAGAGAAGGGAGCAGCTGCTGAAGGCTGGAGGAGGTCAGGGGCCCATCCAAGGTCACAGTAAGTCACTTCCTACCAACACGCGTAGGTGTCTACCATAGCTGTCCCTCATTGAGGATAACTGGGATACCTTGGAGGCAGGAAGATCCAGGCTCAGATAGTAATTCATTTAGTTGACTGCTAGGGACAGTTGGGATGATGGTTCCAGAAGGAGCAAGGTCACGTGTCACTATTTGTGCCAAGGCCAAGTGGGGGGGGGCGGTGAAGCAGGCACTTGCTGCAGAGTTCAGAGAAATGGAGGAGGGAAGGATGGGTATGCAACTCCCAGGGGAGCAGGAGGCAGCACCCCACCCAAATTTAGAGGCAATTAAGGAGACACAGTGGTGGCCGTTCACTTTGGGGTGCTGCTGACTCAGGGTTTCGCTCAGTCGTGACTGCCCCTCTCCAAGTTAGATGGGGTGGTGGTCAGAGCACAGTGACTGGCGAGGAAAATGGGACGAGAGGGGCTGCCATGAGGGAAGCCAAGCTGCCGCATCCCACTGAGGGCCAGGGAAGCCAGAAAGCGAGACGCAAGCTTTGCCCACTCACCACCGAGCTCCCAGCCTTGCATGTCTAATTGATTCTCCCTCCTACAAGGTTATCCCCAGCGCCTGGAAAATACCTCGTGGTCGGGCTCTCTCCTCCCGCTCAAGAGGGAGGCTAGGGGCTCGGAACAGCTCTGCCGTTCATATTTCCCCTGTGCCCCAGCCACCAGCAGGTCCAGCTCCACCAGCAGGTTCTTCCCCTCCCTGGATCAGCCTGGGAGCAGCTCGGCTTGGGATGTGTTTCCCAATTGCCATCAGGCTGTTACTGGGAGACCCTGTCCAGCGTGGCCCCAGGAAATGCCTGCTCATCCTCTTCAAGAGGAGGGTCTTGGGACCGCACAGCCAGCCTCCTCCCTAGTCGTTCTTGACTCTGTTTCAAGGAATCCTCATAGTCTAGAAGGTCCTTACCCACCAACTCCCCCAATCCAGCATAAATCCTACCTGCGGCTTAAGGTGCCCTCTTCCATGTCGTTCCTAACATCATTCAGCAACTTGTTTGCCCAGCTCTTCTCCAACCCCCTGACTAGAGGGATTTCCCTCTGGGAAGTGCGGCCAAGGGGCAGGATCATTTCCTGCTGTCCCTCTTTTATCACGTTTGAGACGGGGCTTGGAGACTCACCTTTCCTGGTCCCTGAGGGTCAGGGGTGAAATATTATGGTTTGAATGTAAAATAATCTCCTATCATAAGCTCCTGTTTGAACACTTGTTTTGGTTTTGGAAGGGCTATGGAACCTTTAGGGTAGGAGATGGGTGACTGGTAGAGGTGGCCCCTGGGTACAGATTGTTTTAGGTTATAGTCTAGCCTCACTTCCGACCAGAGTTCTCTGCCTCCTGATCCACCAAGCTGTGAAAAAGTCACACCACCGGCTCCTGCCACTTTAACTGACAGGTCACCCCTGCCATGATGGGCCTGTGCCCTCTAAAAAATGAGTCAAGATAAGTTCCTCCTCTCCCTTAAAACAAGGGCAGGTGCCACTTAGCTCATGTCTTGGGCAGCAGCAAGAGATGAGGAGGTATATCTCCCTTCCCAGAGATGCTTTTCTTTCGTCAGTGAGTTCCTAGAGGAAGTTGCTGATGTCATCTGTGGGATCCACATAACACATAGCATCACACGCCACAGGGGCTCGGGAGAGGAGTGTGGGAAGTGCCGCGGCGTTGCCCCTCCAGCTCATGATCCAGAGTGTCCAGCTGAGCTCCAAGGGTCCTTGGCCTGCATCTGAATTCAGCCCACTGTTGTCCCTCCAGCGTTTCCCACGAGCATCTGCTCTGGGGAAGGGCTGCCTCTCTCCTTAAAGACAGCTTACACCTAACCTGATGTTACCAATGCAATATTCCCAAAGCAGACATGCCTCACTCTCTCCAAGTCCTCCGCTTTTGGCCTCCTCTGGTCCCCTCCAACTCCTTGATCTCCTACCTCTACTTCAGCCCTCCCCTCTAAGCCACTACCCATATTGCATTTTTCTACCAAGTGAGGGGCCAGGGACAGAGTGGATGCAGTGATTGGTATAGGCATACCTCCCCCAGGCGACCCAGGCTCCTGATCTTGTGGGCACTGAATTCAGAACCCCAACAGGGCATCTTCAGCGATGGTCTGGTCTTCTCTGCTCCAGGAGGCTCCCCTGAGGCAGCCATGTCCTTTCCCCACCCTACGTATATGTGGGAGATGTAACGAACTGGGGTACAGGGAGCATGAGGGGGTAAAGGAGGGGTGCAGCAGAGATGAAACAGAAGGAAGGGGACACACAGGGAAGGTAAGGCAGAGGTTGTCATCTGTCCTCCTCCGTGAATGACCAGTACCAGACTTCCTTCCCAGCTACCCACAGGTGACTCTGACCCAGCCCACTTACCTCTACAATTGCCTTCTTTAGATTGGCTCCTTCTAGACCAGACCTCAGTGGTGCTATTCCCCATTCTGCCCAACACTCATCCCACCACTTTACCAGACATGCCTCCCTGGTACCCATTCAGCTATCCCAGTTGTACCCACATGTCTTCCTTCAGGCAGGTACGAAGCCACTTAACAATCCCTTCCATACTCAGCAGGATCCACATTGGGGCAGCTCGGAAGAGGAGGCATTTGCTAGCAGGGGATGACTCAACCAACATCTTGGATGTCACAGTCCCGAAAAACAGCCACCTGACACCCGTCTCCCCTTTTTGTATCAAACAGCTCCTTTGTTTCCTAGGTAGCCACATGATTGTGTTTTCATCCCTTGGAAAGAAGCAGTGAATTCAGAGGAGGGGGAGCAGATATGGAGAGAAGCAACCTTAAGAAAAAAAAGAATCATAAGTTCAGGGGACTGACCAATGGAGAAATGGGTGGGTGGGGTGTAAGATGGTGATGTGGCCGTCTGAGTAGAAGACTAGTGTTTTGATGGTTAAGACTAAGAAAGGTAATGACCAGGTTAGCCAACCATCTCTGTGACCATACTCAGTAGCCACCTAATGTATCATGTGTGGGCACTCACATAAACCTCCTCAAAGCCACATGAACTTGCTATCAAAAGACTGGCTATCTAGGTCGATGTAGATTGGTCTTTCTAGTCTAGAAGGCATCTGTGTTTTCTTCCTTCTGTCTATGAGTAATAAGAGAACTGAAGCACAGGAAAAAAGGTTCACGACAGTTTCTGGGGGCCTGTGTAACCCCAAAGTGCTTCTGCATGATCCTCAAACCAGCATCGTAGGGATGCTTTCTGCAGAGAAACCACTACCCCACCTGAGGCTCCCCACACGCTTCTTTGGAATTGAGACAGAGGAGGAGGTAGGCTAGCCATGGCTGCCCTATCCACAGACACTCCTCCAAGTATGTCAGAGACCCCTCCAGGAGTGAGCCCAGATCACCCTAGCCACCCTCCTCAGTGGGGACAGATGCCCCAGAAGAGCTCGCTGCCAGCATCCGGAAAACCCCCCAAGAGCCAAGGAGTCGGGCAATCCTTCCTGCCCACTCAGAAATTCCGGAAGCCCTTCCAGCCGGGAACCCGCCTCCCCAACCTCTCTCTAGCTTCCTCTGTCTGTCTCCTTCTTGCGACTCCTGCGAGTGCACAGGAGGGTTGAGGGAAGCCCCGTGTGCCTGTGATGAACGGAGCTAATTTCTGGTTTGCTGGTATGCCGCAGAGACGCTGCCTCCATCCCCCTCCCTCCAGCAAACCCTCTCCCACACACAGACAAATAGGCTGCATATTTAATTGGAATTCCTCACACCTACAGGGTAAAGCCTTGTCAGTAGAAATAGAGCCCACAGCCAGCTGGCTTCCCCCATTCCACCCACCTTGTCTCTTAAAAAGAAATCCCCCCCCCCATACGTGAACACCACCCACAGGCCCTTGCACGTCCCTCCCAGCATGGTTGTAAAGGAGGGATTGGTTGGCAAGGCTGCTCCTTGCATGGGCTGCTACAGCTGGGCCCACCCAACAGAGACCACCCAGGGACTTCTCCCCATAGACAGACCCTGGTGGCTGTCTCACTGCTAACCTCAGGAACCCCTTAACCAAAGCTGCAGAGGCCCCGGAACCACTGAAGGATGCTGCCCAGATATGCAGGCTCCTTGATATAGGAGACCAGGTGGGTGGAGAAGGAAAGAAGTGGAGAGCTCCCAAAGCTAGAAACTTCCCTTTGAATAGTCCTTGGCCGGTCTCTCACGGTACACGTGGGAAACTGAGGCTGAGGAGGCAAAATAAAGCACATTGCCTGTCTAACTTATCACAGAGCCGGGCTGAAACTTGGCCACCACCCCAAGGTGCTATGACCCCTGCTGGGTGACGTGAGGGATGCAGGAGGGAGAAATAGATAGGACCACAGAGACAAACAGGGACAAAGTCAGGGGGACTTGTAAAGGAAAGCAGACAAGAGATGGAAGGTTCGGAAAGGAAAAGGGCCCCGAATAGACCTGTAGAAGGAATTCAGAGTGGCAGGTGACATTAAGGAAGGAGGTCTATGGGGCACAAAACAGAGCATCAGGAGATAAAAGATGACAGGCCTGAGATAGACTGAACTTCCAGGACAGCCTCAGGGACACCCAACCCAGAAACACAGCGCAACACACTAGTGGGGAAAGATGGATGAGGGATGCTCCTCCCTGTCATCCACTCCAGAATGGGACCCCACCACCACCAAGCCTCAGGTGACCTCAACATTCAGGTCAGCAGTCTCGGATGGCTTTGCAGCCTGAGTGTCTGTAGAGGGCTTTCTATCTTGCTGTCTTGTCCCCATGGGCCCCTTTCTTCCTTCCCTGGCTCCGACGCAGCCTGGCACAGGCCCGCGCCAAACCGGTGTGTGTCAGCGAGTAGACAGCTGCCTAGGGGGCTCTGAAGAGCGTTGTGACATCCTCGCTCCCCCACAAAATATCATCTCAGTTTGCCTGAAAGTTCACCATTAGTGACTCATTTCTTTGGGTTAAACATAGCCCTCCCTTCTCAAATGTGGCTGCTTTGGGAAAGGAGAACTCATTGAGAGCTTAGCATCCCCGTGTGAATGGGGAGACGAGAGATCTGGGAGGCAGCCCAGAGGAAGGAAGGAAATGGAAGCTGAGAAAGAGACAAAAACGAGGAAGGAAGTTTATTGAAAAGGAAGAGGAGGCCAAAGGGAGAAGAGGTGGGTCGGGCTCCAGCCATGGCTGTCCCGCGGTGAATGCGATACTCAGCTTCACCGATGCAGTGCGCTGGGATTCGCAAGGGCTTTTCCTCACTTCTCACATGGGCTGTGGTTCCCATTCCATAGAGGAAGAAACTGAAGCCTGGGGAGCTTGAAGGGCTTGCCATCTAGCCAAGGAGCTGGAAAGCCAGGACTCCACTTGACTCACCCCTGCAGAGCCATCAGGAGGCATTCTGGGAGCACCCTTCATCCATCTCTCCCAACCTCCATCTCTAGTCAGAGCAGGGAAGGTCCCTGGTAGAGAAGCAGGAGGGACAAGGATGAAACCGGATGGGAGGGCTGAAGCAGGCAAAGGAGGAAGAGTGAGCCCCGGGCTCATGTCCTGAAGCCCCATCGAGAAGAAGGTGGTGTGGGGGAAGGCAAAGACCCATTTACTGACTGGTACCAAATCCGGCACTGCCATGGGGACCAGCCTACCACATCCCCCTGTGCCACCCTCTCAGACATCCTTGAAGAGTCTCTGCTAGAGGGTCTTTGCCGAAGAGCACACAAGCTCAAACTCCTACACCCTGCCACCCTCTACTCTGCTCCCACCTTCTGTGCTGGCCTTGCCGTCCCTCCGGCCGTAATAGCCCTGCAGGAAGTGGCCTATCGGCCATATTGAAACCGTCTGCTCCTCTCCCTCTTAACGAGCCAGGTTAAATATGCTGTAATCAGAGTAATCATACACCTGGGCTGGTTCTCGAGAGAACTGCCTTTTGTACTGCGATAGGACATTAATAGCAATTATTCTGCTTTGTAATTGGAGCTTTAAATACTAATTCAAACAGCCAGAGGAAAACCAATTAGTGCTAATTTATCTCTATGTGTTTTCCAGAGCTGGTGTCTGTCACACTGTGAAGAAATAGGTTGGTAATTAGTACAGTTGGGTGGTAGATAGAAGTAATTATCAGATTCTTTCATTTTTCTTTGGGGAGAAAATGGGTAGGGGGCAGGGAAGGCCAACATAGGTACTGTAAGTCTTTGTTGTCTTGAAGTTTACAGGGAGGGCCTGTGGGTACCCAGCCCTGGGCATAGATATCCCTGAGCCAGGTGAGTTCAGGTGGGAAAGGCACTGAAGGCCTTCACAGGGACCTTCCCACTAGCAGGCCCCTGGAGAATGGTTGGCAGTGTTATGGTAAGCATCCTCCTGTTTGTTTGGAAGAAGGCCTGGGAGCCCTCCTGCTGACCATAGACAGGATCAAATGGACAGTGGGGTCTGAACCCCAAGCCCGCCCCGCAGTCCCTAGCTGCGTGGCCTGGCAGAGGCACTGGATCTCTGTGGTCACTGCTTCCCTCCCGTATAAAATGAACAAGAGTGCACTGATAGTGTTAACTGTCCACTTGACTGTGTAGAAACACTGGGCCTCTGGGCACATCTGTGAGAGGTTCTCCTGGCGGAGTTCATGGAGGTGGGGAGACCTGTCCACTGCGGGCGGTGTCATTCCCTGGCTGGATCCTGGATTGTAGACGAGTAGAGAAAGGGTGCTGAGCAGCCTCAGGCACGTATCCATCCCTCTCTGTTTCCTGATTGTGGCTGTGATGTGGCCAATTTCCGCCTCAACTTCCCCGCCATGACAGACTCTGTCCAAACAAACCCTTTCTCCCTTAGACTGCTTTTGCCAAGACATTTGAGCACAGCAACAGGAAAAGATACTAAGAACAAATACTTTCCTCACAGGGTTCTTGTAAGGATTGATCTAAATCAAAACCATGCCCTCGGAGGCCTGGTACCGCACAGTAATGCCTATGCATGGCTGCACGCTTGTAGTTTGCCTGAGACTCTTCTGGCCGCCTTTGTGAGCATGGTCTCTGATGGCCTATAGCTTCTGGCTCCTCATACCCTCAACTTCCCAGTTCGCTGTGCAAACCTGTCACCAGGTACACAGCTTAATTCCTCATCTATACAGTAAGGGCAACAACCGCACCTTCCTTGAGGACTTACTGTGAAGATTATAGGAGGCGGCGATCAAAAAGCTCTTAGCAAGGTGTCAAGCATGCAGTAGGAGCTCTGTCAAGGTTACTTGTCACTGTCAATGTCATTATGTTATTATTTCACTGCGCTTGGTCGTGTTGGAGCCAATGTAAAGCCTCCATTGAAGGATGCAGTGCTAAAAATGCATTCTACCAACTAATCCACATGTATTTTATCAAAAGCCCGGAACACCCTCGGGACCGTCGGGAGCCAGCCACTACCTCTCAGAAACACGAGACAAGAACACTGTGAACAAAGGAAGACAGGATGTTAATGACACTTCCCAGAGTTCCTCAGTTGGCAAAACGCTTTCACATATACGATCCTAGCGCCTTCTCACAAATGAGTGGGCTGAGGGTTGCCTTAATCCCTACTCACAGGTCAGATAGTGAGGGCTGGAGCGTGTAAGTGACTTGCTCCAGAACGTCCTGGAATCAGAAGCCAGCGTCAAGTGCTGAGGAATCTTGGAGGGTATGATACTCAGTGTGCCTTGTTGAGTGGAAAAATAAACAGGAGTGTTTGCCAGTGCATCAGGCAGTCGGAACTGTCCAAATGGGCTTGGTCCTTCTGTGTGAGCAGCAGAGTTTAGCACAGAGAGGTGGGGCCAGGGCCGGAACTCTGTAAAGGAGAAATAGGTTGATGGAGAGCTGGACAGTTGGCAGCTTTCCTCTCCCTGGGCTGGGCCTTCAAAGCATTAGATAAGTCTCAAGTTGGCAATGGTTCAGCTTGTCATTTTCAACATTAGCCCAATGTGAACACATGATCATACATTCAGAAGAAAGAAACCATACATGGGTTTCCTAGGGGTGATTTGCTTTGTTCTGAGATGGAGTCTTGCTATGTAGCCCAGGCTGGCCTGGAACTCACTTCATAGCCAAGACTGGCATTAAAGTCCTGGAGATCTGTCTACTTCAGCTTCTCACATGCTGGGACTGCAGCTTTGTCCACCACCCCAAGACAGACTTGGAATTTAGAATTTTGATCTCCTCCCCAGCTAGCAATATACACACTATGAAACTTATGCCGCTGGGCAGAGCCTTAGCTCCCGGGCAGTACCATAAACTCAAGGGAAGACAACCAACACTTTACAGGGTGATGTGTTACTAACCTGTCGTATATTGTAAGTTAGGGAGATAAAATGCATCTACAGCTAATGCTAGCTACCATTTGTGATGAGTTTGTCTGGACACAACCCAGTCAGGACTGAGAAGCATCTCTGGCAAGCAACACTGAAAAGTTGGGGGTTGTTTTAATAGTAGAAAGGGACATCTGGTAGACCCAGGCCCTCAAGACAGATCCCCATCCTGCTTACTGATGCATTCAGGGAAACTGCCTGGACTTTATAGGCATTTGAGGGATGACCCTGCACCACAGCAGTGGGTAGGGAGGAGGAGGGTGCTGGAGAATGGTAGAGCTCCAACAGAAGCCTCGGAAGGGGTAGAACATGCTTTTCTAAGAAGCAGGGTGTAGCCCAGCTCAAGCGGGGATGGTAAGCCAGAAGCTTTGGCCTTGCCAACCATATGACAGAGGATATTTGACCGTGGACACTTCCTAGAATTGCTCACTGCTCCCCAGGAGGACGCTTGTTCTCTCCCTACCAAGTCACTTACTTACCCATCCTTGGTGTCTTCATATGTTGTCTGTTGCTATAACAAAATACCTAAGAAAGGGTAATTTACAAAGAACAGGAGTTTGGGACTGGGCAGAGGGCTCAATCAGTAAAATGCATGCTGTGTAAGACTAAGGACCCAAGATCAAGCCCCAGAATCCACGTTTTTAAAAAGCCAGGTGCTTGTAATCCCAGCACTGGGGAAGTAGAGACTGGAGGATGCTTAGGACTTGGTATCCAATCTGCCTAGCCTCCTTGGTGAATCCCAGGTACAGTGAGAGATCCCAACTTGAAATGTAGATGACACTCGTGAGGAATAGCCACCTGAGGTACCCTCTGGCCTCAGCACACATCTGCATGAGAATAGCACACACATGCAGCGACCTGTGTGTGAACATGCTTACACACATACAAAAAGGTGGGGAGAAATTACAGATGTGCACAGTCATGGTTCTGAAGGCTGAGAAGTCTGTGAGCATGGCCCTGGCATCTGGCCAGCATGTGAGCAGCACATGGGGAAGGCAGAGCAAGCATGGATGCCTGAGTTTCTCATTACCTTCTTATAGCACAATTAATAAAAACGCAGAGGCAGATATTGGGGTTCAACCTGAAGGTAAGAAAAGCAAAACAGCCAGTCACTGACTCTTACCTCTATCTCAGTCCAAAATGGCGATCCTGCCTCCAGGAATCTCAGAATGAGACTGTGTCTGAGAGCTGTCTCCTCCCGTCTTATATTCCTCTCTAGAGCTGGGATTCAAGGCGTGCACCACTACCGCCCGGTTTCTATGCCAAACTAGTGTGGCTGCTGGGATTAAAGGTGTGTGTCACCACTGCCTGGTCTGTAAGGCTGACCAGTGCAGCTGTTTTACTCTCTGATCTTCAGGCCAGATTTATTTATTAAAATACAAATGAAATATGACCACACCTTCTTACTGTTAATGCCATCTGACTGTGGCCTCACCTAAGCCCAGATACCATCAGCATATTAGCGTGGGAATAAAGTCTTCACTCCATGGTCTTTGAGGGAGACCCTTAAACATACCACGAACTTCCACCCTGAATCAGGCCAAGCCTCTTTCTGATTCCCACGGAGGAACTGGCCACAGGCTTGCCGGACTGTGAGCTTCACTGCCAAGGTGGGAGCACCTGCTTCCTGTAGACTCTGGGATCCCCTGAATTCAACAGGCTGGGGACAGGAATTTCTGAAGATGGAGTCTGAGGAGCTTAGACTGGTCAGCAAACTTAAGAGGGTGGGAGGAGGCAAGAGACAAGAGCTTGAGACCTTGAAGGGAGTGTGGGGGCAGGAATGGGGAACAATGGGAGGAAAGAGAAAGGTGAAGGGTGTAGATACATTAACAGAGACAGGGGACTTGGCATGTGGCCAAGCAATGGGGATAGTTAGCTCTCATGTGAGGAGCTGTGGGTGATTTTCATTTCTTTTCTCTCTTATTTATTTTCTATTTACTTATCTACTTATTTATTTATTGTCTTCTTTGGACGGGTACTATATTTTCTAAATATTTCACATGAACATATTTTTGTTATACAAAGAAAAAAACAATGAAATTTATTTTTAAGGAAGGAAGGAAGGGACATATGCTAGAGACATTTTGAAGGAAGAACTGACAGAATTTGATAAGCAACTAGATATGGGTGATAAAGGAGATAGATGAATCAAAAATAACTCCTGGGTTTTGAGACTGGGTGATGGGGGAAGTGACAGTGTGCAGGGAGGCAGGGAAAGGATATGGGGAGCTCTGGAGTGGGGAGAAGATTGGCGTAATGTTAAGGTATGCTTTTCTAGCTGTTGGCAAGACCAAAGAGGGTACCCACCCAGCCCAGAAGAGAGGATCTTGAAAGAGAGGTTCCGGGGATCCTTTGGAGGTTCTTTGTGGACTCACCAGGTAGAGGAACAGACTGGGGCCAAGAACAGAACTTAGACTTTCCTTACAGGAGCCAGAGCTGTGAGAAAGACCGGAACATCAAGATGAGCCTGATCCATGCCCCAGGATAAAACCCCTAAGGACCAGACTATTTTCTCAGCCCAGGTGCTTAGAACGAAGAAGGGGGTGGGGGCTTGAGAATGGTACACAAAGAGGTTCAAGGTAGGGAGCCAAAACATACTGGCAGGAGGTCCCAAAGATCCTGATATCACTGCGGGTGGTGAGATTAGAATGGGAAGCCAGGAAGCTCCTCTCTGGAGAACACAGAGGAGACTTTTCACAGAGAAGGAACTGCCTGAGTTTTCTACCTCACCAAATTGCCTGGGACAAGAAATCCTTTTCCCTGGCTCCTGACTGTGCTGTAGTGTTCAGAGGCTTTGGACCTGGTAAAGTCCCACGAATACCAAGGCAGGATGGACTGTTGCCACTGCCCTATATTTACTGGGTATCTGCTGGTGGCACGGTGAAGGACAGGTCTCTGGAGACTGTGTAGGACTGGGGGCCTGCAGGGGGCCGAGCTGCCCACCACTCCCACCCCTAATCTCACCCCGTTCCAATTCTTTCTTAGTACCAACACATGTCTCCAGGCCCACCTCCCTGGATGTGGCCTCAGAAGACTCTATTGACCAGCTCAGGCCCCACCCTGGGATGCATCACAGTTTCCTTGGCAACTGAGGGAGTGGGTTGAAAAGTAACACACAAAGCAAATAAAACCAGCTCCAAATGGGTGGCCTAAGAACAGTCACATCAACATCCTGAATCTCCAGACTTAAAGGGGGTTGTCTGTCCAGCCCCTTTTCACCGAGATGGCTCGGTGAAACCCCAGGCGCAGAACACTTCCCAACACGCTGTGGGCCTCACGCATGCTCTGACTGTGCAGCAGAGCTGTCACCAGAAATTAGATCTCTGATAAAGATCCTGTCTGTATAAGCATTGGTGTTAATGAGGCGAGCAGAGTCAGTCATCTCCCCGGGGGTAGGTATCTGAGAGCAGACACCAAGCCACTAAATGGAACAGGCAGATGCGGTGTAAACAGAGCTCATGGGCAGAACCTACAGGGAACCTTGGGACCTGCTAGAGACCCAAGGCTCTCAAAGCCCCTAAGTTCCTATGATTATCCCATTGTCCCATCCCAAGGCCTGAGAGCATTTAAGGACCACCCCCCAGCAGGTGCTGCAGGACAGCCCCCTGTAAGTGTGTAGCTAGGACTCCATGGAGGTAACCCAGCATTTCCCTGTGAATGTGCAAACCCAAAAGACAAGGACATAGACCTTTTTGGTGATCCTGGCTGGCCTACAACTCACTGTTCAGACCAAGCTGACCTCAAACTCAGAGATCTGCCTCCTTCTGTCTCCCGAGTGCTGGGGTCAGTGGCATGCATACACAGCCCGAGGACACAGACCTTAACTAAACACCTGTGTAGTATTTTCACAACGGGTCTTCCGCCATACCCAAACTATAGACTCTCTACAGTACCCCAAGTGTCTCTCCTTCATTCACTTCCTCTGCTTTGGGAACATCTCCTTGACTCTTCTGTCACCATTAACTGGGCATCTATTTAAGCATCGTTGATTGGCATGTGTGGCAGGTGTTTGTCCCCTTGTCTCTGTTTCTCAAAGACTTTCACCACTGGGTTTCTCTGTCTCACAGACAGGGGTTTGAGCCCATGACATCCTGAGCATCCATGACTCAATCAAGTATGTACATCCCTGTAAAGCCAGGCCCAACCCCCAGGTCCTTCTTCTTCACATGGGCATGAGATTGGGTCTGACGACATGAGAGCGATAACCTTGAATTCCCTCTAATTTACACAAAAGAAAAAATAGGAGGAAATTATTCGAAAACTGCAACACTTTATTATTAGTAACGTGTTTGTCTGCGATGCATCTCGCAACTGCTGGTCCCACACCAGCGTGTCGCAGCTTTGGGGCTGAGAACTGCTAGTCTAAGTGGTGTGATTTCAGAAGTAAAGGAGGGCCACTTCCTGCCCCCAAAATATCTCCTGTCTCCACCCCGCTGCTTTCCCCTGAAGTCTCGCCCAGTCGACCTATTGCACTGTGTTAAACAGCCCAGCATCCTCTTTTAAAGTGTAAGGGCTCCTGAGGGGAGAGAATCCATGAAGGCCACAGTACCCTTTAGTGAGACTTACAGAGGACCCAGAAACTCACATGCACCCCGCACCCCATAGGCCACTCTCTCCATCCCCTCCATAAGTGGGAAAGCACTGTTATCCCTACTCCCCACTTTCCCATGAGAGAACTGAGGGTGCACAGCTATCAGGCTGGAGGCGTCACCCCAACCCCGTTTGGTCTCTTCCAAAGCTTGTGTTTTGACACACCATGGATGGAGCAGAAGGTCTTAGGCATCTGTGAGCCAGAACAAAGAAGCCTGCACCCAGGAGGGAAAGGACACCTTTAGGACATAAGGAGGATGTTTATTCAGGGTAGAGGAGGGGCATCTTCATGCTTTATTGCACATTCCCCAGGCAGGCTTCTTCTCCACCAGAGGCACAGATGATGCCCTCCATGGTCACCAACATCTGTCCCATCCTTGGTTACCTCCAAGGCCAGGGACAGAGATATATTAAAGCATCAAGTCACATCCTTAAAGAGATGTGCACAGGTGCTTCTGGCCCAGAAGGGCCAGTTTCTTCCATTTCTCCTGGGTTAGAAGAGAACGCCCACTTGGAAACCCTATGAAGCCCTTGCTCCTTATCAAACGTCTTGTGTGTATATTTCCACTACAGTAGCCCTGCAAAATGGGCCCCCTGGGCTCTTTTGTAAATGAGAAAGCCTGTGCTCAGTCAGTCAAATTACTGGAGGCCAAAAGCTCCGTGAAGGCAAGGATAGTGGCCAATATGATGATCGTCTATCACCAGCATCTTTCTACTACACGAAGACTTGTCCAAGTGTTCATTGCCCATACATGGGCTTCACAGTCCAAAGTCTCATGGACCTGTCTGACCTTGAAGAGCACATCCTTCCCACCATGTCTCCACCACCGAAAGGACTCACTGCAATAGAACTGCCCAGAGATGCAAAATATGAATGAGGAAGCAAGCCTGAGCTTGGCAGAGGAGCAGGGGCCATCCCGGTCGGCCAAAG
Source organism: Ondatra zibethicus (assembly GCA_004026605.1). NCBI lineage: Eukaryota > Metazoa > Chordata > Mammalia > Rodentia > Cricetidae > Ondatra > Ondatra zibethicus. The sequence continues at coordinate 68,704 of PVIU01000450.1, forward strand.
AGCTGTCAGCTGGCTTTGCTGGTATGAGGCAAGCACTGTCCCTTCAAAAGAGTGTCCCCACCCATGATACCACCAGGTGTATTTATTCCTTATGGTCCTAAATGCTGAGAATCATGATCGTGTAGTTTACCAAACTTGCGTCCAGGACCCAATCTGTGCCTGGATTGTGTAAGACTGGGAAAGGACAAACTGGATAAAACATAGTGTGTCTTTGAGTTCTATGGCAATCAATGGGCTGTGGAGGGCACCCACCCAGAGTGTGGAGCTAATATGTATAAGGCCATAGACATGAACATCTACTCACACGTCCACATGCCAAAGGGTTTGTATGCTATCCTGGAAATGACAGGGTATAATACTGCAGAAAGGACTTTAACTGGAGAGTAACCAAAAGAAATCCATCTTCCTTGATGCCACTTTAGCAGAATCACCCATGGGAAATGAGAAAGCAGGGGGTTGCAAAGAGGTGGTCCCGGCAGTGCTGAGCTGGGCTCCTGTGGGGTTGCATTTGTCCCTGAGAGGAGATTTTCCTAAGAAGAACTGAGAAGTCAATGGGACTACTGGAGGGGAAGGGAATGGAGAGGGAGTCTTCAGCTAGATCCCTGGCGGGACTGATAACATGGCTATAGAACTTGATGTGACAAGGGACCTGGGTCTGCAGAGAGAGAGAGAGAGAGCTGGTCACCTCCAGCAGCTGAGGAGCACCCCATGCCTATGAGTCTCAAGTGCTATGGTGTTTGGGGAAGAGAAGCTCAATTCTGCTCTCACTTTCCTTCATCCGTGATCTGTTTCTATTTCCTTGAGGTTTCCCTCAGGGAAAATGGGTAGGGCAGTTATGAAGTCATGCCAAGGGAGCAGTATGTCAAGGCCATGAGGAGCCTTTCTGAGAGAGCCCTAAGCTTGAGGGGGGTCTTTGAAAGCAGAGACCAGGAATCCCTGTGGGTAGGGGTCACCTGATAATGGTGACATATGCAAGTTCATGAGACATTTGAAGACAGCTGGGCTGGAAGAAAGATGATCTCAATCCATGGGGCCAAAGATAAAATCATAACCACATAGGTCTTGAAAAAACATAGATTTTGTTTTTATTTGTTTGTGTGTGTGTGTGCAAGCGCGTGAGTGCATGTATGTGTACGCATGTGTGCATGCATGTGTGCATGCATGCATGTGTGCATGTGTGTGCATGTATGTGTATGCATATGTGCACACACATACGTGTGCACATGTGCGTGCATGTGTGTGTGTTCATGCCACAGCATATGAGGTAAGAGGATAATCTTTTATGTCAGTCCTCACCTTCCTTCTTTTTTATTATTAATTAAAACTTTATTGTAAAAAGACTTTCAAATAAAAAACACACACTAAAAACTAAGCCAGGCCCAAAGTCTACATATCTTAGTGAACTTCTATACAGTGAGAATGGCCATTCTGAAGCTGGGGAGCTTCACATTGGATTTTACACCTTCACATCTATATTTTTATGCGCTCATCTACCGTACAAAAAAGGGGGGAAATCAATGACAGAGTTAAAACTAGAAAAGCAATTAACTTCATTTCCTCCTTCATGACTCATGTCCTTTACCTGCATCTATTCCTTCATCACTTAATATTTAACCTTTATTGTTCTCCTTTCTATGTGTTATATGGTAATCATATATACATTGTTTACATGTATATATATACACACATATATAGTAGACTAGGATCCCTATATAAGGGAGAACATGAGGGGTTTTTTTCTTCCTAAGATTGTGTGACCTTATTTAATATTATACATTCTAAATCCATCTTCTTGCAAATTTTGTGATTTCATTTTTCTTTAGAGATGAATAATATTCCATGCTGTGTCAGTACCAGATTTTATTATAGCTTCGCCTTCTCAGACAACTGAGTTGATTTCATTTCCTTGCTATAGTGAATAAGCAACAATAAAGCACCCATGGGACCAAAGCTACAGAGAAACCCTAGCTAGAAAAACCAAAAAAAAAAAAGAAAAAAGAAAAAAAAAGTACTCATGGGATCAAATACCTCTCTGGTGGAATGTGGAATTCTCTGGGCATACGCCCAGAAGTAAAATAGTTGATCCGATCCTTCTATTTTTAAACTTGGGGGGGTCTTCAAACGGATTTTTATAATGACTGTATTAATTTGCAACCTACCTTGTTTGGAAGCATGGTTTCTTGTGTTTGCCAATGTGCCATGTACTATAGCTAGCTAACCGATGAACTTCCAGGAGACCCTCCTGTCTCTGCCTCCCATCTTGTCATAGGAGTGCTGGATTTACAGATATGTATGCCACTGCTTCCAGGTTTTACAAGGTTTGGGGATCAAAACCCTCATAATAAAGCTTGCACGCCAAGCACTCTTCCTTACAGGGCCTGCTCACCTGACCCTACCCCTCTCTGTACTTGCTGTTTTGAGACAGGGTCTTGCTAATTTGCCAAGACCAGACTTGACCTCATCTGTAGCCCAGACAGGCCCTGAACTTTCTATTTCCCTGTATCAGCTTCCCAAGGAGCCTTACAGGTCACATCTAGTTCTTCTAGGTCACTGAAAGTGTGAGTTTTCCAACAATAATAACAGTGAACCTGAGGTGGCCCAGCTAACTGGAAGTAACATGTATGATCTCCTTCCTCCTCACAAAACCCTGCAAGACAGGCACTCCAATTACCAGTGTACAGGCAATGAGGAAACAGAAGCAAAAAGAAAACATTGTCACTTACCCAAGGGCTACTAAGTAGCAGGTGGCTGCACAAGATTTGAAAGGAGTGCCAGCTCTAGTTATCGCTGCCCTTTGAACACCTTCCAGGCAGTTGAGTTGAGCACCATAAGAGAAGACCCAGAGCCAAGAACAAATCCATCCACCCATAGGTGAGGATACTGTAGGGATGGCCCATCAGCAACAAGAGAGGCAGACTCACTGAATTCTAGCCCTCAGAGAGATCGCTGTCTCTCTATTCCTTTGCCCTTGGCCAAACTCTTAAAAATAGTTGTTTGAACCTACTCTGCCTGAAGGAGATCAGGCAGGAGTCAGGAGTCTGGCTGCAACGGCGGGTGGCCACGGGTTAGTAAGTGGTGTGCCTGTGCTGTTCCATCAAAATCATCCAGCTCTGTAACAAAGAGCAAAAGTAATTCTAATCCTTTTCTTTCCACTAGACCAAAGGTTCAGTGTGCAGTCAAAAAACAAAACAACAACAACAAAAAAATAGACCCATAGAAGAAATACACTCTAGAAGTTCTGTTTGTTGATGTTGCTTGAGACAACATCAGTAGCCCAGACTGGTTTCATTCTTCCTATATAACCAAGTATATCTTTGAACTCCTGGTCTTCCTGCCTCTGCCTCCTAAATTCTGGGATTACAGACATGCAAGGACTTGGCTACCCAATGGTCAAATAACTCAATATCCCCGAAGGCATGTGGTCTCTTAGCTGTAGTGCCACCAGTCACTGGAGGCCTGGCCAAGAAAAGGGACAACATCAGGCCATCCACCTTCGTAGAAGTTGGCCTTTTCCTCCCTTCTGAACTTCAAATCTGAGACTCCAGCACAGTTCAACATTGACTTTGCTTCTCCCTAACTATGGCAAGGGTGAAAGTCAGAAAGACCCAGAGGCTGCTGAAGCAGGATGCTGGCAGCATCTGTGGGCAGGCATTTCTGAAAGAATGCCCCCCCCCAACCTCATGGCTTTCCACCCCTGTGTTGCTTTACAGATATATATTATATATTATAGACATATAAATATCTTTTTCCCTGAGGGACGATGAAACTCAGCCAAGTGGGAATTCAGCGTGATCTGGTAAGATTTGTTGCAAAGGAATTTTACTGGGGTGGGGAGAGAAATTGTGTATTCAGGACACCACCTGGTTAATAAACCAAACACACAGTTCCCAGAACACACGAGTGTTCCTTCCTTCCTTCCTTTCTTTCCTTTAAGTTAACCAAGGGTTTATTGTCTGGCCCCTTTTGCCAATTTAAATTGTGGAGATTTTCCCCCCTTTGAGACAATAAGCAAACTAACAGTAGGGGTTAAATAATTTGTTAAGGGGTGGTGGGTAGAGAGAAGCTGGGGCTTAGAAGGGGGGTAGGGGACTAAAATCTGCCAGTAGCAGCAATAAATACCGAGTTGTGCCTCAGGCATAATATATCAAAGGAAATATAATGCATCCAGCTTAAAACTAATGATTGCCATATAATTAGATGAGAAGCATTGTGCTATAAATGTGTATTCTTTAGCGTGCTGTGATTTTACTGTAAAAAAAAGAAGAGAGAGAGAAAGAGAGAGAGAGAGAGAGAGACAGAAAAACACAGAGCCCAGCAACATACTAAAAAAAGACCCCTCTGTTGACTTCGCTGCTGTTTAGTATTCCTTGGCTGTTCTCCCTTGGGAGTGTGTAATTAGTGCTTCATGAGGAGTACATTTAAAGCAATTTAATATTCACCTCATTCAATCTGAAACAATGTGATCCATGCTTAGACAAATCAGTGCTCCTTGCTGACATAATCTGTCAGAACATTACCTCTGAAAAGACCTTTCAAGAGGTTCTGCTGTTAATTAGTTGTCTATCATGTATAAACAGAGCAGTGAGCAGAAGGGCCTCGACAGGCCAGAGGGATACGTTGGGAAATGCATTTTGTATGAACGCGGGTTGCAGGGGTGTCTTCTCACTCACCAGCCTCCCTCCTCCCCCTCTAGCCTCTCCTTGCCACGCCTGCAACCACACACGCCTTGGGCCTCTTCCAGGCAAGCAAAGTGCTTTCCAGTTGACTTCAGGGGGCACTGCCAGTCACCACAGTGACGTGTTCACACACACACACACACACACACACACACACACACCGTACACCACACCACAGCTCCCTGGACAGACCCACCTGCAAGCTACAACAGCTGCTTTTACAAACCAGGGTGCATGACCTCGCAGGCCCACTGGAGCATGCTGGGTGGCTCTCTAAGCTTTGAGTGGGACAGGCCCCACCCACCATAGGCAAAAGCCAGGCAGAAAGTAAAGGTCTCATAGGCGTCTTCTTGCTCCACTCTAAATGAGAGAGACTAACACACATGGGCGTTTATTCGTACGCAGGAACCTCTCAGGCTGCCACAGGCACAAAGAAGGACAGCAATGTTTAGAGACCCGATTAAGATCACATAGACCAGGCCTTACCTTCAGGGGGCGCTTTTGCCCAAGTCCATCCTGCAGGGATGGGTGCTAGCTCTTCCTGTGTATGTTGTCTAAGGATTGGAATGGCTCTTTATTTATTCTTTATTCTGGACTTGGAGCACCTATGTGCACAGCATCCTAGACCTTGTAGTGGGTCTGCTGCCTTCACTAGGATGGCAATTGCAAGATGGTATGACTCAGGCTCCCCAAGCGCCTCCTACCCCCGCAGGGCTCCAGAAGTCCCCCACCCCATACTGTTACCATAGGTCTGTCTCCCGTGCCTGTTTAATATATGTCACCTTCCTCAGTGGCCTCAGTCCTACAGTTTCAGCATCCAGTCCATAAAGAGCCCTTGGGCACCTACTGTGTGCTTTATATGAGGTACTGCATCCCAGGGCTGCTGAAATGAGTAAGTCAGTCTCCACTCATAAGATGCTTACAGACCCATAAACTTCTAATTACAGTTTGGGGCAATTATAAGTAATGAAGAGAGGCAATATAATTCAGCAACGAGGAAGGGGGGGCACTGGAATTGAGCTGCTTGGATTCAGACTTTAGACTACTTACCAGTTAAGAGACTCTGGGCAAGTTATTTGGCTGCCCTAGACCTCTCTGCAACGGGAGTCAGAAATATACCTCATAGGTTTGTAAGGATTAACTGAGATGATGCAATAAAGTGCCAAGACAGGGGAAAGTCCAAGTGCGAAGGGGTATAAATCAGAAGGGTTTCTGGACACTGCTGAGTGACATCCTAGGGGGTAGGTCCCAGCTGAACCCTCCAGAAGAAGCCATAAGATGGCACAGGATGAGTGATGATGAGGAACCCTGACAATTGGGGAGCCAGCTATTTCTCCCTGTATTTCTGAGAGAATTGGGAGAGAGAAGGACAGGGTGAGAATGAGGGAGGAAGAGAGGGACAGGAGAGAGAGGGGAAGGAGGGAGGGGAGAGAGAGAGAGAAAATAAAATTTAAAAACTCAAAATTCCCAGAGCCTTGAGACTTCCCCTGACCTCAGGCCACACAGGAGAGAGAAAGCCCCGCCCCCCACCCCCTGTTCTGGACTGTGTTCTTCCACAGTCCTGGACTGACAGCCCTGACCCATCCGCATGGCAAAGGCAGTCTGGGAAGAGGGAAACCCGAGTACACCCAGCCCTCACACAGCACTTAGTGCCCAAAAAGGTGTTCAGTACATGCTCCCCCTTGGCATTCATGAAAAGCATGGAGCTGGGTCAGCATCACTGTATCCGAAAGAGGTTAAATAAAAAGTTCAAGGGTGCACAGCCACACAAAGCTGGATGTCAGGCATTTCTTCTTTCCAGCCTCCCACCTGCCTTCACGCTACTGATCAGCCGGCTTTTGCAAGGCCTGTGAGTTAAGAATGGACTTTTGTGTTTTTTGAAGATGGTAAGCAAAGAAGCAAACACAGAGAGAACACGTGCCTGACACCATGTGTGACCCACCCACCCAAGGCTCAGACAGCCGCTATCTGGGTCTTTCCAGAAAGTTTGGTGGGAGGCTGCCCAGGGATGGTTCACACAGTGAGGACCAGGCATTGAGTACCGCATGCACACACCAGGTATGAAGGGCAAAGCCAGACCCAGGACATCAAAGTAGCCCACCCACTTCAAAGCCATTTTCACACACACACACACACACACACACACACACAGAGGGGGGGGTCTGGAAGGACAAAATGGGGCTGGAGACAGCAGCTGTGGCCCTCTTGCAGGCTCTGTGGTAGAGGGAGAAACAGTTCACACATGATCATCTTTGTGAGTTGGCGTTCCTACTCTGTGTGAAAATCAGGGATAGGATGAGTAACCAAGGGGTCACCCTCAGTTCCTATAACCAAAGACCAGTTTCTGTCCCTCACACCAGCCGGCTCTGATCCCCATGGCCTCTGGCAAGGGGAACTGGAACACAGGCAGGCGGGGAGGGGGAGGGCCCCAGGCCACCCCTGCTTTCCATCAGACTTAAATTTCTCTGCATCTCAGATTTCCCTTTTCAACACCAGCCCAACTCCCTTGGAGTTGCTTCAGCCTCTGAATCATCCCCCACCCCAGGAGGAGTACTCCCCAGTTTTCAAGATCTTGTGGGGGGTGATTTGGGCTCTTACCCCACCAAGCTAAGTGACCCGAGCTAGAGGGCAGGAAAGGTCAGTTTCAGTCCTGGCTAGCTGTGTGACTGAGGGCGGTTCTCCATGCCTCTCTGTGCCTGCCTTTTCTCCCTGGGAATCAGAAGTCAGAATCTTCCCCCACTCCCAGGTCTTAAGGGATCTGGGAGAGTGAATGAGGTCATGTCTGTGAGCTGCCTGCTTGGCGGAAGGAAGTAGCAGGACAAACACAAGGCTGCATTATCTTCTGGAGTTGGCAGGGAAGTTGCTATGAAGTTGCTGGGATGGGGCAATGTCTCAAAGGCCGCAGAAGCAGCCCCAGGAATGCCAAGGGGAAGTGGTGTGGCACACCAGATCCAGCTTCCCAGGCTCGGAGATAGAAGTTCAAATCCCAGCTCAGCCACTTCACAGCTTTAGGAAACCACATGATTTCTTTTGGCCTCAGTTTCCTCTCCTATAAAATGAAAAGAATCCAAGCCCCAGATGGTTCTTTGGTTAAAAAAAAAAAGAAAGAAAGAAGAAGTAAATAAAATGAACCCTGGCATACAGTGGGCATACTTACTGTAGCAAGTACCCTGGGACTGTCACAGAAAATACCAGCCTTTGTCTCTCTGTGAGCTGTCTCCACATACGTGCCAACATGTGTCTTCTTGAGAACAGCCTTCTGCAGTAGAAAAGGGCTGAGTGTTCCACACACCTGCTTTGGAACACGACAACAAAGGACTCTGGGAGCATCATCCTGGAAGCCTGCAACCCACACAAACGGGAGTCCAAGGTCAGAAGACAAGAGCTGGCCCTTTCCCCCCCCTCCGAGGCACAGTGAGACTGGCCACTGAGTTCTAAACCCAACACTCTTAACCTTTGCAAGCCAAAGCTCCCAGCCTGGCTGCCTTGCTTCCCTTGGTGACTGTCACTTAGGAACGGATAACAGACCTCAGTAAGCTCCCAGGCAAGTGGGTCTCCAGACAGACAGGTGAGCGAACTCTCTTCCTCTGGCCCTCCTTTTATCAAGGCCGGAAACCTCACAAAAGCCAGAGTGGGGCTGCATGCCTCCCTAACTCCCTGGGTCTGAGTAGCTTCTGGACAGAGGTTACCTCTGGGGAGCCGAGAACAGTGAAGAGGAAATCTATCCAGCAGAGGGTGTGAGGACCCGTCGCTGGCTGGCTGAGCCCTCCGCAGCTAAGAGCAAGGCTGCCGAGCCAATCTGGCAGAGAAGGTCTGAATTAGTCACCAGTTTTGATGAGGAGGTAAACTGGTTACATAACAGCCTCTTTTTCTCTCTCTTAAATAGCTCTCTAGAGCTGGGGCTCTCCTCTCTCCCTCTGGCCGTGAAGGGACTCAGGAACAAGGAGGGCCGCATACCAGAGCCTAGGGGCTAAGGTTCAGACAGGAGCCCTCCCCAGCCCTGCTCCAGCCCTACAGGGCCAGAAGGAGGCGCCCACAGTTCACCTCCTGTCTGCAGCTTGCCACCCTGCCTCCAAAGCAATCCCACACTAGTCTTGCAACCTGCGGCTCACAAGCTCTAGGCGTCAGCCTGGAAGATGCCCCAGACAAGGAGGTAGAGACTTCTCAGTTACCAGAGGCTCCTGACCCTCTGGGTTTATTCCAGGCCCCCTTCCCCTGCCAAATGTATCATAATTCATCATTATAAAAATTAATATCAGTCAATGCTGAGCCAGCACTGTTTACCATACCGTGGTGGAGGGACTGTAGTGTGGGGGTGAGGGGGTGTGGGGGCATTGGAAGACACAACTGAAAAGCAACAGCAGGAGCATGGAATTCTAATGCTTATCTTCCCCAGAAGAGCATTCTGGCAAACACAAGAGCTCAAAGCCTCTGGCTCCATGTTCTGCCATGAGTGAGATTTGGCCTCTAGGTAGAGGTCAAGTTCACCGATTTCTAAGAGATGCCTAGGATGGCAGCAGAGTCTGTAACCAGACTTCCTGCGGATTTACTCATCCACTGTACAGGGCTGAATAAAGAACAATAAATGTTTAGCAATATTAATAATGGGCAGTGATGACGGTGATGACTACGGTGATATCAGAACAGGGTATGCGCATCCTATTTAGCCCCCAAATCCTGGGGACTCTGGCTTGTCCTGGCCACCTATTGGTGCATCTGTTGCACCTACTAGACAACTGAAAATCAGAAGCAGGAGTCTGAGAAACTGTAAGAATCACGTTGACCTCCTGACCCCAGGCAGGACGAGGCTCTATCAAACCAGAGAGAGGAGTCACCATTGCACAAGTGAGTGAATCGGCACTCAGCAGGTGAAGTCAGCACCTCTTGAACCTTCCTCTTTTCCCAAGCCTGAGTAAAGGCAAAGTACCCAGCCCAAACACAGAGAACACAGTAACAACCTTCGAAGGCCATCTTCCCTCCTGCTGCCCCCCCCCAGATTCCAAGAGCTTAGAGGAGTTTCTGGGGTCCACTGGGGCAGCCTCCCATTATACAGATGTGATGAAAAGTGGGTGACTCAGTAGTGCCCAGCAGAGCTGGGGTGCAAGCTCCCATCTCCTTTTGTTCGCACAGTGGAAAACAGAGAAGGTAACAGAAGAGTGGACACGGGGGACTGGACTCTGTCAGCTGCCAAGATAGCCGATGTCTGTGTGGATCCCACATCCAGGTGTTCCCCAATGTCTGTGTGGATCCCACATCCAGGTGTTCCCCGATGTCTGTGTGGATCCCACATCCAGGTGTTCCCCGATGTCTGTGTGGATCCCACATGCAGGTGTTCCACCTCTTCAGCTCCACACTGGGCAGGTGACAGAACAGACAGTCACCCCACTGAGGCCACACAGATAGCCATGATGATAAGCCAGTATCTACAGTTTCTAGAACAATGAGCCTTCCCTCTTTGCCCTGCTCCCTAGAACACAGCAAAAATTTAAAAAAAAAAAAAAAAAGCTAACTCACCCCCTATGCCTGAGGGTAAATTCCCCAGGAGAAGCCTGATCCTGCTTCTATCTCCCAAAGATCTCTGCCAGGTGTCTACCTGGGATAAGGTTCCTGGCAGTATTTGAAGCTAATTAGAGGAAATTTCGTGCTACTTTAGGCCACAAAACCATTTATTCATTCAACCAACTTCTGCTCTGCTCTTGTGCCTTCCCTCTCCACATTTCCACATTGCTCAGCAACATTCTTGGTTTCCATCTGAACACACACACACATACACACACACACACACACACACACACACACACACACACACGCTCACCAGTTTCCAGCCCCAGCCTCTAACTTGGCCCTTTTCTTTCCCATCATATTCCCCATCTGGGACCCAAACCCAGCCCACACTCGGCAGAGAGGCTATGGGAGGGGCCCTACCAAACTTCTTCCCAGACAGATGTGCTCTGTTCCTTGCACAGCTGTCCAGGCCCTGTCCATCTGTGCTCACTTCCTGCCTCTCTGCTCTAGCCCCTCACACTTCCCACGCCAGGGTGGGGACGTCTAGTCCAGAGATTTACTTCTTCTCAACCCAAAAGCTGTAAGTGGCCGCTGGCACAGCAGAGCCCAGCACCTTGGGTCCTGCCCTCCCCGGGCCTCCAGGAGGAGTGGTGACTTAGGAAAAGCTCCAGCAAGTCTGCATCTTCCCTGATCTTACACTTCCAATTTCAAGGTCTTGACGGCTGCTCAGGACCCACCTGGCTCTAAAGGCTTCCGTCCTAGCATCTTTGCTCACATGAAACACACCAACATTGACAGTGATATCACTTCATTATTTTCTCAAGCCTTAGAAGTCCACTCTGACAGGTGCCCCAAAGCAGTGGTTCTCATCTTTCCTAATGCTGGGACCCTTTAATACAGCTCCTCACGTTGTGGGGCCCCCTAACCATAAGATTATTTTGTTGCTACTTCATAATTGTAATTTGCAACTGCTATGAATCGTAATGTAAATATCTGATATGCAGAAGATCTGTGGTACACGCAACCCTGTGAAAGGGTCGTTTGGAAAAAGAAAAAAAAAACCCAGGTTGAGAACCACTGCTCTAAGGGAAGTGAACATTACTTTCTGAAACAGCTTGAACTGGGGAGATGGCTTAGCTGGAAAAGCGCATATTACGCAGGTGTGGGCACTGGAGTCTGGATCCCCCAAACCCACATAAGAGCCAGACAGGCATGGTGGCTGCTTGTAGTCACAGCACTTGAGAGGCAGAGACAGGTGATCCCTAGGCAGGCTGACTAGCGCTACTCACCTTACCGGGTGAGCTCCAGGCTCAAGGAGAGAGCCTGCCTCAATAAACAAAAGTGGAAAGTGATGAAGGGCGTCGACAGACGTCAACTTCCACACATGCAGGTGCACACGCTCCCATATGCCCCCACACCCCCACACACGGGAACACACAGAGACATAGACCACGTACACATTCACACTCTAAAAGACACTAAAAGGAATGACACCAGAGGCTGTCCTCTGGCCTCCATACACATGTACATTAATGAACACACATGTATGATGGGTACAAAAAAAAAATGTGTCACCCTCATGACTGATTCCTGCAGAAATTCATGTGTACCTTCTCCTGGTCTTGCTGCTGTGAGGTAGGGTCTGCTTTGCTGAAAGGAGGTTGCGTCCTCTGGAACCCCGCTCGTTTCTAAGGTTCCCCAAGCTCTCTCCTGGCTCCTGAGCATGGGACATTATTCATCCTCTGGACCTTAGAGGTTTGAGAGGCTCTGTAGCATCCAGGTGATAACCCCTCCTTAAGACCAGGAGCCAGAGGACTGTATACCCTGCAACACCAGCCTTGACTCTAGACGTAGACGGTGCTTAGGAAGGATGTGCTGAACTGGGCTGCCAGCCCTCTCGCCTGTCATGCGTCAGCGTCAAAAGGCAAACAGGGAATCTTTGCCTTTGTGAAACTCAGATTAGGCAATCAGGGAAAGGAGAGGCCGAAGCGTACGTCTTCATGGTGGAGAATAGTAGTGGCAGTGTGGGGGACGACTGAAATTAACTGTGTCCCCGACACAGACACGGCCTTTTCTCTGACACCACGCCCTAACGTTTCAGGAGTGACCAGAGAGATGGGCAGTCATTTCCTTTTCCTAGAAGTGTATTAGGGGTGTGTTTGAAACTCCAGAATCCCGTACTTTCTGAGAACTGGCTTCTCCAGGAAGGAATAAACCCCAAACAAAGTGCTCATATCTAGGACAGGAGCAAAACGCTAATCCAGACTTTGTAGTTACAAGGCAGGGCTTACTTCTGGGACTGCCATTTGTAAAGGAGGCATAATTTCAGCTCACCATCTCTCCCAGCTTCCAGAGATACGCATGGTCTGGTGTATGTCTTGAGGTGAAGCCAGGTGCTAATCTTTTTGCCAGCAAGCCCCCCCCCCAAAAAAAACCATGAACCATGGAACTCAATTTGGGTTTGTAGGTGACACCCTTGATAGGAGCTGTCTCTAAACTTCAGGCATAGATGTGGTGTTTCTTGTTTTTATTATTTTAAAGCATTTTCTTAAGTATCTAAGAAAGAAAAGTTCTTGGGACTGGGAGAGTGACCCAGTTAGTAGAATGTGTGCATACATGCACAAGGCTCTTGGTTCAATTCCCAGCATCACATAAACCAGGCATAGGGACAGGCACATGCCCAGAATCCCAACTCCCATGAAGTAGAAAAGAATTAGAAGTTCAAAGTCCTCAGCTACATGGAATAACTTAAGCATTGGCCACAGAAGACCCTGTCTCATGAAAGAAAAAGAAGGAAGGAAGAGCAAAGGAAGAGAGGGAGAGGAGGAGGGAAGAAGGAGGGGGGAGAGAGGAGGAAAAGAGAAGTTCTTTCACACGGGCATTCACGTCACCTTTATTCTACTTCATAAATCTGGAGTCCCTTGGCACTCAGGTCTCAGCCTGAAACGTTTACTCTGATAAGTCGGAGCCTCACATCACAGAACGAGAGGATGGATGAGTGGATGGTGACGGGAGAGCTGATGACAGACAAACCGGAAGATAGATGGTAGACACTAAACAGACACCAGGGCCAAGGCTCACCCTCATGTACAGCCTTGGAAGCAGGCTGCCCGGCAAAGGGCATGCTTCTCTACTTGAGGGATCAAGATGAATTATGCTCCTCATATGGCTTCAACCAAGAGCAACCAGTGTTTGTTACACACACACACACACACACACACACACACACCTCTTCCAAGGCAAAGTTCCTATTCTGCCAGTCCACCAATGGTTGGCAGCCTCTCTCCTCGCTCTACATTTCATAGAAAGCGGAAATCCACCTGGATTCTTCTGATAATTCTTCCAGGGAAGTCCTGGGGTGTCACAGATGTCCCTGGGTGTTAAGGCAACTGGGGCCTGGGAGGCAGGGACGGGGCTTCATTCTGTAGAAGCCCTAGGCTTCTGAGTCAAGGTTCTTTGCCCCTGTTATCCCTACTCATAGGATCTCCGTCCAGGCTAGCCGCCTCGACCTACTTAGGAGCAGGGACCTTGACCTCAGAGCCCCCACAGCATGGATTCCCTGGGACCAATTTCACAACCCAGCCCCAAGTTTACTACACGTTTCAGACGAAGGTGTGTCAGAGCCGAGAGCAGGCTTCTGCCCACTGCGTGGGCGTCGAGTTCAATGCCTTCTTGTCAACACTTGAATGTGTTGAACATCACTCACAAGGGCATTCTTTAAGAAACCTATTAAGTTAATTACCCAGGCATTTTTCCCTCTCTCCCCCTATCCATGCATCTCGCATAAGGCAAGAAAAAAAAATTGGCTTTCTTCCTTTCCGAGATACTTTTGATGTAACTCCTCTCTTCTTGGCATAAGAGCATCTTGTTTATTTCTCCAGCGCTTAGTCCGGATGGCAGCACTGCACAGACTTCCTCCTTTGCTCAGGTCTCAGGACTGATGGGAGCTAAGCGAGGGTTTGTGACCCAAAACGATGGCGGAGTAGGTCATCTGCTATCCTCATTTCTAGCTAACCGCCCTCAAGAGTGGCAAGGATGAGGACGAGAACAGCGGCGATGGCACGGGATTCCCCAAGAGGTGCAAGTCCATGGGCAAGCGTTTGTGAAACAGCAGCCCTGTGCCTGGTACCTCACACCACTCGCTTTGGAAGAAGAAAATACACCCAGATAAATTGTTTTTCCCCAACTCCAGGCATAATGCCCAAGCCCTAAGAAAATTCAAGTATTGTCTTATTAAAGATTATCACACTGAGTGGGGAGATCAGGAGAACTGAGTTCCAGACCCTTTCTGCTATGGGTACCTGGTCCTGTAGATGCCAGGATCATGCATGTGGCCCTTTGTTGAATGTCGCAGTAGCTCCAGCTCATCGGGTACCGTGCCTTCATGGAGCTGTCGTTCATGGCTCGTCCATGCCTGCACAGCTGCCTAGAGTAGCCTACCCAGACCAGGGGGTCTACTCAAAGGAAGGGGGGGTGAGGCAGTGTTCGGACAGACCGTATATAGAAACCACCCTGGAGAGCTTATCCATACTCTCTGCTAGATGAATGGCCGCAGCCCTGGGTGATTGACACTTCTGGATAACGAGATGGATAGAGGCGAGGCCCCGGGACAGTTAGAGCTCTCCAGCTCTGGCAGGTAGCTGTGATGTTTGTGCCATCATGACACAGATGGGACCTTCTTGCTTTTGGATGGGAAGCAAGAAGAGCAGGAAAGGGCCATAGAGACCTAGGTGGAGGTACCAACTGGCCAGACCTCAACCTCACCGTATGAGATGGCATCAGGGCTGCCAGCTTTGAAAAGAGAATCACATCCCACAGCTCCTTTGTAAAGACCATACACAACCCAAAACCATCTACTTTTCTACTTACGAGGACACAAAACGCCCGGGGGCAAATGAAGACACTTTAAGAGGATTATGGGAGATGGACTACCCTGTACTCACCTCCATCTTGGTCCCCTGACACCAGCCCCAAACTCCTCCAGTCATAAGAAACCATCTTAGCTCTCAGCCAGAGGATCGGTATCCACAGGGCCAAGAAATATGAATACGGTAGGCTTCCGAGTGGAACCACAGAGTTCAGAGGAACACAAGGGATCTACCTACCCTTCCCCTACCCCTAGGCAGCTCTTTTCCTAAGTCACTCAAGCTTTTGGTGGCCTTTCCTGTTCTTGGGTGTGTGCCAGTGGCCTGTAGATATGGGCACAGCAGAAGCCTCAGACCTTCCAGAAGGCCTTGGTTTCCTAGGGAGACTTTTGTTCCTAGGGAACCGCAAGACTATCTCCAGTCACTCCCACCCTCCTCCCTGCCTTCCCTCTGATTCAGGGCTGATGAAAGCCTGGTCACTTCTGACTCATACCCCCTACTCTCCACATGCCCCTAGAGACCACGTCCATCTATGTAAGGCCTGGTGTAATCATGTTGGGTGTGTGGAGAAGAGCTGGTGGTGTCCCAGGACTTGCTTGACCCTGAGCACCTCAAGGTTGGAAAATTGGGCTCACAAGCCTTCCATGCCTTCTCCCCTGAGGCATTTAGCACAATTTCACTCTGACACGACAGGCAGGTTCTATAACACAGGATACCCCAGGCCTGGACACCATGTAGGGGAGGAAGAGAGAGGCAGCTGTTGCTATCCAGATGTTGGCCATGGTCCATCTAATGCTGATTTCAGGACCTCTTCCCTAATCTTGAGTCCTCCTCTCAATGGTCCATCAGACCTCAGCCCTAGACTGGGAAGAGCTCCAAACCCAAGCAGCCTCACAGCAGCTCTCTGTCAGGGGTCACCATCCTTTCTCTGGATCTTGGGGGGGGGGACTTATAATAGGCAGAGGCTTTGCAAGGAGGACATAACAGCAAAGGATAATTATCTCTCCTCCCTCTACCTCTCTACATAAAGCCTATGCTCATCTGTAGAAGCTCATGTGTACATGCCTTCATTGTTCAAACTGACTTGAAACATAAGCATGAGCCCCAGATTCCCTCACCCAAGCTGGGGCAGACACACACACACACACACACACACACACACACACACACACACACCTTCTGCTAGACCGTGGCTCTTTGGGGTAGCATACTCAATGACTGAGTGCGCACACTCACACATTCCCTGAGAAAACCCCTGAGGCCTCTGTGGGAAGGCTTTCCGGGAGACTTTTATGGTCAAAGAGGAAGTCTAGGCACTGTGAAACAAGCAGCCCAGGCCAGGGAACCGGCAGATGCCTGCTAGGAGTGCAGTGGCAACCATCTCACTAGCTCTGTAGCCTTCAACCCATTTCCTAGACCCATGCTGCTTGGAGAGACAGGCCTGGGCAGAAAACCAGTATGCCCTGGTAATCCCAGTATGCCAGGGAGACAGGAGAATGATGAGTTCAGGGACAGTTTAGGTTACACAGTGAGACCCTGTCTCAAACCCTACTCTACCCCTTCCCCCAAAAGAAAATAGCATCGGTTAAGCGCTCACTGCTCCTGCACATGTAAATGCACACGTAAGCACAGACATGCATGCACATATAGACACACCTGCCTGCTCTCCAGCTCCAACCCACCCAGGCCTGGTCAAAGCAAGCTCCTGTTCAAAGACGCTCAGGGATTGAGCAGGAAAGAAACATCAAGGCATACAAAGAACTGCACACAGATCAAGTGATTTGTCCAAGGTCATCCATCTCCACGCCTGGTATCTAGACCTCTACATCCTCTCCACAAGTCCTGGATCAGGAGTAGACCTGGACAAAGTCACTGGGGTAGGGGATAGCCTGGACAATGCCGATGGCACTCCCAGGGGGTTTCTGAGGTCTAATGCTTGGTATACCCCTCCCCCCACCCCGTGTTCTGATATCTAGTAGTAACCACTAGCTCCAAGCAGCTCCTTCCATTTAGAGGAAGTAAAATGGAGTCATTGTTGCTCTAATTCCCTTCCTGAGTAGCGCTATCTCCCTGTACAGAGCTGGGTGAGAACGCAGGGCCACGGCTGCCCTGTAGGAGGGCACAAAGGAACACATTCCCACCATGGTGGGACAAGGTTGACCTGGAGAGAGGTAGGTGGGAGGTGAAGTCCTCTGAGGGATCTGTTCCTGGACTGGGGCAATGATGCTAATGAGCTCCACAAAAGAGGGATAAGAGGAAGTGGCAGAAGACGCGAGACAGAGAGGACAGAGAGAGGCAGACGATGGGAGGGTGGGAAGAAATGAGAGAGGAGGCAGGACAGGAAGAGTTGTGACAACTCTGAAGCATTCCGTCACACCGTGACCCCCACCAACTGGCCATGGACCCGGAACGACTCACACGGTCTCCCACCTACTACAGAAGGGCCAGAGTCTAGAATCACAGATGTAGCCATCCAGTGGCCAAAGAGATGACACAAAGAGAGTGCAGATCCCTAGGACCCAACTTGTTTCTGACCATGTGCTCCTCTGTCCCCCAGGTGGCTTCCACACCTGAGCTCATAATAGCAGAGAGGAGTGTCCCTTGCATTTTTTCCCATGGAAGGACAGATCTAACAGGGACACCTGAAAGTCCTTTTCACTGTTCAAGCCAGCAAAAAATATGTCTGGGTGGAAAAGAAAGGGAGGAAGAAACACAACACAGAAAGAGACAGACAGACACACAGACACACAGAGACAGATAAACAGTGAGATATAAGATCTAATGATACAAAAATGCATCTCCTGTGCCAATGAGAGGGCTCAGCAGGTAAAGGCACCTGCTGCCAAAGCCTGACAACCTGACTTCAACCCCTTGGAGCCCACATCTTGGAAGGAGAAAACCAGGCATTATGGGGGAGGTACACTCACACACATACATGAAAACATGTTTACACACACAGAGACACACGTATATACACTCTATATATGTGTAGACATACATACACATGTCTATATACACTATATACGTGTGTGGGGGTGTGTGTCTGAATCTTTAAACTTTTTTTCTTTAAACATTTTAACAAAAATGCTTCTTCTGCTACAAATAGACCATTCCTCCCAAAGCAGAGGGCACTGTGGTTCGATCACATGAGCATACCAGCAGTCCAATTTGTCACTATTTTTTTGGCATCCTTCTAAGTAAACATTTGAAAGACAGCATCAGGCTGAGCAAAGAGCAAACCCCATGCCATCAGAAATGCCTAGCTTTCATTCAAAATTTGCTACCTAATGACCTGCACAGCCCCATCCTCTCCTACCGTGGTTTCTCTCACTTACCAGGCTGTGACGGTTGAGTGGCTCTGAGGGCCGTAGAACTAACTCATGGGCAAAGCAGGTCCTCCAGCCCAAATGTGTCACACAAGGTGGAAGGTGGAGAGTGAGATGGTGCCCTGTCAGACTGCTCACAGAAGGAGGGACAGCCAGGCCTGGCAGTAGAGACCAGCACAGAGGAAGGCTTCATCAGGGAAGCTGTGTGAAAAGACTGGAAAGAGAAAGAAAGGCACTTGAGCCAGAGAATCCACAGACCAAGCTGAACGGCAACTCATTAGCTCTCCTGGTCAAGCCAAAGGCTGCTCAGGCTTGCGTGGAGAAACCTCCCATCCCACTCACTCATCCAGTCTCCCCTATACCCCCAGAGGACTCTGACCCCAAGCA
The DNA here is from genome assembly GCA_004026605.1 of Ondatra zibethicus. NCBI lineage: Eukaryota > Metazoa > Chordata > Mammalia > Rodentia > Cricetidae > Ondatra > Ondatra zibethicus. The sequence goes on from PVIU01000450.1 coordinate 87,463, forward strand.
GATGGCAAGGGACCCCAAGGGTAGAGACCTGCTGACTCTTCGCATCCCCATCTCCTCTCAGCCTATGGCACCAAAGGCCCCTAAGATAAGCAAGCATTGCAGAAAGTGACCTGTCCCTGTCTAGAAAAGCTTTCTGTCCCTGGGCCTGGCATGGTGCAGAAGTATAGGAAGCTCTGACCCAACCACCTTTCATCCCAAGGTTGCCAGAAAGAGTCCCACAAAGAGGAGAAACTAGCCCTCCCCTCAGAACTGGATCCCTTCACACAGCCCTTCTGTGTTCCAGGGTGGAAGCTGAAGCCCTGTGGGCCATGAGCCAGGAGGTGGACATGGGCCAGGATACCTGGATTCCACTCCCAACTCTACTGCCCACCAGGACCATAATCTTGGCGGGTCACTTCCCAGGGACTTGTGCTCTCCAGCTGCAAACTGCGGGTGATAGTTTCATGAAAGAAGAGTATATGACACAGTGTCACACAGGGTCTGGAACACTTGGGGTAGAGGGTACCACCTCTGTGTCCTGCAGAAGGCTGAGTGTGACCTAGGGGTACTGTATTGGCCCCCTTTAAAAGGGAGAGGACATAGAAAGGGAAGATTGGCTTAGGATGCAGGGAACTTGCATTCCTGAGATCCTCTGTCCTCTGCTGACTCCAATTATCTGAAGGTCACCTGGAAGCAGGGCTGGGCCTGATGGTGACATTGAGGCCTGCTGAGTAAGTCAGAAATGACCCTTGCCACTTGCTACAGACTCTGCCATGGTGGCCTGTAGACCTTATCCTGGCTGTGACCAGAAGACCCTGGTTAGGCAGTTCCAGAACCTTCCTTCCATTCTTGGAGGCTATGGGGGCTTTAATGATGCTTATCCTATTTCCTTTGGGTGCTATGGCTTACCAAGATCCCTGTGCACCCCCAGGTGTTTATTTACAGTAAGTGGGTAGGACTGTTTTCTGCTTCATTTCATGGTGTGCCCTGGGTGACTTGCTGTTCAGTGACCAATTTCTGCTATCCCATGGGGATGTGGACTCACAGAACAGCTCCATTCTCTCTCTCTCTCTCTCTCTCTCTCTCTCTCTCTCTCTCTCTCTCTCTCTCTCTCTCTCTCTCTCTCATTGAACTAGTCCTGGGAACACAGGGGCAAGTATCTCTTTAAAAATCCTTCCTGCATAGCAGGTCACACTGGCCTGCAGCCATAACACTCTAGGCTGTGATCTCACCAAGCTCCAGGAAGCCAAACAGGGTCAGGCTTGGCTGGTCTAGGAGCAGGAGACCTCCCAAGCAAAACACAGGTGTTGCTGGTGATTCAGCAGTCCAGCCCCTCCCTCCTGGAGTCTCGTTCTTCTCAGGTGGTGGATGGCAACTAGGATGATTCAGGGAGCTCCTATCAGCACCCAGCCAGAGGAAGGGGGTGTGGTGCCGCCTCTGGGCGCTCATGTGCTTTCTGGGCCTCTGCTGGGTCCATGGGTTCTGTTCTTAGGAATCAGGGTGTCAAGTTGTGTCCTCCTTTCATAATCTCTGCCCGGTATCCTCAGGCTGAGCATTCTCAGCCATGGACCCAAATTCTTAGGGCTGTTTGTACCAGGTAAGGGGTGGAAGGACTTCAGGCAACCTCCAACAGACATCTCACCCCCCCCCAACAAACACACACAACTCTAGCTGTGGCCTATGGCTGCCATCAGGCTCAGGGCCTCAGCCCCCCAAGATAGTCCCTTCTAGTTTGGGAACAGTGAGGATAAAAGGGGTCCATGGAGTGAGGGCAGTCATTAGCCTGTTTTATGAGACCAGAGATATTCATTACATCCCAACCCCATTATTAGACGCTGCAGTGAGAGCTCTGGCCCGTTCTTAATGATGGTAGAAACTGAGGGGGTTTCTCCTCCAAAGAGAGCCCCGCTTCTGCCTCCGAAGAAGCTGTTCAGCCAAGGGGAAGGGCCATAAGCCTCGGTCTCAGACCTGCTTCTTATTGCCCCTCCAACTCTCCAACCTCCAGATGCCAAGCAGCGCAAGACAGGTAGCACGCAGAGAGTCTTAGAAAGATCTGAGGTTTCTTGTAAAGGGGTCCTGTTGAGGGCTTAGGAGAGACAGCTGCCTCCCAGTGCACAATTCCTTCCACCTCCACCCACCAGGCATCATTAGCACAGTGCATGGCTACACAGCTTCCTCCAAAAAACCTCCCTTATCCCCACTCGGTCCTCCATATGTCCCCTTTTTAGCTCTGGTCGCAGTGATACCTCTGTACTCTCAAGTCCCTGATATTCCATAAGCTATTTCAAAGAAAGTCCTGTACTCAGGACCTAGCAATGAGTTGTCATGAGCCAGGAGCCAGGACAGGGCATGTGGACCGAGCTAGAAGAAGGGTACTGTCCTAGCCCCAACTCCTCTTCCTGCCTTTTGCCACCAGGCAACAGGTCTAGTGGCCTGGCCTCCTTCTCAAGGCCTTAGTCAGCAGGTGGCTGAGTAGTAAACTGCCTACCCAACCTAGGAGGTGCCCTGCTCAGCTCCTAAACTTAATCCCTTTTTATAAGTCCCGTCCAGTGGCTAGTTGGCCTTCCCTTTGCACTCTACCCCACTTCCTGTCCCTGGGAAGGTGACCATCTCACTGTATGGGAACACCAGATAACAAAATGTGAGAGGGTGAAGACCCATCCTCCAGAGCCGTTCCACAGCACTTCAGTCCTGAGGGACAGGAGGAGGGAACACCAGCTGCAGGAAGCTGAAGCCTATTCCACTGGTGCAAGCCATTCAGGTTGAATGGAGCGTGGTCATGGCCCACAGGGAGAGCCTGCAGATTAATCGGTTGTCGTTTGTGTTCATTAAAGACCCCTTCGCCTGCGTGCACAGCAGTCTCAGACACTGTCGTGGCTGCTACGGAGGTTTTTGTCTCTCTTCTTTGTGACCTAGCCTAGGTATCCAAACTCCCAGACTGCTCCACAGAGGTGAGGTGTACCCTGGAATAATTACAATGGGCTTTTATTGGCAGGAGGCAGGCTAAGGAGTCAGCAGATATCCCTTGATCCCTTTCGATTCTCTTCTACTGTCACCTGGTCCCCTTTCCTCCCATCTCCTTCTGCCCCTTGGCGCCATCACCTGGAATGGCCAGGCCCTCCTCAAAGTTGTGCAAAGATGCATTTCAACACATTGAGACTGAGGATGCTCCCTACAGGGGCTGGATGCCAAACACCTCAAGCCGCCCTGCCCCCACCACCACCACCACCACTCTTCTGCTTGCCAAAACGCAGCAGCCAGGGACCTCTTTGTATGCACCTTCCCAGTGACTACTGGCACTAAGAGGCCCTTAAGAAATGTCTGCTGAGGTTCTCCTAGGAGCTCCCCTCTCCATGAGGTCATGCCAGTCCCCAACCGCTCCAGACACCTCTGGGACCAGCCGTGAGGTCAGGGTGGAGTTTGCTGTATTAACCTGAGTTGTTTTTCCTCATTGTAATTGCCAAGCTCCCCGGGTTGGCATTTGCCTGCTGGGCACTGTAAAAAGTGACACAATGGAATGAGAGCAAGCCCTGGGCCTGACTGGAGACTGCATGGCCCCAGCCCCTGGCTGGGCTCTGGGGGGGGGGGCGTTCATAATAATTCCCTGGGCCTAGCAAACAGATCTGGTTTGTCGCAGGCAGGCAGAGACATGAAGGCCCACCACACAGGTCCCAGCACAGCCATGGAATGAGAGGGTAGTGTGGTATCTGGTCATGAATGGCACCTTGGACATCTGGGACAAGGGGGAACTAAACGAAGAAGGGGCTCGGCTACAACCCTCCTGCTGCCACCAGAGACCACAGAGAGGATGATGGCCCTCAGGACCAGGTGCTCCCCATGCCATCCTCCAGCCTGTATGTCCCCACTTTCCTGTATCCTCCCACCCGTTGGTCTCTGAGGTCCCTACCTATTTGGAGAACAGGAATACCCCATATCACGTAGGATTGTAGAGGGAGTACTGTGTGGGGAAGAATTATCAGAGGGTATCAAAAGCCCACAAATACTTCACGTACCTATCAAATGGGGTGGGTGACCAACTCACCCCCAAGACTTCAAGGACTCAAAGTCCAGTGTCCCTGTGTGAGGTGACAGACCCTCCTTCTGGCTGTCCCACCCTGTCTGAACCAGCTTAGTTGAAAGTGGGCACCTTAGGACCCAAAGGTCAGCCAGAGCCTGTCAAGGAAAGGCTTTCAAGGGGCCAGAGCCTGGAAAAGACAGGAAAGTGGAGCCCATCCGGGACCAGAACACAGAGGGTTCCCATTGCTGCCACCATGATGTCTGCTGAAGAGTCGGTCCCCTTCCTGGGTCCAGAGACACTCAGGGAATCAGGGCCCCGTGGCAGGTAGTAGTATCCAGGCTGTTGAGGGATGGGGGGATTGTGTTGTTCCTTTTGATCACACTGGAACTTGAGCCCAAGGTTTCACCTATGCCAGGCAAGCATTTTATCACTGAGCTATACCCCTAGTACCCACCCCACTTTTTCCACATTTAAAAACTTTTGAAACAGGTCCCACTAAGTTGTTCAACCTGGCCTCAAACTCGCTCTGTAGCTCAGTCTAATCTTCAACTTGTGATTCACCTACCTCAGTCGCGATTACAAGCCTGCATCCCTGCGACCAGCTTTCCCCAGTGTTCTTAGTAAAAGAAATGCTGGGATTTCCTAGGCCAAGAGAGGAAGGAACCCCAGGGGATGCTGCATCCCAGGCAGGCTGCTGGAGACTGCACAGGCCCAGCTACTGCTCTGGTGCAGCTTCATTTTCAAAAACAAGGGGCTATGGGAAGTAGGCAGAAGCCAGGATCTCTGTCAGTCTTTGGGTATGACTAAGATGTGACTTTAATGGGACTTAGACTGTTTCTGCTTACTGTCACACTTTCTCACCACTATCTGTTTCCGAGCCTCCAGCTCTTGCCAGCATCTTCTCTTTTGAAAAGTTCCAGGTCCTTCTTTCTGGAGTCCCTCTCTCCCTCTTTCCTTCCTTCCTTCCTTCCTTCCTTTCCTCCTTCCCTCCTTCCCTTTCTTCCTCCTTCCTTTCTTTTTTCTTGCTCACAGGGCAGCCCCAGGCCTGGATCCATGGATGGGAGCTCAAAAGTTTGGATTTCAGCTTCCCTTCCCACCAGAGTTGCAGAGCAAAGACTGGCCCTACAGTCCTCTTCGCTTCTGATCCTTTGTCTAGGAAGTGTCCCTTGAGCCCCTATCTTCACCTTCGTGTTCTCTACTGCCAACTAGGAAATACATGCTGAGGATGGACTCACCAAGTGGGGCAAAGAAGGGGGGGCAGACAAAGCATAGACTGGAACCCAAGAGTCTGGCTCCCCCATCCCATCCCTGAGGCTACAGTAGAAGACTCTTGACAGTCCGGTTTCTCACCCAGCTCTGTGTCCTAGCCCAGCCTGTGTGACCCAAGAAGGTCCCTCATCTCTTAGATGGGAAGTGGGGAGAACAAAGCAGCCCAGAGATTGTTGACAGTTTCTGGCTGGCAGCTGAAAGGGAATGGATGGATTGGGGTGAGGAGTGAGGAATGCCTCAGCCAAACAAAGGGAGACAGAAGGTTGGCAGGATCATGGACAAGGGGAAACTATGGAGTGAGATGCTCTGCAGGGGCAGGAAGCTCCCAGGAAGCAATCCCAACCACCTCTGAAGCCTCCCAAGCATGGCATTCTAGACATCAACCTGGCCAGCCGCCACTCCCTAGGGTTCTGCCGTGAATTAGGAAGCAAAAGTCTGGTAGGGTCACCTCCTTCCAGCATGTGGGTCTCCTTAGCTCGTCTCTCTACCCAACTCAGGGCAGGGAGGGGGATGTCAGGTGTGGGGTGCAGTCAGCAGCCAGAGAGACAGGGTTCTACAGGTCAGAGATGAAGCCCGATAAGAGGCAGGGCTGAAGAGTGAGTCCTCAGCTCCCTGCAGCTCTAGTTGGGCTGTGGTTTCTCAAGCCCTGTTTGCTTTAGGGATTAACTGCACTCCTTTCTTAATTGCTCCCAGAGCCAGTGTACCTGGCGCCTCCTACGGTACCCAGGGAAGAAAGCCCAGGAGGACTAGATTTATGGGCCCACCTCCCAGAAGACTGCCCCCATTCTCTCTGCACCTTACAGCTGAGGCTTACCAGCCCTTGGACCCCTGAGCAACAGGCCAGCTCTGGGCCTACCCACAGACCTCTCCATCAGTCTGTTATCTCTCTCTGTCCACACTCCCTGCCACTTGCCTCATTCCCACAGTTCCAGCTGTAGCCTAGACACCTGCCCAGCTCCTCCCATCATGCTTACACTCTGACAAACGACACCAGTGACAGTCTGCCTGGGAGGGGAGTGTGTGTGAGTGAGGGTAACATATCTGTGTATTAGTGAGAATGTAAGCATAGGGGTCTGAGTTTGAGCATGCTCGTGTACATGAGCATGTGTGTATGTGTGAGTGTACATGTGTGCACATATGTGTGTGCCTCTTCGTGTGTCCACAAGTATGTGAATATAGAGGCAAGTGTATGGGAGACTATGTGTCCTAGTTGTGTGTGAGCTTTGTGAGTACATGAACATATTGTACATGTGAGCATATTGTATTTGCTGTGTTTAAGTCTGTAGATGTGTATATGTGAGCACCTGAGTGATATGTATGCTGTGTGCATATTGAGTATACACATTTCTATTTGTTATATATTATATTTATTATATTTGAGCGTGTGGTGGGTAAGCATCGGCAGATAAGTGTGATCATACATATGTGTGTGTGTGTCTATGTGAGAGAGAGGATGTGTAGTCAGTGCAAACATGTAAACACATATGAGTTTTGTATGTATGTTAAATGTGTTAGTAAATGGTAAATGAGCCTTTTGGGCGAGCATTTGTATGTGTGTGTGTGTAAGTGAATGCATATGTGAATATGGAGGTGTACGCGTGTGTGCATGTATATGTGAGCACATGTGCCTAAGTGTGTGAATACACTGTATGTGTGTACATTATATGTGGACATATGGGTGTGCATGAGTGCATGTGAGCATGTGTACGAATGTATTGAGGATGAGAATGTTGTGACTATGAGTGTGATTATGTGAGCATAGATAAATGTTTAATGTGGAAATTGTGAGCACGTTGATGTGTTCGTATGTGTGTATAGCAGTCACCATTCTTCCTACCTGTGACTGTCTCTCCCCTGCCACTTATCCCTCAGCCCTAACCCCAAGGGGACCTGAGAGCCTCCTCAGCTCCCCCCACCTAGCTGCTGTGCTCTTCAAGGAAGCCCAGCCCTCTGTCGCTTCTACTGTCCCCCAGCCATTCCTATTTCTATAAGGTCTGAAAAGGTCTTACCACTGTTCTGCTCCCCGCAGTCACCAAGCCATGTCTGGCCAGGTTCCCACAACTCCTGCCTTGTTGCTCACTGGGGCCCTCCCTCTGATCCCCAAGGCGAGACCTCCCATTCATTCCCCAACAATGGCTCCTGCCTTGACCCGCTGGCATGAGCCTCCTCCAGACCTGACTGTGCCTTTGTCTTCTCTGTGTATGTGACAGTGTGTGTCTCTGTGGGATGGGGATGGGAGTGGGCAGAAGGACCAACGAGTAAGAGAAGAAGAGAGGCCAGGCTCAGATGGTGTCATTAGGAGATACTAATGCCCCTCATCAAGGCCTATTAATAAACATCATATACTGCTCGCTCCACAAGCCTGGGGTTAGCACAGGCCCAGCGGGACAGGCCACTGTCACAGCTGGGTAACCTCTGAGCCCTAAGCACAGTCATTAGACTTGTGAGCATGGCCTGGCACGGGCACTTCTTGGGCCTGTCACAATCAAAGAGCACTGGCAGCCACCGAGCCCCTCCTCCCTCCACAAGCCTTTCAGGAACCCTCAGCAGAGAGCTCAGCTCAGTAAATGACCCTTACACTGTGGGGCTCCTGGGCTCTGTTTCCCCATTACGACTTCACAGCAACCCTGTGAGAAACCCCAGCTGACGTTGCCATCACTACTTAGAGGTACAGAGATTGAGACACTTGGAAACTGAGTGGCTCCTCAAAGTCACGTAGCTAATTGGTAATGACATTGGGCAAAAGTCTGGCTGGCTGGGGGTGGAGCGTGTGGGGAGGGGGGACCGTCATGTTGGATGCCTGAGTGGCCTGTCAACTGGATGTCTCCATTTTCTTGGTCTTGTGACTGCCAAAAGTCAGACCAGGAAACATGGCTCCATAGGCAGGGCAGGAAGCGGGCCTTCACCCTCCAAGCAAGAGGTCTCCCAGCCTCATTGCACTTCAGCAGAGACGTTCCTGGGAAGCAGGAGCCAGCATGCATTAACTCATGCAGAAACCTTGGTGTGAAGCCTGCCCCACTGTGGCCTCTCTGCACACACACACACACACACACACACACACACACACACACATACCCACCCAAGCACGCACACACATTCACACACAAAGTTCAAATAGAACAAATGTGGAGTCTTTTTGTAACCTTAAAGCAAAAATTACTGTTTATAGAAGAGAGGTGTTTGCGAAAGGGGGGTGCCCCCCATCCCAAGCACACATGCTCTGAGGGAAGCAGCCGCTGATAATGGAATCTAACCACTTCCTTTCTGACCTTTGGCATGGTGAGGAACCAAAGCCAAGCTTAACCCTTATCCCCTCTTGACCTGAGGGGCAGCTCAGACGGCTAGCTCTGATAACTGTCCTAGGATGGCAGCCGCATCTCTGGAATCGAGAAAGGCTTTGCCTAGGATCTGTGAACTCAAGGTTCAACACCTGGTGGTGGCTTTGGCTCTCCACAGTCTGGTGTATTTCCTGCCATCGGAGCCTGGCCTCTCCCATGCATGTCCACCCTTCTCTTGAGTTTCTTTCAGACATGCATCTGGTGGTTGGCTCTAACAGGTGGCCCAGTCTGGCTTCATCTTCCACGCCACTTCCATGTTCACGCATCGCTTCCGTAGTGTGCTAGTTAATTCTTCTCACTGATCTGATGTGAACAAATTCAGAGAGGGGTTTGTCTTAGCACACGGTTCCAGGGCACACGTGATAGAGGAGGCATGGTGGTTTAGGGAGGCTCCATATGAAGCTACGGGCCCTCATATTTTGGTGACTTAAGAAGCCGAGAAAATGATCCAGAAGTGAAGCGCGTAGAACTTGCAAGGCTTGTCCCCAGTGGCCTATGGGTGCCATCTAGGTCCCGTGTCCTAAAGGTTCCACCAATTCCCAAGAGAGCACCCACCATTGGCCAGGGAATCACCTGTTCAAACACACAGCCTGCAGGGGACATTGCAGACTTGAAAATAACAGGCAGGCTTCTCAGTGTCAGCTGTCCTTTCCTCCCTTGTTTTACCCATTGACGAAACAAAACACTACTCCATATCCTTCAACGCCCAAAGACTAGCCTCCCCTGTGTAGTTTTCTCAGATAGCATTCTCTTCTCCTCTATTTGTATCGTCTGTCCTTTGAGCACTGCCTACAGGCCTCAACTATTACGGACATTTCTTTGTTAATTTATCTGCTCATCTGGACCACGGGCTTCAGAACACCAAGAACTGTGTCTCATCCATACTTCCATGTCCAACACGGACTATCTCATTCCTTCATCTCCCCAAATCTCTCCAGTCGTCATGCCTCAGAATTAGCTCCATGCTACAGACTGTCACACACAGTGTCAAGCCAGCAGGACTTAGTGAGACACCACTTACACCTCACATGGCCTGGAACAAAGGGCTAGGACCACCTATATTTTTCAAGGTGCAGAGACCCTTGATCTTGGCCTCGGGAAATGTGCCTATTAATGTGTGATACAGGGTGATTAAGATTTGGGCGATGTTCCTCCCATCCTGGGCCACGACTTCCTCGAAGAGTTAAATCATTCCTAGTCAGCTACACCCCACTATGGTATCTGGAGACCTAGATTTGAAGCCAAGCTCAGAATCCAAACCCAGGGATCCTACTGTCAATTGGTGTCAAGGTACCAGGATGTGCTGCCCACCCGTTGGTCTGTTCACCAGTATTCACCATGCTGTCTCTACCGCCCATGAGGGCAGAGGGACACGGACCTGACAAGTCTTTGATCTTGACGTATGTTGAAGGAAACAAGCGTACAAAATAATTGGCCATCTTACACCCTGGGGTCTAGAAGCACACAGCTGACAGGAGGCCTCAGATCTGTGTACCTCCGTCTTCCCGTGAGCTTCCTTCCACTTGCCCCAGTGACCAAGCCCCAGGGCAAGAGCGGGCCATAGGATTAATTGACTGGGAGGTTTCCCCTTAGAGTAGGCACCGTCTCCAGAGCTGGGTCTCCTCCAGGCTGGCATTTGGTGGCCTGGTAGTCACAGCCCCTGGGGATCTCAGAGCCTGGGAGCTGTCAATGCCTTCCACTCACTTAGCCCTTGTTAATTGCAGAATACACAGATTGCTGGGTAGCGCTTTCCAGTGTTGTGCCTTTCCCTGGCTCCTTTGCCACTTGGCAGCTTGCAGGCAGCTGTGCGAAACAGCAAGGAGCTTTCTCATCCGGTGCCAGTGTCACGGAGTCCATGTTTCTAGATTCTTTTTGTTGTTGTTGTTTAGTTTTGTTTTGTTTGGGGCGTTTGTCTCTTCGTTTTCTACCCAAGGACTCTGTTGCTCATTTCTCCTACCACCCTCCCCTCCCCCATCTCCCTGTGCCTTTCAAATTCAGGGCTGATTTGATGCCCTCCCTTCTCCCTGAAATCAAAATGCAGAACTTTCCCCCTTTGCCAGAGGGAATCCCTACACAGGCAGAAGTGATTGAATCCTCCATGGAAATGGGAGGAGGTGGATGAAGAGATTAAATCATCTCCTGAGTGCTAGAGGAACTGTGCCCTGATCCTCCACCTGAAGGTCAGGTAGCCAGAGGACCTGGAGTTTTGAACCCCCACCACCACTGCCCCCACCCCCAGATGGCTTGTTGCCTGTAAGCCATTACAGCAGACCAGCAACTCTGCTGAAAGCAGCAACAGCCAGGGCCCCTTCCCCACCCACCCGAGATTCATGAACCAAATCAAGAGCCTAAGCCTTCATCTGGAGAACTTTCTGAGCAGGGGAAGCAAGAGGCCTTGGGTAGAACAGCACACAAGTGTTCCCATAAGGAGAGGAAACAAAGGGTATAGATGAGAAGTAGAACTGACTGGGTAGCAAAGATAAGGGGAGCAACATCCCTGCCCACTGTGTGCAAGACATCCCAGGGGAACAACGATGGTGGGATACAGCCCCTGCCCTGGGGAGGCTGGGACCCCTCCACTTTCTGTCTGGCTGCATGATCTGCCGCCTCCATCTTCCCATGCAGGGTGTGTGCTGAGATCAGACAACAGAATAGGGCCCTGGAGAATCAGAACATGAGTCAACAGTGGTTAGAGATAGGCAGGCAGGCAGACAGACAGACAGACAGACACACACACACACACACACACACACACACACCACCAGCTTCCAACACCATGCTTTGACTTAACCTGAGACAAATCAGCCAGAAGCATTTTAAGATGTTTTAGGTTTCCTTGGTTCCTGTGACTCTCAGTCAAGCCCCAGCTTTCCCCGAGTATCTCCAAGTATCTCCAAGCTAGCTCAACAAAGGGACAGCAGATACTGAGAGGGGAGCTAGCAAAAGGAAATCTCATGTCTACCAACGCAGAGAAACCCACATGCTCCCAGAGTCCAGATCCTTCTGTGTAATTAGAATCTTTGTGCTGGAGGTGTTGTCCAGCAGTAGAGTGCTTGCCTAGAAATGTGCACAGCCTTGGACTCTGTCCCTACGATAACTTATGTGAATTCCTATGCCAGGTAGTCACGGGTGTACCCAGCACCCTATTGCATACACACATACATGGATGCATTCCCATAAGCATGTATGAGCACACATGCACAGGCACACTGGACCAACTTCTAAGAAACAAGAGCAAGTGCTACCCTTACGTCCTGCACATAAGGGTCTTCCCTGCAGAACAGTTTCCCACACCTCCTGCAACCATAGAGTCCCCCTCCCCAGAAGAGGAGGAATGGAAAAAAGTTGTGGGAATGAGTTGCTTCCATCTGTTGCCATCTGTCCTTGACACTTACGACGGCTCCCTAACATCCTCCCAAGTACATGGCATGAACATGCCTAAAAGGACCCTAGTCCTGCCACTCTTAAAAAACTCATCCTTGGCTTCTCAGTGTTCCTGGGTGTCAGAAATCCAACTGCATCTACAGTCTTTGTAATTTCTATAATTATTTATTTTTTAAACTGGCCATTTAGGAAAGTTCTTTTTGAAAATTTCAACCTGTCTTCAGATACAAAAAGGGAAAGGAGGTTTGGGCTGGGTTTGCCAGGTCTCGAAGAAGACCAGCAACACCTGGAATCTTCCAGAGCTGGTGGAGACAGCAGGTTGGGGGCAGCAGGAAAGGCTAAAGGTGTCGCGGGGGGCTCTCAGTGGTCCCTGATCTCTTGCAGGCACTCCTTCAAAAAAAATGTTCCTTACCTTCCTGGTGTCTGTGCCCCTCCAACACCAGGTCCCTACTCAGCCCCATCAGGGTTCCTTCTTGGCCTGGCCTCTAGGGCAGCCCTGGCATTTCTCAACATCCTACTCACATTCTACTACAGAGTCTGGAGTCTGGACCGCCCTCCAGCGTCCCAGCTTTCCAGGCTGGATAGGATTTTCTACCAAGATATTTTAGCCCCAGGCCTCTAGATACAATTCAGTTCGCTCTGATTTGGGTTAGTACTGAATATTAAGCCCAACACTCCACACATGCTAAACACCCCATTCTATTGAGCCACACCCTCATCCAATGCCTGTGTATTGGTTACTAATGGTTAACTGAAAACAATGCTTACCAGTGGAGCAATGGGGCTGTCAAGACGTCGTGAAAAGGCACAAGGCAATAATATGGGCTAAAAGGCCTGAGTCATTGATCAGTCAGCCTCGGTAGTCCCAGGATCCCTCACTTTCTGAGCATTCTGGAGCTCTCCCACTCGTTACTCAAATAGCTTGGGACAATTCGTTTAGCCTCTCTGGGCTCCCAATTTTCTCAGCTTTTAGAGTTTGGCTCCTTTACTGATGTTGATCCCATAGTAGGAATTTCAGCCCCTCCAGAACTAATCTGAGGAGGGGTTATGGCGAAAGGACACTTAGCCACCCTCACCGGACCTGTGTGAGTCCACTCACTGCATATGGATCCACAGCCATCATGTTCTACCCTTCCTGCCAGAAAGAGTAGCATCTGTTTGTAGGACCAGTTTAGGCCACCCCAAGTGGCTTTAACTGTCCCAAGCACTCAAGTGAAACACAGGTACAGAGAGGTAACAGGGGAGGCAGATAGGAAGGGCAGAAGGCATGATGCTAAAAAGCCCAATGCAAGGGTTTGCGTCCAGTCTTTGCCAAGGGGCCCTGGTGAGCAAGAAGATACTCCCAAGGTCTGAGCAGGGCTTCAAGTCAGACTTTCCACATGGGCCCAGCTCTGATTCCACAACAGCAGTGCCCTGACCCATATCATATGTCTCAGCCTCCACCCTCACTGCTTCCCTGCCCTCCCTGGAGGAGAGAAACCCACTTATTGCTCTGGGTGGTACCTAAGCCCATGGGGAATTGAAAAGAAACAGCTGGCCTAGGTTGCTATTGTTTGGTTTAAACAAACCACTGGCTGGGCTGCCTTGGAGAGGAATAAGGGGGAGGCCAGAGAAGAGAGAGCAGGCTGCTGGATGGGGCTTCCCTGCCTCCTCCCCAGTTTGCTGGGGTAGTCGAGCAAGCTATTTTGGGAGACTGCTTCTCAGCTTCCTTTGGGTCTTGACCTCCCCTTCTGGAAGGGACAGACATTGAGGAGAAAAGCCTCTGGGCTTCAGACCTTCATCCTCTGCCTTGGCATCTCAGCTTCTGGTCACATCTGGGTCTGATGCCAGCCCCAGACAAGTGCCAGGCCCCAAAGTGGAGGAACTAAGAGACTGCACTGAGAGAAAGAAGTGCCAGGCAGGCTACAGTGGGCATCAATGCTAGGGCCTGGATTTGAGGGCTACCCAGGCGCGTCTGAGGCTGCAGGACGGAGGGTGGGGAGAGGGAGGGGGAGGGAAGGAAGGGAAGAAAGAGGATCGAGAAAATGAGATGCAGTGGACTTAGAGTGAAAGATTCTGTCCTTCTAGCCTCCTGCACCTTCACCCAGCTGAAAATGACCTAGACCTAGTTGAACCTAGAGAAGGGACACAGGCAAGGAGACCTACAGTGAGCAGTGGACAAACATAGCCTAAAGCAGAAAGAGGTCAGATCCCTGCCCAGCCCCCATCAGCGGTCTGCCTAGATCCTAGAATGACCAATCAGCTAACCGTGGTACAGCCCACACCTCCCCCAGCCTCCCTCTCCCCCACCACTCCTCCACCCTGCCTCCACTTCCAGGGACTAAGAGGCATAGACTGCCCCAGGAAGGACTGGGTGGAAAGGGGGACAGGGCACAGTTAGGTGTTGGCAGAATCAATTAAGAACCACACTAATCACCATCATTACGACTATAAAAACCCCACACCTAGGGCCCTCGGGGCTCCCTGGCATGGCCTGGGGCCCCAGAGCTGTGGCACAGACCCAGGGGCCTGGCTCCAGTCTCTTTCATCTAAGCATCCACCAGTCCTGCAAAAACAATAATTAGCACCCGCCTCCAGGAGCAACTCATTATCCCACAGACACTGAGTGGAAGGAAGGAGGGCAGAGAGAAGCGGGGAGAAACTGAGGCCAAAAAGACTACCCAGAGCTGCAGCTAAGTTTAGTCAAGCGGTCCACCCCCAAAATCCTCTCCCAGAAGCAGCACACCCCTCCTCCATCCTGCTTCCAGAGAAAAGTCAGCTGCTAAGGACAGTGCGTGCGTGCGTGTGTGTGTGTGTGTGTGTGTGTGTGTGTGTGTGTGTGTGTGGCGGGGGTTGGGGGGGTAGAGGGGGTTGCTGAAGCATGGCAAGAGTCAGCTTTTACCATCACTGCCCAGGAAGTAATCCACAGTCTTTCTGTCTCTCCTTTCAGGCTGCTGACATAAAAGCTGGGAATATTCAGGGCAATGTGATAACAGGTGAGTGGGTCCCTCCGGCGTCCTTTCTCCAACCAGGGCATTAATGACAGTCATAAGAGTAACCGTGACGCTAATTCACAATGTGCAAATACCAGCTATAGAGGTTACCTGGAGTCTAGGTCACTGACATCCAGGTCAATTGGATTAATGGGGAAGTGGTTCTTTGGGGAGGAGGTTGGGTTTTGTTTTGTTTTTGAGGTAAGGTCCCATGTATCTCAAGATGGCCTCAAACTGAATTTAACTCAAGAATTATCTTGAACTTCTGATCCTCTTGCCTCTATCTCCTGAATTCTGGGATTGTAGGCATATACCACCATGCTTGGTTTCTGCCATGCCAGCGGTGGAACCCAGGGCTTCAAGCCTGCTAGGCAAGTACTCTACCAACTGAGTCATATCCCCAGCCCCAAGGTCTACTTTTAAAGAAGCTGAGGCTGGAGCAGGAGTTGGGGGTGGAGGGTGGCTTCCCTTTATCATGCAGCTAGGAAGGCAAGAGGCCAGCCCGGGGTCTAGCTGGCTAGAGGACATTCATGACAAAATTTCCCAGACCCTTAGACCCCCAGTCCCCTTCCTTCTGAGGTCCCCACCCTTAAGATGTCCCTTGGATGCTATTTAAAGGGGATACTCAGATGGTGAGTCAGTCATGGACAAGAGACTAAAGACAAATGGTCCTACACAATCCATGTAGCAGCATGAGCAGGCATCGTGTGGGCCAATTCCAGCTCTACTTCCTGGGGACCCAGGCTTACTTCTCAAGATCTCAAACTCCTGATAAACATGGACCTAACCAAGGCCTGGGCAGAAGGAAGTTGTCATTTATATACCTAGCCAACATGTGGGGAACCCACTCTCAAATCTTTACTTCTGGAGGTTTTGAATGGGGAAGGTTTCCTCAGAAATGCCCTAGTAAGAGTGGTAAGGGTAAGTCCCCATCTCCCCAAAGAGTAAACCTGTAATTCTAATTTTAGGTTTGTTCATGCAGAATTCTAGCCCACCTGTCTTTGGCCATGAGGACTATACCTACCTCAAGGGCCAGGTAACCCCTGAGTCCACCAGCCTGGCCAGAAGTCACCCGTTACACATGCCTTCCCTTGTGTACATGAAGTGACAGTCATTTTTTACTCCCCATACTCAGAAGTCTTTTGTAGCCCTAGAAGTGTTTGAGAGGAATCCCAATTTACCCAAATTCCGAAGTTTCGAAGCAGCCTCGGAGCATTGGCATGCCACCACCTGCCCCCTTGTAGACCCTGAACCACACAAATAAACATAGCTCTCAACACACCCTGCTCTGTTCCTTCAGCAAAGACACACACACACACACACACACACACACACACACACACAATCTGATCTGCAACGGGAAAGATGAACAGTTAGGAAATCCCCTGGCTCTTGGTATGCTGGTGGCTCTGTGGCCAGAAGTATACTGTGAGAAATGCTTCCAACAGTTCCAAACAGTCAGTCCCTCTTTTGTTTCACGGCTAAGAGAGGAAAGGGGGAAGCGGGAGGCCATGAAGAACCAGTGTTCCCACCCACCAGTGTCCCCCTTGCAACCATGCCTTCCCTCCCCCCACCCCCACCCCTACTACCCCCAACCCAGGAAGATTCTTGACTCCAGCTTGTATACCCTCCTTGGAAAGAGAAAAGGGGAGAGGAAGTTGAGGAGGGGCAAAGCAGCTTTGAAAGGAGTTCCAGCTTAGAAGGTCTAAGCCAGGCCAACCATGTCCCCTGTTGCTGCATAAGCATGAGGCAAAGAGGAGGGATATCGTCACCCTAAACTCTTACCTCTCCCCCAAATATCCAACCTCTGAGAGGGAGAATGGAACAGAGGGGACCTTCATCCCATCCTTCTGCAATGCCTAGGAGCAGCCCTTTTGAGCTCAGTCCCACCCGTCCTGGGAATCACTTCCAGATCCTCCCAAACCAGCCAAGAAACTGGCTTCTTTAGGGATTGATTTCATAAAGAAATGCTAGGGGAAAAAATGTAATCAAAACACACTGCCAAACACATTCATGGGGAAGATGGGTTTCTCTTGAGGCAGGAAATCCACCAGGACAGACTAAAACAAAGCAAGACACCAACTCCCCATCCACTGGCCCAGAATGGCCTGGGAGTCTCAACCCTTCATGCTAATCTGAAGTTCCACTACCAACAACAGCACACCTACCTATCCCTAACAGAGACCTTAAATAAACACACTGAAGGGGAGATCCCACCAAGCATAAGTCCTAATGGGGGAGGGAGGGGCACAATAGGTGTAACTTCATTTGGGTGGCCCTAGGAAGGTCGCCAGGGATGGAAAAACACAGATGATTCTTTTTTAAAGCAGCCAGGTGATGCTGTAAGCAGGAACTCCACCCTGTGTGGCATGATGGTGCACCCACCTGTGTCTCTGGTCCTTTTCCCTATAGACTACCAGCCTCCTACCCCACCACCGACCACTGGCTTACACCGCTATCAGTTCTTCGTCTATCTTCAGGGAGACAGGGTCATCTCCATCCCCACCAAAGAGAATAGAAACCGAGGTGAGCCCGTCTGCACCTTCGCACCAAAGCTAGGTTGGATTCTGGGGCAAAACTAAAGTTGTGTGTCTTTACGGGAAAGCCTGAACTCCCATTTCCAACCAAGAGCCTTGAAGGTTGGGGGGGTCAAAGGGCAGTATGTCTTGAGGGTGAATTGATTGGGATGAATGTCCTAAAGGAGGTGTTGGCTTCAGATGTGGTCTCCCAGAAGTAAACACATCAGCCAAGGAGTGCCCCCCAAAACTTTACATGGCATGTACGGGCAACTACCCTACAACACCTCAGCAGGTAATTGTGCCCTATAATTGAGGCCAATCTGGGCAAGAGTACCCTGGAATGCCACCCTGCTGGTCTGTCTTCATTAGTGGTTAATTGCCTGGTCTGCCTTGCCATCTCAGTGATGGGGCAAAGATGTCCCCAGCCACGCCCCTTCCCCAGCTTCTCTGAGCAATTCTCCTCAGACCCAGGAGAGGACACATTTCCACAGCCTTCCTTCCCATGGCTAACCTGCCCGTTTGACCTCAGTCATCACACCAATGGAGCTCAGAAGCTTCCCAGACAGACTGCAAGGAGCTCACTTGTAAGCCTCAGATTTCTCTTTGAGGAACGGGGAAATACAGTGACCGCTGGGTACTCTGTCACCTTCCAGGTTTCGGAAGAGGGAAGGTCCTGCAGAAGTCACAGGGGACAGTGTAAGGATCCATAAACACACATGGCCCAGGCTGTACAAAGATGAGTGGGAAGGCAAACGTGGGCAGCCCTTTCCTCTCCCCCAGTGACCCCAACTAACTTCCACCCACTGGGAAACCAGCACAGGTATTGTCCCATACCCTGTGCCTGAGGCTCCAGAGGTAGGAGCTGAAGCCCAGAATGGGACTGGCAGGCTGGTGGAGCCCTTTAGATGTGTGCTGAGCAGGGGCCATCAATCACAAAGGACTTGGCCCCTGGAGCCAAGACAGCACTACTTTTCCACAACATGCGAGTCTGTTTAAACAGCTCTGTCAAGGACACACTTTTAAATCTGCGTACCAAGCAGGAAGAAAGGAAAAAAAAAAAAAGAATGTGTCTTGACCAGACCAAAAGAAGTCTCATGTTTCCCCCAGCTTCCTGAGTACCCGTCTCACCAAAATGGTAGGAAGCCACCAAGGCTCTGTAACTGCAAGGTGCCAGGAGCTAACGCCCTCTGCACACTTCCCACTCATTCTGTGTGATTCTCGTAAGGTAAGGCAGTGCCTCAGCACGCTACCTTAGACTCCAGGAGCCCAACACCAGTGCCTTAACCAGGAAAACGCTCTGAGCAGGCTCAACAGGATGGAAGTGAAGGACAGCATGACAGAATGCCAGGAAGAACAGCGACGATGGGGGCAGGAGGGGAAGGGATAGGACTTAGCCTAACATCCATGAAACACAGTGGTTCAAGTGCTCGGCAGAGACTGCCTCCTAGGACAGACAGCAAGGCAAGAAAACTGCACATCTATGAGGCTGAAAGCATTGTTAATCGCTCTGGATCTTTACCAGAATCAGCATTCCTTACATACACTCACGCTTGCTCCTCACATGCATCTGAGCAGAATAGGTTCCTGTAGTTTTCTTAGCTACCAAAGGTTCTGGTCCTACCATGCGGGTACCTTTCATGTGCCTAGCCTTGTGCCAAGAGAAAACAGTCCTAGATCCCACAGGATTTTCCCTGCCCTCAAGGAGTTGACAGTCTAGTTTGGAACTGATTAAATAAGAGCTCAGAACGGCTTATAATTAAGTCCTTAATTGCGTTGTTCTGACTCCGGGGACACAATAATACCATGTGGACTGGGGGTAGATCTCGTCCCTTCCCGGGGTCTCTTTCTCTCCAGAACAGCACCCCCCTTCTCCCAGGTAGAGAACAAAGGTGTTTCACTGTGGGGTGAAGAAGCCTTGCTTCCACTTTCTAGCTGGTAATAATCCTCCAGAAAGATGAGGTGCTCAGAGGTGCTCACTGGCATCCAACCTACCGACATCTTGCCCTGGGGCTTCATGGAGGAGTGGGGTATAGATTGGGCCCTGCAGAAGATCTGAACTCTTGAGTGAAGGAAGACGGAGCTTGTGGTCATGGAAACCAGAGATGCAAAGTTGGCCATTTGTTGTTGTTGTTGTTTTCAAGTGAGAAAACAGGAAGCAAGCTGGGAGGCAGAGGCAGGTGGATCTCTGAGTTCGAGGCCAGCCTGGTCTACAAAGCAAGTACCAGGACAACCAGGACTTGTCTTAGAAAACCTAATTAATTAATTAAGCTGGTTAATTAATAAAAAAAAGAAAATAGGAAGAAACAGAGGAAAGGTCCACCAGAAATGTGGCGTTCGTGGGTAAATCCCAAGAAGTCAGTAGAAATTGTTTGTGGGAGAGGTAGCACAGGAAAGTGGCTCTCTAGAAACAAGCAATCCAAATCATCAGAGAGAGGGGCAGGAGACCACCAGAGGTATGAAGACATGTAGCAGTAAGAGGCCAGCAGAGATGGACCCAGGGCGATTGCAAAAGCAGAAACTGTTGTGGTCCTTGCGTAACTTAGATGTTGAGAGCCCAGTACACTCTGCACTACCTGACAGCGCTTAGGAACTCACAGAGCCCTAGGCAAAACCAACACTCAGGTCAGGGCATAGGGCTCTGCCAATGAACACAAGCCCCAGGGCTTGCCTTGATCTCGTTTTCTGTCCATAGGACTAGAGCCATGAGAAAGGTAGGTAGGGCTAGAAGCAGATGCTGTGTGTGCTCCCCCCACTCCCCGCCGCAGGGTGAACAGGCAGGAACAGCTTCTATAGGCTGAAGGGGAAAGGTGAAGCTAGCTCTAGGAGTTAGGCAAAGGGACATCTAAGAAGACAGCTGGCTGAGTCAATGAGCTAGACAATTAGAAGAAGCATTTGCAAAGTCATTTTGAAACTCAAGTAACCGAAAGGTCCCCAGTGTGAAGCCGGGTACAGTTCACTTAAAAAATAAATAAATAAATAAATAAAAGTAGAGCCAATTGTGTTCTATTCCTACTCAGGGCCTGGTCCTCTTGGGGACTCATTTGGAAGTGACAGGCTGAATGTGGCAGTGGGTTGCCACTGAACCTGCCATGACTGGTAACAAGTGGCAGGTGGCATTGTTCAAAGCAAAGAGGGTGAAACCCTTCTCAGGATTCTGCTCTGTCTAGTGACTCAGGACAAATACGTGTCCTCAGAGAATAAGGACATCTCGACATTCAAGCTCTCTCGATTATCGTGTGACCTGGCACCTCACACCCCTACACCTCGATTCCTATCTCATCAAAATGGGATGGATTATCCTCCAGTGGAATGACCTGGAAATCCTGATTTCCTGTGCTCTTCTCTCCTGAGTTCTGCCACACAAATGGGAGTGTTGACCAGACTTGACTGAAGGGGCCAACTCCAGACATTTCTAAGTGGGGTTTCCACAAGGAGGATCCAGAGGGATTCAAGCTACCTGATCTGCTTAGGAAGTTCTGTGATACCGTGGTGCCACTCCTGCATCCCCTCTTGTTGTGACTGCCCAGTGCCCCCCACACTCCCAGGACAATGCCTCATGCTAAGTTGTGCACAACAGCGTGCCCAGTGCCGACAGGACAAAAGAGAACTGTCAGTCTCTGTTCCCTTGGATGTGTGTGTCGCCCTGGTGTAGCCTGAGAACTGGAGCACACAGAATACTTTGAAGAAGGTATGCGAATACATCAAGTATCCTTAGGCCCCCTGAAGCTACTACCTCTGACAAGGGCGGGTCGTTTTTCACTGACATCATCCCAAAGGACACGCTTTGCCCTGACTTGGAGCTCGAGGTGACTCTAGCCAAGGATGTAATGGACTTTCACTCTCTCCATCCCAGTGGACTGTCCTGTCCTACATATCTACCCACAAACGCACACACGCATGCACCCTAAACGTAGCCTCAGCTGATCTGTGGTTCTCCATGGTCTCCCCACACATTTTTTCTAGCAGCAGCCTTAGCCACTTCTATACACTAGAGGAACCAACTGATCCCAAAGCAGTCCCCACCCCAACCCCACGCCCCACAACACACAGATTCCTAGGAGCCCCACATAGTACCCATCCCTGTCTGCCAATCTAGATGGGCCAGCTCCCCTCCCCCTACCTGGACTGTTCCTCAGCGTGCCCCAAAGTAATCCAGGGTTGTCTCCCCTCAGCTGAGCCTTGCCTCCACTCTCCTGCCAGTGTCCCCTCACTATGTCAGCTCTCCTAGTGTTCCGTTGCACCCAAGCATCTGCCTGGGTCTCTTCAGTGTTAGTAAATACGGCTCTGCTCACATCCGTCCTGCTTCCATCATGACACTAGAGATTCCTTGAGAGATTCCTTCCTTTGATCATCTGTCACTTCTCCAAGCCTACTGTGGCCTCTCAGTCAACATGTGTGCGTGTGTGTGTGTGTATGTGTGATACACCCACAGATACACTTTTACAAGCCATTCACAGACAGATCTGCATGGCCTCACACCCCCACGTTCACATACACACCCTGTCAACTCCTTCAACACCTGAGGAGGCACTGTCTCTGTGAGTACTTATGCCCTCTACATCCACATCCGCCCCCATCCAACCCCAGGTCAGCAGGCTGCCTCTCTGCCAGCTGCCCTGTATTCTGTGACATTTTCCTTTGCCCCACCGTGTCAGGAGGTGGGATAGTGTCTGACATCCCCTTGAACGACTAAGGAAAATTGAAGTCCGTGATAAAAGATCCACAGCTAACAGCAGGCCAACCTTCTCCTGGCAGATGGCTCTTGACACTGGCACCAACACACTCAACACTGCGCTCTCCCCTCCAGATCGCCAGACTTCAGGGCACTGGTGCAGGGACACACAGGAAGCAACTGTATCTTGTCCTGAGCCCAAAAGGGTGACATCTTACACAAAATCACCTTCTTGCCTTTGACTAAGCGTCAAACTCCTAAAGAACTATAGTCTGCACTATGCTACATCTAAGCCACTGGCCCACAGCTGTCACAAGCCACACAAATCCTCCTCGTGTGGGGGGGTACATAGAGGACAGCAGAGGAAGGACTTGGCAGTCATTTGGTAGTAGCAACACCTGGCTGGGACTTGTGGCATATCTGTGGGTTTCAAGATCTATGTTCTATGATATGACAGACGGCATTGCCACCACATGCTCCAGAAACCACTCAAAGGCCACAAGTCCAGGATGGGGCCACCGTGAAAGTTACCACCCCAGGGACCTTCAGTGGGAAAGCTCACATGTTGCAAAGTGGGATGAAAATGGCAAGCAGGAATGGTTAAGGTCTGAAGCTAAACAGCTGTAAAGAACTCCCCAGCACACAGGCATCTGGGTTCCAGGGTCAATGAGGAGGAACAGGCATGGGCCTGCCATACAATGGCTTCTAAGTCTTGCTTTATGGGTCTGAACACCTGTGGAGCTCTCTGGGTGAATGAGACGAGGCCATTGTGGGGCCACAGGCCTTAGGGCAACAGAGCCCCAAAGCAAAAGCGGTGGTGGCATTCAAGGCTAGGAGGGACCCCATTTTGCCTGTCGGCAAAAAGCCAAAGCTCAGAGGAAGTTGGGGAGTATGAAGGGAAGAGGCTCAAGAGAAAGGGAGGTCATATCTGGAGAACAGCCCCACCTTCTAACTACTACCCTCCAGCACATATACACAGACAGACACAAACACACATACCGGGGCGGACCCACTACAAACCAGCTCAACCCAACCCTCCCATGACCTCCCACAGTGGTTCACCTGGCCTGGCCCCAGAATCCCCCAGGGCCTAGTCCCTGATCACATCCCACTGTGGATTTGTGTGGCAGACAGCTAGCTCTCTTTTGCCTCCGTAGGTCACCACCCACCTGGCAGAGCTTGGTACCTCTGGGATCCTGGCAGGCACCCAGCTGGGAACATCCTAGGCAGAACACAATCAGGCACCCTGTCCAGGAACTACCTGAAATTTCTGTAGGCTGAAGGTAGATCCCTTGGAGAAATGTGTGCTAATCAGGCTAAACATTGGCCATTCAAAGCAAAAGACGACACGTAGATCATGGAGAACCCACAGGTAACTCCCAAATTCCAGTCAGCCATTTCTACCACCAAATACGGGAACTGGTGAGGGCTAATCTGGCCACTGAATTCCTTCATCTCACTCCCTTCTCCATCTCCCCTTGGCTACAAGATGGAAAGAGGCCCCAGTGCCCCCTGGCTGAACAATGAGAAATCCCCTCATTCTCCAGCTCTCCTGGGTTCTCTTCTACAGAGTTTAGAGACAGCTTCTCACAGCAATGGGCCCTGCCCAGCCTCCCTCCTGCCCATATGGACCAAAGTCCCGGGTCCCAATGGTCCCTCTATCCCAAAGCCCCTCAAGCCAGCGGGATCAGCCACTCAGCAAATACACTTCTCCAGAAGCAATTGGATGTGATGGAACAAGGGCTTTTCAGATCCCGGGCAAAAGTCTCTGGATGTCATTTAACGGCACAAAAAAATAAAAGGCTCAGGCCTCCCGCCTACCACCGCCAGGACATCATTAATCTCTGTGGAAGACATCAGCACTTCTAGCGATGCGTCCAGCCCTGGCGAGCCAAACAAATTACAGACCTGAGCCAGGCTCTCCATAGGGTAGTTATTAGGTCGGACTTGAATTTGTGTTGTTTTCTTCAGAGCCCCCATCCCCTGCTGTCCCAAGAGAGAGAGTAGAGCAAGGCCAAGGCCAGGGAAGGGGCTAGACACCTTGGTTAGATACAAGCCGCTTGCCTTGGGGCTCGGGCAGCTAAGAGCCAGGTGCCTAGGTCCCTGTATGGACTGACTGGAACAGGAGGCCAAAGTCAACAGCTAAGAACCTTGTCTTTCATTCTCTGCCTTACCTGAGTGGGAGCTGCCTCCCTCGGCCTCCTAACCCCACATCCCAAAGCTGAAAGGACCAAATGGAAAGCCAGATGAAAACCGTCTCTCATCAGAACATGGCTAGGCAGCACCGACCTATGATGGCTGGAAATCTGAGAGTGGGCTTGCTGCAGGGACGGTGAGCATCAGTCAGGAGTCGGCTACAAAGCTGTGCTACTGGACAAGGCCTCCCTGACCAAGACTGATTTAATGCAATGTTAATGAGGTGATAACAGAGATTCAGTGAGGTCAGGAATGAAGCTAGAGAAAGAGATGAAGCAGATCTCGCCACCCATGCCTGGGAGAGGCCCAGGGAGGCCCTGCCAGTCTTACATAAATGGGGCAAGCACTGAGATTCTCTTCACTCAGGGTGGACAAACTCTAGGAGGTGAACTGCCCATCTTAGTCCTCTGAAGCCTGCAGATGATATGCGCGCTCACAGCTGCCACTTCCAAACTGCAAAAGCCAGCTGCACAGTTTCAGGACCCAGAATGGAGAAAGTGACCTTCAACATCTACCACCAAGGCCATTCCAAACCTGCAAGCCATTGTATTCCCTGGGAGTGAAACTCAGAGGACTAGTCCCTCTCCTGGATGCTGAAGAGAGGATCCTTCAACTTTCCTAACCTTGATGCCTAGTGTGAGGTCAGGCATCGAGTGTGGTTCAGACCTCCAGGCTTTAGTTAGCGTTCCTCGTGCTCCCTGCCCTGCCCTGCCTGCCCCCCAGACTCCTTCCACAACCAAGTTAATATCAGCACCTTGGCCAACCTCTTCTCCATCAGCTCTTAGCAGAAGCAGTGGCCTCTCCACAAAGCTGCTACAGCCGCTTCTGTGGGATGAAAGGAGTTGTCCTAGGGTTGTGCAGAGACCAAACTGCATGTGATCTGTGTGGCTCTGTGGCAGGAGTACCAGCCTCTGAGCGCTTCCCTCCAGGCAGCTCAGGATATAAACACCAGAGGCCGCACTCACCACCCTGCCCTGTCCCTAGAAGAATCCTGAGGGCTACAGGGTAGTGGCCCCGCCCTCTTCCTGCAGCTCCGAGACAGAGCAGTGCCCTACAGGAAGGGGCTTTCCTCTGAGCAGTGACCACAGAAGCCACAGCTCTCCATTTCTCTCCACATGCCCCCGAGGGCCTGACTCACCCCTCTTCCTTCTAGAGCTTGCTCTGGGTCAGTTCCTCCTGCCCTCTGTGGCAGGAAACAAGTGGGGGGTGTGCAAGGGGTCCCTGCTGAGCCAAAGGAAGAGACAGCAGGAGACTGGCCCAGGTCCTGGCTTTGTGGAGCTGCTGCCCAAGCTGCTGAGAGCCACAGGGTTGCTAGAAATATGGCCACAAAGGACCTAACTACCACAGGACACTCTGAGCTCACACAAAAGACAGCTCCTCATCAGGGGAGCCAGGCCTCTCTTGGGGACATAGGGGATTTCTTTCCACCAGCTTGCTCTGATCTCGTGATGGGTTTCAATTCCCTCATTGCCACCTAGACTCCTTCCTGTCATATTCAGTGAGGAAAGGAGAGAGCCACCTTGTCCCCTCATACCTGACACACACTACTTAACCCAAGATCCCTTCTCCAGCACACATGCGCACACGCGCGCGCGCGCACACACACACACACACACACACACACACACACACACACAGTGGTGGTGGAGGAGGCATGCATGCCCATGCACACAGAGACACACCGGCAAGTGCTTTCCAAGGGTCAGATTACCAAAATTTCTTTCCAGCCAGCCTGGCCCCTGGGGTACAGGGGTTCTTTCCAGGCACAATGTGCACAAAAGAACAGTGACACAAAGCCGCACCATGGAATTGCCCAGTTCAGTCAGAACCCATCTATGGGCCAAGCCAGCAGGCAGCGATCTCAGCCACCTTTCCAAGACAGTCAAATGAGCCCTAACTCTTCAGCCCTTGAGACCCAGTCAAACACGCAGTTACTGAGTGGGGCTGAAGGAACCTTGCAAGGCTTTGTATCCCCATTCTGGCACCCCAGCCTACCCCTCCCATCTGTGAGCCGAAATAATCACAGTCCTCCCCGTGAGAAGTGACATGAAGTGATGTATGTGCTTCTCCTGTGTTAACGCCTGGCTCCTAGGAACACTACAAGGGTGCGCTCTTATCGTCACTGTTTGCATCATAGCTTTGGGGAGCTGGTATTATACAAGTGTTCTGGTCCTCCAGAAGATCTCTGAAACATGAACCTTACCTGGCAGGGAGGGGAGGTAAGCTGAAAAAGAAACCTGTGTGCACTTCATCTCATCCTCATTATAAAAGCGGTTGTGGATATAACTGGGGAGCACCAGTGGCCTATGGCTCTAAGGTGAGGCTGTGCAGGGACTTCCAGGCTGACAGCCTCACGTTGGCAGTCTTCCATCTGGATCTCAGTGACACCTGGTCTCCACACACCATGGCATATTGGCCGCTGCCTGTCTGTACTCTGGACGAGGCCTTCTTTGGGTGTTCTCCCACCCAAGAAAGATTTCTTGAGTTAGCCTCTAACCCTAAAAGAATCAAACACTGTAGGGCACACGTGAATCACAGTTATCCAGATAAACAGGAAAAGAAAAAAAAATTAGTGGAAGTACACTCCATGAAGCAGGTGGAGGTGGCATACAGCAAATGACTTGTTACCTGGAGTTCAAACCTACCCGCTTGTGGGGCTGTACACAGGACCCCTTCACTCTCATCTTGGGACTCCAGGGGAGAAACCTGTAAGAACGGCCTTAGGTTCTTGCTAATCTCAGCCCCAGCAGCTAGGGCGAGTGGGTGCGATAAACAGTATCCACGCCTCTGCCAACTCAAAAGTCAGAAGATCTTCAAGATGAGGGGGTGGGAAGCTCAACAGTCACTGATGACACTCTCTACTTGGGGTGAGAAGGCAGCAATGTATATTAAATAAAAGGCCCTGGGGAAGGAAGCCCAAGGTGGGCCATGTCACCATCACCCTCTAGCAAGCAGGCATCTAACTCTGTCACATGTTAGGGGCTCTCCAAACATTCATACCCTCCTAAGGCTAGAGCCCAGAAGATTCCTCAGGCAGTACGTACTCCCTAGCTCAGTGGCCAAGGGTACATCTGTCCACTCAGACCTGAGCTCCCCGTCAAGCCATCTCAAGTCCGTGGTTATCTCTAACTGTCTCTCTGTGGTCTGTCTGCCTTTTCAGGCGCTTGGAAACTGCAGAAGTTTCTGCAGGACCACAAGCTGCAGAATCACGAAACAAGCACCCAATTCATGACTGAACATGATGGGGAGTGGACATCACTGGATTTTAGAATGAACGAGGTCAAAGGCAAGTTCAGTGAAAGATAGAGCTGTCCACTGAGCTGCAAACTTTACCTTCCGGGTGTGTGCCCATGTCATGTGGTCCACTATAGACGGTCTGGAGACAGAATCTCCTCTTGGTATCTTCTAAATAAAAATAAAAAACAACAACAACAAAAAAAACCAAAAAACACAAAGAAAGGAAAGAAAAACAAAGTTACCCATGGCTTAGCAATTTGCTTCCTAACCTGTATTCCTTTAAAAATCAACAAGGGAAGGGCTGAGGAGATGGCTCGGTCAATAAAGAGCTTGCCTTGCAAGCATTAGGAACTGTGTTGGGATATCCAGAACCCATGTAAAAAGCTCAGTAAGGGGAAAATGGAAATCAGAGGCCAACAGGTTCCCCAGAGCTCACCAGCCAATAGCCTAGACTACTTGGCCAATATCCGGGTCAATAAGAGACTGTCTTAGTTGGGCAGTAGTGGCCCATACCTTTCTTTAACTGCCAAGAGGCAGAGGCGAGCAAATCTCTAGGACAGCCTTGTCTACAGAGTGAGTTCCAGGAAAGCCAGCCAAGGCTACACAGGAAAACCTATCTCAAAAAACCAGGTGGCTGGGGGCTGGAGAGATGGCTCAGTGGCTGTTCTCCCAGAGGTCCTGAGTTCAATTCCCAGCAACCACATGGTGGCCCACAACCACCTGTAATGAGATCTGGTGCCCTTCTCTGGCGTGTGGGCATACATGGAGACAGAATGTTGTATACATAATAAATAAATCTTAAAAAAAAAAAAAACAGGTGGCGGGGCAGGGGGCGGGGGGGAAACAGAGAGGAGGAGACAGAGAGGGACCCTGTCTTAAACAAAATGTTGACTGTTCCTGAGGAACAACAATACTTGAGATTTTCCTCTGACCTCACATTCACGCACAAACACATGGGTGTATGCACACACACCCACGTGAACATGCACACACAGAAGGAGGAGGAAGAAGAAGAAAGGGGGATAGGAGGGAAAGGAGAGAAGAAAAGAAAATCAGTGAGGAGGACTGGACCAGTGTCTAAGACCTAGGTCTGAGGATCCCTTACAAATGCAAGGGAATCAGGCTGGCGGGCAGGAGACCTGGTCCCAGGGCCTGAGCTGCCAAATCATGGGTCCTCCCTAAAATCCCACCTCCCCAGCTACGGCAGTGAGGAAGGAAGAAGCGGTAGTGGAAACTGGGGTTTTGATCATGGACCTTTCCCACTCCAGCAGCCAACAACCTTCATTTAGGAAATTTGGGTTCCATGCTAGATCCAGGGCAGACAGAGAGAGGTGCTACTCTTGTGGAGCTTAGCAGTCTGGAGTGGGGGGGGGGGTTAATCATCAGACGGTAGCAATCAAGTTATAGCAAACTACGATAGTGTCATGGGGTTGTAAGAGGGACCTGGTTTCCGGCAAGAGCGCAAGAGGGCCAGGCCTTGTGAAAGAAGTGGTGTTTGAAGCTGGAACTGGAATGTGGGGTAGAGATTGATTCAGTGACTCGAGACGGGGGCAGAGAGCTCCTTAGAGCTTCCCCAAGCTGCTGGCAGGGACATGTGTGGCATCTTCCAGAAAACAAAAGGCCAATAAAGTAGCTGGAATGAAGTATGCAACAAAGACATTGGCCAGATAGGCAGACAAAGGCCAGGCCAGCCCTTACAGACTTGAATCCCTACAAACAGTAAGAAATTATGCAGTGATAAGTAGAGGGAGAAAGACAGGTGACAAAAAATCAGAATGTGCTTTTAAGAATCTCTGAGTAGGCTCCTTGGTGTGCACAGGGAAAGGGTTTTCATCATCCAAGGGCCTTGGATTTTCTTGTATGTTCCTTGGCTTTGCTGCCCAAGGACCCCTGAAAATGTATCTCTGCTCCTCTCGTGTGCAGCAGAAACCATAGCTCCTCAGCTGCTTTACCCCCACCCTAGTCCTCTCTACTCCCTTCAGGATCCCCCTCGATCAGTTTCCCTCCAAGACTTAATAAGATGTGGAGACGTTGGCTGAGACACAGCAGCACTGGTGACTCATGTACAAGATGCTTTGAGATCTCCAGATGAAAGGGACAGGATGAAACTAGGCATGCCCCAAGATGGCTACAAGGGAGAGGGGCCTCAGCTGAACCTTTGCCTTGTGGAACACACTCTTAACTCATTAGTTAATTTTCAGTTTCTGGGATCTGAGGAACACAACGGGGCAGGGTACTGAGTCTGTGACTTGGGAGGATGCTGCCCCTTCCCATTACTAGGTTTAGATCCCTGCCCAAAAGAAGAGGAGTAAATTCTTACATTCTAGTGGCACATCTGATGCTAACCTCCTGCTCCCTCTACCCCACCAGGCAAGCAGAGCTCGTAAGCAGAGTTAAAATAAGAAACAAAAGGAAGTTTCCATTTGCAGTGTCATGGGAGACAGCCACAAAAGGGACTTTTTGGGTTCCATGTTCCCTGGAACCTTCTCTCCATAACCCTTACCATGCCAGGTGCAGAGTGTAATTGGCAGCTCCGATTGGTGCCCAGGACTAGGATAAATAGAAGGTTGGCTTGCTAGAACAATCCCAAATTGAGACATCCTCCCCTCTTCTGCTTTTAATTCCTTGCGGCTAGCGTGTTTATTTTGGGGTAAGGAAAAAAATCGGATGTTTATCCTTCGAGGAAATTATCATCTTGCTTTCTTTCCCTTCTTTTCACCCCTCCTTTCTTTTGCCCAAGAGTTTTAGGCTCGGAGTTCAGCCCCATGAGGGACCCCTACTCTTGAGGTCCTGAAAAGTGAAAGACACAGCTGGCCCCTAGGCTAAAGCCAGTCCTGCCAGAACCATAGGGGAAGGCCTAGAGGTGGAGGGAAAACCTGAAGTCCCGGAGAGCAACCTGTGGGGGCGCCCAATCTTGACTT
This sequence comes from Ondatra zibethicus, assembly GCA_004026605.1. Classification (NCBI taxonomy): domain Eukaryota; kingdom Metazoa; phylum Chordata; class Mammalia; order Rodentia; family Cricetidae; genus Ondatra; species Ondatra zibethicus. The sequence continues at coordinate 117,968 of PVIU01000450.1, forward strand.
TGCTTTTTACCTGCAGAACTCTGTGGGCCTTGCACCCCTTTTCACTAACTTCTCCAAAGGAAAACAAAGGTGTGTAAATTGCCAAGAAATATATTAGGGGACATAATGTGACCCTTTACACACTAAGGAGAACTGACATCATTAAAAACAAATCACCATTGCTGCCATCGTCGTCGACATGAGAGGTTCCTACTGAATACTTGCTGCATACCATACACTACACCAAACACTTTACATGGACCATTTAATTAATCTGTACTCCCTCCCCGATTCACACTGCCGTATTCCCACCCTGATTCACACAGCCATATTCCCACCCTGATTCACAGCCTACTCAGGTCTTCGGACTTGCCCTCTCATTTAATTGATACAACCACCCAGCAGTACAGGTAGTAGCAGACTCATTTTATAGACCAGGAAACAGAGCCCTACTCTCTTGATTCATAAAAAGCAATGGCAGAATATTGTATTAACTTAAAGCCTCTCGCCACAGTATCCAGAGGGAAAGAGAGCTCTAATTTTACTCTCCGGACAATATAAAATAAAGTCTGGGTCTTTGATTCAGTCAGGAGGTTGACTGGACCAAAGGAAAACGGCTGTTAGCCCTCCTGGACCTTTGTGGAGAAGGCTAGGGCCTCAGAGTACTCAAGGCAAACAGGCTGACACAGCCGAAGACCATATCAGCACACCCTACCTGTCAAAGGCCACGATTTTACCTCTTCACCATCAATTAAGTGATATATCTCTTCTGTATTCCCTCTTTACCATCAATTAAGTGATACATCCCTTCTGTATTCCTGCGCACACACCTGTGTGGTAGCTACCTCTAGAAAGGTAGACAAGTGGAAAAGGAGGGAAAGGCACCTAGGAGGACTCAAGAATAGTAGAAATGATAGTGAGGTTAGTGATGGTGGCGAAGGTGATGACAATAATGGTGGTAGTGATGGTGTTGATGATGGTGGTGATGGTGGCCATGTGTCTAGGTGCTAGGGCTAAGTAGCTACAAAATAGAAAGAAGGCCCAGTCCCTTGACCCACCCCAAATTCACATGGATGTCAGCCACATGACAATCTAGTGACCTTAAGCAGCCTAACGGTTTCAAACCTCTGTTTCAGATGCAATCAAGAATATAATGAAAGGGGTGGAGGGAGTAAATGATTTCTTTCTAGGATGGGCTAAATGAGATAGCAGGGCAGATACTGGAACGAAGTGTCTGGCATGCAGGCTGTTTCAGCAAATACATGTTTTCCTCTTCTTCCCTGCCTCCATTTGACCTGCTCTTCACAGCTCAGCTGAAACAAGCAATGAGGCTCAGGCCAAGGAGCCACCTCCTCTCAGACCCATAAAAGCCTCAGCTGCCCAGGGAGAGGACCAACTAGCTCAGGAGCTTGAGCCCCAGCCCAGCATCCCCCTCCCAAACTAAGAAAACATTGGGAGGCTTGGATCAGGAAAGACACCCAGTTCCTTAGCAACTAGCAAGTATTTTCCTGTAAAGATAAAGACCCTTCACTCAGAATACTCCCCCAGCCTCCCCAGGTGTCTGATCCACTTTGAAGGAATGAGGAGTGTAGAGCCACCCGCCTCTAGGACCTTACCTCCACTACTTTAGTGAGCTTGGTAGTACTGAGACAATTCCAGAACACATTTCCTCCTTCTGGTAATTAACTTTTACCTCCGCCTCTCCCACCCCCCAGTAACTGCTAAGAGACACATGAGATGTGTACCTGTACACACACACATGCACGTACACACACGTGGATGCCCTGAGCCCATATTTCCCCTTCTGAGACCAGCAAAGAATCAGGAATAAAAGGAAATAGAGAACGGCACAGCTGCATATGTTCTGTTGTAAAAGAGCTGTTGGTGAGACATTCATCTCTGCCATCCACTGCTCTGTTTGCCTGGGCAAGTCAGCCACCCTCTCTTGACCTCAGTTTCTTCATCTATCCAGTACGTCACTCTGTAAGGTCCCCCCCCACCTCCATATTCTACAACTCTGTAAAATGGTTATTTTTAGAAAGCAGTGGAGAAAACCCCACAACACGGTAGAATGAGCATTTCCATGATTAAGAATGAAAAAAAAAAGCCAAGTGCATGCAGTTACAGAGGCTGGAAGATCCTAGTAGGGTGCTTGGATAAAAGTGAGCTTGCAGATGTTGGGAGCTGATGATCCCGGGGCCACCTACAGGCAACATCTATTTCAGATGCAAGCTAGACAAAACCCAAGCAGGGGGACCGTCATATTCATTCCAGAAGACCCAAGGGAATACACGGAATCATGAACTAGAATCCTAAGTCAGGAGCAATGGGTTAAAAGGAAAGAGACAGAGGCCATCAGAAAGGGACCCAGTTGCCCTGGGTTCCCACTTTCAGGTCCAGTCTCATGATAAAAGCAGGTAAGCACACTTCCTGTAGGGCCTGAGTAGCAGCCTGCGAGCCTATATGCTCTCTGCTTCCCCAGACCCCTTCCCACCCACAGGAACAGAGACAGTCTTGCATGTGTCCTAGGGAAATCCACCATGTATGGGTGGCAAAGTCGCTGCCCTAGCTCAGCTGTGTGATTGTGAATCCTATCAAGAGTTGAGTCTCAGAAGAGAGCAGTCAGAAGACAAACTCACGAGAGAGGGGCACGCACGCAGGGAGGGGGTGCTGTAGTCTATAGGGGTGGAAAAGGAGACCTGAGAAGACAGGGTGGAGATGAAGGCACCTATGAGCACCAGTAGTAGCTCATCCCTGACTGGTGCTGCAACAGGCTTAGTACAATTTGTCAGCCTGCCCTCCAAGCCTGGCTCCACACAGAAATAACATCTACAGCAGCATCTACAACCTTCCTAACACTGTGACCCCTTAATACAATCCCTTGTGTTATGGTGACCCCTAACCATATATAGATTCTTGTTGCCACTTCATAACTGTAATTGTGCTACTGTTATGAATCATAATGTAAATAGCTGATATGTAGGCTGTTTGATTTGCGACCCACAGGTTGAGAACCACTGATCTACAGCCTACCTCTGCCCACAGGGACACTGGCCACAGCTGTCAGCAAACCAAGAGTCTTCTGGCTTCTTGACGGCCATGTCCTGCCCATCCACACATAGGCAAGCACAAACATACACATTTAAAACACACCTCGACTGGATGCAACCTGCACACACATACCGTCAACACAGCAACCCACACAGAATCACGCAGTGCACGCACCCGATAGACACTACGGAGCATCGACTCTGCCAACCTCTTTCTAGACATCCCAGACGGGTTGCCTTTGTGATTACACTGTTGAACCTTAGCACACTCTCCCTCACAGCCTGATCGCACATCAGCCCACCACTAACACAGAGGAGATGGAGGACCAGACGTGACCTAACCACACATCTCTCTTTGCAATCACCTGCTGCTGCAAGTGGAGTTTTGATGACTGCAGTGCAGGTTTCTTGTGTGTGACTGGGGAAGGAAGGTGGGGGAGGCGCTCGCAGAAGGGAACCAGGCCTTCCCTTAAAGTTCACGAGGAAGGCGTCCAGACGCATGCCCATCCTTCCAGCAGCCCTACCTCTGGCCCCTTGCCTGTGTACTGCCCAGCCAGGGAAAGGAGAAGCCAAAAGTGGCCAGACTGAGTTGCTAAATTGGACCTTGGCAGAGAAGGGGAAACGCGTCAGTTCCCTGGGGAAGTGGCCTAGCCCAGGGCAGCCACAGGCCCCTGGGCTTCTACTCCGATGGAACAAAAGTTGCTCAAATAGATCTGATGCTTTGTTTTTGAGCCTAAAATACCCTGCGGTGGCAGCCGGAAGTGTGACCACGGGAGGGAAGTAGGGCAATGGGGAAGCATTTGTTTGAGTTTTCCATCATGGCCACTTTTTCTTTCATTTGGGGTCTAGAGGAAGTTTCTCCACCTTCCCCCCCACCTCCCAATTAACAAAAAAAAAAAAAAACAAAAAAAAAAAACAGTTTGTGCAAGAGGGAAGTGTGAGCCCAAGATTTGGGGCTTGGGCATCCAAAGCCACCATCACCAGTGATCTGCTACCCCCTTCTCCCCTCCCCCTCCAGCCTAAGAAAGACTATTAAAATGACCCTGTACTCACAACACCGTCAGATAGCCATCTGGTGGTAGAGCAAGAAGCTAATCCAGAGGAAAAGGGGTTGACACCTGGGGCAGGGACCAAGCAACAACTGCTTTCAAGATCTGACTGTCCCTAACGTACTTTGGTGTGATTTTTTTTTTAATTGTGTGTGCACACACGCACGCACACACGCTGTGGTACCTACGAGCAGGGACAACTTTCAACATCAGTTCACTCAGGATCAAACTCAGGCTTCTGGGCTTAGCAGCAGGCATCTCACCTGATGAACCAACCAACTAGTGCCTGATAAGATTAAAAGAAAAATCGCATGGAATTTTTCAGAGCATCTAGTGAGCCAAGACATAACTGCACCAAAACGCTGATCTGTATATTGGAAATCAGTACTTTGATAGGTAAGCCAGCAGAAGACCCAGACCTCCAAAGGCAAGGATCAAAGAGTAACTGCCAGGATAGGCCTCACCCCTCTATACCCCCTCTTCCTAATTGATTTTTATCCATACTCCTTACCACCCAATCACCTGTATTTGTTTACGCTCTCTCTGCCCACCCTGAAGCTTCATGGGACCTTCATTTCTCCACTGCAAAGACCGAGTCTACTTTCATCAATGCCATAGCCCAGTGTGTGAGGGTGCAGTTGGGTACACAGTAAATAATAGCCAAATGTTAGGGGTAGGGTGGGGAAACGATGGGAGAAGAGGCATTAAATTGTTCCATTATCCCCCTGAAAACTTGTTAATTTGAAAAAGAGGGAGAAGGGCTACCAGACACCAGATGCTCCTGCCAGGTACATGGGGATGGTGTTGGGGCCAGGAAGAGATAGGGGTGCAGAATTTACTCTTCTGCCCTTGTGGAGCACGTGTTGAAAGGGTACATTTATCAAGGGATTTCACACATTGGGGTGGGAGGTGGGAAAGCGCCTGGGCAAGGAACCCCTACAACATTCCCGCCAAGGAGGCTAACTGAGGTGTAACCCGTCCCTTGTTCTCCTGTGGATGATATCCAGTAGAGCAGAAACTGGCTGTATGCCCTCCGTGTGAGCACTTGGCGGGTGGGAGAGGGTGCAGATGGCGTCCCTGAGACCGCACAAAGCCTGCGAGTATTGCCCCGGGTACCCGGATAACTGGGTTTGAACTGGTCACAGGAGGTGTGGAGTGGCACCGCTGGCCCGCAGCTGGGGACCTATGAACTCAGACTGCAGTTCAGAGGCTGCTCCTGGCCTCGGTCTCTGGGTGAGATTTACCAGCTTTTAACAACAGCAGGATAATCATGCTAATGAAAAACTCCCTCCGGGCTTGGGGTAGCCAGACTGAGATGAAGAAACCGGGAGGCATTTCGGAGTCGCCAGATGAGTCACTCTGAATGTGCCGGGAGCCCGCCTGCATCTGGGCGCGAAGGACTTCCACGTCCTCTGTCCTCTTCCTCTGCGCTCTAAAGAGACGGCAGCACGAGCTGGGGACTGCAAGGTCCACCCTTGGAACATCCGAGGCCGTGCTCTAGGAAACGAGGCACAACCTGGGCCGATTCTCTTGAGACTGAGCCACCAGCAAACCCAGTAACCCTGCTACCACCTGTGGCGAGGCCTGTGTAGGTCTTCAGTTTCTTCCAGCCTATACACGACCTTGACTTCTCCCCCAACTCTCTTCAGGCTGCCAGGATTTGGAGAGGGCAATGCTCTGATGTGTCCCAAGCTCCCTGAAGATCCCAACTGTGCTGGGGCTCCATTCCTCTTTCCTATAGACTTTCTGCCGGTGCCTCAGTTTCCCTGAGTAGCAGTAGCTCAAGGTTCCCTACACCCCACCCTGCCCCCGGGTGGTGGGAGCATTAATTACAGTTTGTTCCTGGCTTTGAAGATGAAAATGCCAAGGATCATTACCTCTCAATTAACGGGGTTATTACCTCTTGAGATTGTGTCCAATGACTCCTATCCCACCCCACCCTGCCCCCAACTTTGGATCCATAGTGGGTTCCCTGTTGTCCCCCACCTTTCCTGGTTTCACACTGGTAATTAGTCCCCCCCCCCTTCAAAATTAGGACTGGCAGAATATTTAGCATATTCCATCTTGAACGAGGATTTATGGAGTCTTGGATGAGGTGGTTGGTGTGGGTAGGAGGATGGATGGAGTTACAGGCGGTTGTAAGCTCACACTTCTAATCACAGTGCTCAGTAGTAGTTTGCTGAGGCAGGAGGATGAAGAGTTCAAGTCTAACTTGGGCTACACAATGAGACCCTGCCTCAAGCCCTCTCCTCCCAAATATTTCCTTGGTGGTCTCCAGTCCTACAAAGACATTAAACCCACGCCTGAACTGCTCACAGAGTAGGGCACTAATCCCACCAAGAGTTCTGAGCTCTAGAGAGTCATTAACTGCTTCCCTAAGCCCACTTGACTGGAAGCATGGGGCGTGTGGGGGGTGGGGGAGAGACAAAGATAATGCTTCCCAATCCTCTCTGGGATGGAAGAAACCAAAGGGATAACAGTTTGGGGCTGAGGCTGAGACCAGGGCTCCAAGCCTACAACCTTCTCTAAAACCTCGAGTTTTCCTCATGAGGGTTTCAAAGGGAAAGAGTCAGCGCCTGCCTATGAATAAAGCCTGTCCCGCAAAAGCTGGTATTCTGCCAGCCACAGAGGTAGATAAGAGCTTCCCCATGGTCCTTCCCACTTTCTTTTCTATCTCCTTTCTCTCCCCAGCTGCATTCTCCACTGCCCCTCCCCCCCACACACACTCACACCTTTTCTGCTTCATTTCGAATCATGAAGTTCCTCTTTCCAAAAAGCGCCATCCCCTGAGAGCCCTTTCTGCAGAGACACCATCCCTCTCAACTGAGAAGGGGTTACCCCACAGCAGGTCCCAGGGGAGAGGCAGGCCCTTAGAGCACATGACTCCCTTTACCTTCTATGAGAACCTGAGCTAAGACAACAAAGTTCCCATTACAAGCCCTCATCCCTAGACCCACTCCCCCCACCAATACACACACCCTACCCTTGCCCCAAGAACTCAGCTCCTCCTTCTAGAACCTTTAACTGTAACTAGGAACTTCAATACATTCCTCCCACACCTGCCTACAATAGTCAGAAACCCAGAGAGCTGAGAAAGGGGACTTGGCTCATTAATTCTCTTTCCCTCTCCCCTCACTAGGCCCCAGCGTTAGAAATTCATTCAGAAACCCATGAGTTGACAAAACTTGGAGCTGAAATTAAGAGGAAAGGAGGGTTGTCCAGTGCTCGTGAAGCCCATGAATAAGACTGATCATAGCCAAAGTCATACATAGGTAGTTTACCAAGAAAATCAGAACTCTTGATTCCCAGGCCAGAGTTAGTGTTTGACATTTACCTATGATGTACACTTTTCTCAGTTCTGCCTGTTAATATTTCCCTTCCCTCCCTGGCCCAGCTCAGTCCTGAATGCTCAGCCTCTGAATTACCCATGACAATTAATTAGTTCTATAGACTCACTCAGGTCTTGGGAGAGATCTCTAGGATAAACCTCCTTGGGAATTTAGTGGCTACTCCCACGCTCTCCCAGCAAGCAGTACTCTGTAACAAAACATTTTCTCTTTGGTTATCAGTCACCCTGAAATTACCTAAAGTGTGATCCCAAATATCCTGTTTCAGCATGATGAGAATAAGTTCATTTGAATTTAGACCAATAGATTTTAAAAGTATGTCTGGCTGGGGAAATGACTCCATTGATAAAATACCTGCCAAGCAAAACAAGAGGATTTGAGATCCCTAGAACTATGTAACAAGCTGGGCATGGCCAAGTAACCGGCTGTAGAGAAGGGATACAGAGATAGGCAGATCCCTGAAGCCCATTGGCCAGTCTAGCCAAATCAATGAGCTGCAGAGAAACTCTAAAGGTGAAAGGACTGGAAAGATGGTTCAGCAGTGTATGGCTCTAGCAGAGGACCTGGGCGTGTTTCCCAGCATCTATATGGCTTAAAATCACCTGTAGCTCCAATTTCCTGGGATCTGATAGTCTCTTCTGATCTCCAAGGATACTTGCAGGAGCATGGTGAATACAAATTCACACAGGTGCATGTGCGCCCACGTGTACACAGAGAGAGAGAGACAGAGACAGAGATAGAGAGACAGACGGATGGACAAACAGATGGAGACAGAAAGAGTCAAAGGGGCAGAGAGAGGGAGAGAAATCTTTTAAAAAATAAAGGTAGGAGCAGTTGCGAAAAGACACTTCAAGTCAACCCTACACACACACACACACACACACACACACACACAGGTGCACATACAAAATACATACATAGAAATTTAAAAACACATACAAGTGAAGTATGTGATTATCCTTGAAGAGGATCCTGTGGCCATTGAAACAGCTTTAGGAAGTAGGGCTTGAGCTCAGAGTAACAGTCTCTCAGGCCTACTACTAGGTTCTGGCAGAAGTTCTAAGAAGTGCAATACTACACCCCTTTACTGGCCCTTGGGCTCCTTCTTTACCACCATGCTTGGTCCAAAGCATGCTGGGATACTACAGTCAAGCCTCTTTCTATTCCTCATTCCCCAGATTTTCAGGTTCAGTGAGAGACCTTGTCTTCAAAAAATAAAGATGGAGGAGATGGAGAGATGCCTCAGTGGTTAATACTGCTCACCACTCCTTCCGAGGGCCTAGTTCCATTACCAGCACCCACGTGGTGGCTCACCACTGCCTGTAGCTCCATCCATCCTCCAACCCACACCAACCACCTCATTTCTTCCCTCTGTTACAGTCACAAAGGGGAAAACAGAGCGAGTCAAAAGCATTCATTTTAGAGTTACATGGTGTGGGTTTAAGAAGATCAGCCACTTTGAGACTGATGAACTTCCAGGGAGCTACTAAGATTCTCCCAACCACATAGATCTTCTCTTAACAGTAAGAAAGAAGAAAGACAGTCCTAAAATCTTCCTCACTCGGCTGTTGTAAAGAAAATGAGAGTGGGGAAAGGGCATAGTGGATAAGAGAACTTATTACTCTCACAGAAGACTGTTTTTTCCCCTAGCACCCACATAGGGGCTAACTTTAGTTCCAAGGAATCTGATCCCCTCTTTTGACCTCCATGGGCACCAGGCACACACACACACACACACACACAGAGGCAATACACTTATACACATAAAAAAATAGAAATCTAAAAAAAAAAAAAAAAAGAAAAACAATATGTATACAAGGCCTGGGCAAAGTAGGCATCACCACGTATCAGCTTCAGCAGCCCAACCTTCTAGAGATATAATCACCCAGAAGCCCCTGCAACAAGGTCCCTATAGGATACCAACACTTTCCTTTTTTGAGCTTCCAGAAAAATTGCACCTAGCCTCTCCTCTGCACTGGCTGTCATTGCCAAAGAAATGGCAATTTCACTAATGAGCAGGAGGACTCCAGTGACCCTCCTAGGTGGCATCCCAAAGTGAAGAACACCTGAAGAACCTCAAGATAACTGACATTCAAGAACAATGCCACCAGGACAGGTCCTCAGCACACATGCTTGGTGTGATTGGAGAAAGCCCAAACTCCCATTTATCATCATGGGTCTGATGCCCTACAACCATTCTAGAAGCATTAGTGAGTACCTCCATGTTCCAGGTGTCATTCTGAGTATTGTGCTTAATATCTTCAGGTTATATTAGTAACTCTTAATGGGTTTTTTTTCTCCAAATTGCTAGGTAGCAGAGCCACTTGTGACGACAGCACACATCAATAATCCCAACACTTGGGAGGTAAGGCGAGTAAGGCCCTTTTCAGCTGACTTCAAAGGGTGATCAGGACCCTTGTCTGCACAGGGCAATGGTGGTGCACGCCTTTAATCCCAGCACCAGGGAGGCAGAGGCAGGCGGATCTCTGAGTTGGAGGCCAACCTGGGCTACAGAGTGAGTTCCAGGACAGCCAGGGCTGTTACACAGAGAAACCCTGTCTCAAAAAACAAAACAAAAACTAACAAACAAAAAGACCCATCTCTGTGAGGCTGATACTGAGAGACAGGAGGATCCCTGGGGCTCACTGTCCAGCCAGTCTCTCTCTCTCTCTCTTTTTTTTTTTTTGGTTTTTGTTTTTCAAGACAGGGTTTCTCTGTAGCTTTTGGAGCCTGTCGTGGAACAATTAGCTCTTGTAGACCAGGCTGGCCTCGAACTCACAAAGATCCACCTGCCTCTGCCTCCTGAGTTCTGGGATTAAAGGCGTGTTCCACCACTGCCTGGAGAGCAAGTCTTGCCCAATCAGTGATATCCAGTTTTAATGAGACCCTAGTTCAAAAAGAATGAGGTGGAGAGCAACTGAGGGACACACATTCATGCACACATGAGCATGCACATGAACACAGACAGATCCATACAATATACACACCAAAAAAGAAGTCACTGGAAAGCTTGAAAGCCAGGGTCTTGATCAGGAGACACAAGTACCCTTACCACTGAGCTGCATCCCCTGCCTTAAGCATTTTCATTTAAAGTACAAATTCCCTTGTGACTGGAACAGAGAGAAGTTCAGCAGTTAAGGAAACTGGCTGCTCTTCCAGAGGACCAGAGTTCGATTCCCAGCTCCCATGGGGAGGCTCACAACTGTCTGCAAACTCCAGTCTCAGGGGACCTGATGGCCTCTTAGGGTCTCTGCACACATACATGCAGGCAAAACACCCATACACAAAAAAACAAATAAATGTAAATGAAAATGCCCTCTAAAACCAGAAAAGCATTAATTCATCGCAGGTTGAATTAATTTTAATGAAGGAAAGGAGAACTCTCAGAAGATAGAAGACTGGTTAATAAAAAGGGAGAACTAAAGTTGAGAGATGCCTGGAACAAAGGACCAAGACAGAATTGTGCCTGTTTCTACAGTGGAATTCCTGAACCACATCTTCTTTATCCTCACCAAAAACAAAGACACCCATTCCCCCTCCGTGGGAGACAGCAGCCTTGGCTCTTTTACACAGGGATGGCCTGCCTGCCTTTCACCAGCTCCAGGGGAGGACGCTCTGAACCAGTGCCTACTCGCTTGCTCGCTCCCAACAACTTCAGGGCTTAGGGTTCAGGTAATTAGGCTCTTGGCAATCTCTCTGGAGCCCGCCAATAAACCTTAAACAAACACCCTCAGCCCCTCTCCAGGAGGGAGAAAGGAAACACACTGGGAGGGAGGGACAATGAGGAAGAGGAAAACCTTTTTTTTTTCTATGCTGAATTCCACCCCTGACAACCAGGGAGCTATAGTAATCTACAAAACCACCATTGTAAATACCCCATGCTCCTCCAGATTCCTGGTTGTGTCTACTGGCACAGAACCATAGCTTCCACCTAACCATCATCATCCAGGGTGACGGAGGGCATCTGTTGGCACCACAACTTGAATAGAAAGTAGTCATTAAGGGCCTATGCTTGTAAGCTCCTTTCATGGAAAAGAAAAGGCCCCAGTATCACCCACCCTCTCCTGGGAGCCACAGCCAAAACTTTTTGTTGTTGTTGTTGTTTTGAAGGCATTCCTAGGTGTTACAGAATGATCCTGGCCTAGTGTCACCACCAGCTGTTTAAGTCTTAATCCAGGTCTTGGCTCCTGCAGAAAGGGGACCATTCCTTAAGCATCCCTATATTGGCACAGCTATCAGGCACCCAAACAGTAATTGCCTTTTCTCTGTAAATAAATAGTATTTCTTGCACATACAAGCTGGAAGGGATGGCTTCCTCCATTAGGCACTTCTTACTAACTGCACTTTCTAAATGCATCTCTGGGACACACAAGGAGTGTGTCCATCATGCAGCAGGATGGGGGGAACATCGTTTAATAGTAATCGCTATTTACTGAGCGCTTGCGAGAGGTCTGGTGTAAGTACTCTATGAAAACTCTGATTTAATTCTTCCTATGAGGCCTATACTGTTACCATAGTCAGCAGATAAGAAGCTCAGTAGTTTGCCTTGTCACAATGAAAGTCTGATAAATAAGTGAACTGAAAGCTTCCATTCAATTAGAAGAACTAGTAGTGAGGAGGCTGACAGCCTTTCCAGTGTTGCCTAATAGGCAACAAGGTCCTGGTGCAAGCCAGGCGGCCTGGCTATGTGCTTTCCCCCTTAGAAGCAACAAACTGTTGCACGCCATCCTTGGTGCAGCATTAGCTGACGCTGGAACCGGAAAGCCTCTGAGAATACCAAATGCTTCCGCCACAGGCCTCTATGGAAAAGGTACAGGGCTCCCAGCTCTTCCTATGGAGAGAGCCCAACAGGTGGAAAATGGGTGATCTCTGGAGTCCTCGCTAGTTGAACTGGGCCGCAGAAGGCCTTCCACTTCCTTCCCACCATCCCCCTCAGGCTGATCTCTGCCTCCCGCGGGGAGACATGGGCACTGCAGTCAATCTTAGACCTGCAGCTTGTTCCAGGGCTGAGAACCTCGCAGCGCGTCCAGGCAGAGGGCAGGAACCCACCGAGACACCCCGTCCCTCCCACCGCAGCCCGCCAACCTCCCCCTTCTCACGCGCAGCAGGAAGCGCTGCAGAGGCGCGCCCAAAGCTTGCGGGTACCCTGGGCGTCCTGTCCCGCCCCAATAGCCTGGCTCTCCAGCTAGAGGCCAGAGCTCCAGGCTAATTTTTCACACACACAACCCCCCGCCAGACCGCCTCCCTAGGTGACGCTATAGTCTGTGCGGTTCCTTTAAAGGCTGCGGGTTCCGTTCTTCTTCCCTTTTCCACTGGATGCCAAAATATGCAAATCCGGGGACCGGAATCTGCAGCCAAATAGAGCAGGAGAAGGGGCGCGGCCGGCGCGTCACCGGATCCGCTCCTTGTATGGCTCTTCCCGGCTTGGCCCGCTGCCCCACGACCCTCCCTGCAGCCGCGGAGGCCCCTCCCGCATCCAACCAGGCTCACACCGCCGCCCACGCCCCTGACCGGCCGCTCCCCCCTCCAGGGATGGAGCCGGGGGCGGGAAGCGCTGCATGCCCTGATTCCGGCCGAAGCCCGGGACCGCTGCAGCACGCAGTCTCCCCGCGCCGCGCGGGCGGAGGAGAACCCGGGGGCGCAGTGCCTCTAGAGCACAGGAATGGGTAGCCTGGAGGGAGAGGCAGCGGGGGTGGCAGAGAGGGGGCTCACGGGCGGCGGGAATCCCTCCTTTCCTAAAAGATAGAGAAGATCCGGGGGAGTCTGGGTCCTTCCCACCCTCTGTTCTCCACCAAACTAAGGGGAGGAGAGAGGGAGTGAGGTTGTCATCCACCCCCACCACAATGCGCAGCTCGGGAGTTCCTCCCACACGTCCCCGGCCCCGCATGGACCTCCCACGGCGTGAGGCCCGGGGATCCTCTCTTCCTCCTTGTCAACACTCCCCCTCCCCCTGAGAGATGCAAGTTACCCCAACCCCGACTCTCCAGCGGGGGACTCGGGATTCACCGCGCCCACGCGGCCAGTGAGGAGGGAATCCTCCCCCGCCAAACCGGTGTGATTCGGGGTCGCGCCTCCAAGCTCCCTCCCTTTCCTCCCCCTCGCTCTCAGCCAGGCTGCGCGCTTCAGGAGCAGGCCTCGGGGAACACATCACCCACCCCCGGGATCCGCTGTCGCTCGGGGAGGTGACAGCACCCCGGGTCGGCACAGGGGCCGCCCTTGACTGCAAGGCACCCTCAAGCAGCGATGAGGACAACCCTTTGGGAGACGAGGAGGGTAGAGACTAGGGGAGATCGCCGTGGCGGATTAGAAACCGTGGGTTTCTCATCTTCCTGCTGTAATTCAGCCGCAAACCCTTCGCGGGCTGCAGTAAACAGCTACTGTGCCCGGGCCTGCTGGGCCCTCCTGCCATCCTGTGGCCAAAGGGGTTTGCTTTAGAACCGTTAGGGAATTTATCTGGGAATTATTTGGTGCACGTGTTTTCTATCCCCTAAACTTCACTCCTTCCTCTTCTCCACCAAAAACTCATGTCTTCGCCCCAAGTGTGGGACTTTTAACCCCCTGCGCAACCAGCTAGTCGGCTACACATTCCCGGGTCACTTTTGCGCACAACTGGGAGTCAGCGCCCGGTCAGGAGCCAAGGGAGGGGCCAGGGCTGTGGGCGGTGAATCAGAATGGTGTAGGCAGGAAAGTTCTAGGTACTAGACTAAAGAACCCTGAGACATTGGAACCCCTTCCCCTAAGGGAAGTACTCCCTTTCTCCACCTGAGTCCAGTCCAGGGTAGGGTGCTGAAGGAAGGGTAGGGTTGGGATGGAGGAACGTGGGTTGAAGCAGTCGCCTCCCCTTTCTTAACAATCTCCAGACTGCTAAGGGACCTGTCGCCTAGAGTATTGAATTCTTTCTTCCTGCTGGGCATGCTGGAGGCCTGTTGCAAACAACTCCACCCCTCACCCCCTAAATGTTGTCTCTAATGCAGACCTCAAATAAAAACCTACATGTTTGGTTACTGGGTTTTTGAATGTGCACTGTGCACCGCGCGCTTTGCATTTTGGCTTCGTCCCTCTTTCCTCTCTCCTCGCGCTCTCTTTCTTTCTAATCTTCTAATTGACTTTTTTTCTTGTTTCTGTCTTTTTTTTTTTTTTTTTAAAGAACGGCGAGCGGTGCGGGCGCTGCACGTTGGCTGCGGCCCGCTTCCTGCTTTCTAATGTTCCATTGTGAGGAGCTTCCATTGTGACGTCGCGCCCCTTCGGCTGGGCTTTGTCTGTCCATATATGGGCAGCTACGTCACGGAGCTTTCCCGGGGCTCAGATAAATAGACTGGTGGAGTTCCCTGGCTGGGAGCTTTTGGGCAGCAGTGAGCTAGCTAGGAAGCGGCGGGGCTGGTGGTGGTGGTAGCAGCGGCAGCAGCAGCGGCAGAGGAGGTGGCGGCGGCAGCAGCGGCGGCGGCGGCGGCTGTGGCAGATCGGGGGGCGGGGGGGTCGGCGGGCGCGTGTCTGTTTGTGAGCTCAATACTGAAGCCGCGTCTGACCCCCTGGAACCTAGATTTCCCCCAGCCCAGCCCCCATCCCACTCCCCGCACACGCCCCACCCCACCCCCACGACCCAGCGTCGCACCGCATCAGCTGAAGCACCCGAAAGGATTACCCTCTTTGCCCCTCTCCCCCCCCAAAAAAGAATAGATCCCCTCCCCTGGCCCACCCCTTCCCCTCTCCCCCCCCTCCGAACTTTCCCTCTCGCATGCTTTTCCCCTGCACCACGGATTGCCTCTCGGATGCCGCTAGCCTGGAAGCTGCGTTAGGAACAGGCGGCGGCGGTGGCGGCGGCGACGGTGGCGGCGGTAGCTCGGGACTGCTATGACCGGCAAACTCGCCGAGAAGCTGCCGGTGACCATGAGCAGTTTGCTAAACCAATTGCCTGACAATCTGTACCCCGAGGAGATCCCCAGCGCGCTCAACCTCTTCTCCGGCAGCAGCGACTCGGTAGCCCATTACAATCAGATGGCTACAGGTAAGGGTGGCGGTGAGGCGGCGAGGCAGCGAGGAAGGAAAGGGGGAGGAAGAGGAGGAGGGAGCGAGCTAGCGATGAATGCATAGATCGATGGATGCAGAAATGGATGGATGGAGAGACGGATGGAAAGATGGGGGGCGCGCTGGGAATTTTCCGGGGGGCGAGTTGCTTTTCCCACCCACTCCTCCCGCCCTCCGAGATCGGGAAGGCTTGGTTGGCGACGCCACGGTTGAGGCTTCGGTTCTCCCGGGTGGGGGCAGCCGCCGACCGGAGGGAGGTAGGTGCGAGCAGCTCTGGGGTTCTCCCTCACCACGCAGGGGGCCCGATCGCTGGGCTGGGCGCAAGGCGTGGTGCTGTAGCCCCCTATCTCGGGAGGAGCCCAGCGTCTTTTTCACCCGCGCTCTCCCCCCCCCCTTACTCCCTCAGCCTCCCACCCGGGATGGAGCCATGTGCGGCGTGGAGTCCCCGCGGTGGGAGAGGTACTGCGACGCTGCCTTTCCGGGGCGTTCAGCAAAGCCATTGGGGGTGTGGGGACGGCGGGGAGAGGGAGGGGGCTCACCCACGGGGCGGGGGAAAGGGTTTGCCACCGGGGGCGATCCTGGGACCCGGGAGCTTGGGAAAGGCAGCTGCTCCCGCCGTGGAGTCATCGGCCGGTTTTCCACCTCTCCGCTCTCAGCGGGGTCTAGGCTTTTCCCCTCCAGCACGAGCCGAAAGCTCCTTCAGGCCGGGAGGAGACTGGGGCCGGGAGAGGCTCCCTTTACGGGCGGCACCCTTCTGCGCTCCGAGGACAAAAGCGTCGAAGCGCTCTGGGTCGGCCACCCGGGGCTCAGCGCCCGTAGGGGGACGTCGCTTGGGGCATGAAGGCGCGGCGTCTTGGAGTAGACAGGGCCGGGGGAAGAGGCCGAGTTGTGTGTGTTGGAGAGCGAGAGCCGGGCGCGCTTCGGGTCTGAAACTACCTGTAGCTGCAGCTACCTGTCCGCCCCACCTCGGGAAGAACAACAATGCTCTCGCGCGCGCGTGCGTGTATGTGTGTGGTACGTGAGTGTGTGCGCGGCGTGTGCGGTGTGTGTGCCGGAGCCACTCCACACCCCGATCCGTAGTATTTTGCTGTATCCAGGTTGCGCCGGGGAGCGCGGCACCGCCCGCTTTGCGCCGGGCTCAGCGTTCCTCTTACCCCACGCGCTGCGCACTCCAGCCGGCCGCACCCTCTACTCCTAGGCAAGGACCGGGGCGCCGTAGACCGGAGCCGGCTCGGCTTCACTCACCCCTCCCCTCTCTCCCCCGCTCTCCGCAGAGAATGTGATGGACATCGGTCTGACCAACGAGAAGCCCAATCCGGAACTCTCTTATTCGGGCTCTTTCCAGCCAGCCCCCGGCAACAAGACCGTGACCTACTTGGGAAAGTTCGCTTTCGACTCTCCTTCCAACTGGTGCCAGGACAACATCATTAGCCTCATGAGCGCCGGCATCTTGGGGGTGCCCCCGGCCTCAGGGGCACTCAGTACGCAGACGTCCACGGCTAGCATGGTGCAGCCTCCGCAGGGCGACGTGGAAGCCATGTATCCGGCTCTGCCCCCCTATTCCAACTGCGGTGATCTCTATTCGGAGCCTGTGTCTTTCCACGACCCCCAGGGTAACCCTGGGCTCTCCTATTCTCCCCAGGATTACCAATCGGCCAAGCCGCCGGCCTTGGACAGCAATCTTTTCCCTATGATTCCTGACTACAACCTGTACCACCACCCCAACGACATGGGCTCCATTCCGGAACACAAGCCCTTCCAGGGCATGGACCCCATCCGGGTCAACCCACCCCCTATTACCCCTCTGGAGACCATCAAGGCCTTCAAAGACAAGCAGATCCACCCGGGCTTCGGCAGCCTGCCCCAGCCGCCACTCACTCTCAAGCCCATCCGGCCCCGCAAGTACCCCAATCGGCCTAGCAAGACCCCGCTCCACGAGCGGCCCCACGCGTGCCCCGCAGAAGGCTGTGACCGCCGCTTCAGCCGCTCGGACGAGCTGACCCGGCACCTGCGCATCCACACGGGCCACAAGCCTTTCCAGTGTCGGATCTGCATGCGGAGCTTTAGCCGCAGCGACCACCTCACCACTCACATCCGCACGCACACCGGGGAGAAGCCCTTCGCGTGCGAGTTCTGTGGGCGCAAGTTTGCGCGCAGCGACGAGCGCAAGCGCCACGCCAAGATCCACCTCAAGCAAAAGGAGAAGAAGTCAGAGAAAGGGGGTGCGCCCTCTGCATCCTCGGCGCCCACCGTGTCCTTGGCCCCTGTGGTCACCACTTGCGCCTGAGGCTCGGGCACCCAGATCCCTTCTTTTCCCTTCCAGTGCCTCCTGGCTGGTCGCTTGAAAGCAGCGAGGAAAGCCAGCCACTGAGGCGCAGGGGCCGCGCCCTGGTCTCGCCCTGGACGTGCGGCCCTCTTGCCTCCCCTTCGATGACCCCCATTCCCAACCCTTTCACACCGGCCGATGGTTGGGGGCCAGGGCTGGAGGCACTTTCTCCTTGCTGCCCCCCCTTTGCCAAGGCGTGGGGGCGGAAAGGTGGCGTCTAGCCCGCTTTGTTCAGTTAGGATCGCCTTGATCCAGGGGCCGCTGGGCCGCGCCAAGGACCTGCGGGGGACTGAAGGCGGGACCCATCCAACCCTCGCCAGACCCAAGCACCTCACTGTTTCCCCCTCCAGTGTCTCCCTGTGTTACCCCTCGAACACCCGAGAGGGGGAGGGGGTAAGGAGCGCACCAAAGCGCAGAGCTTGCTGCCCGCCGCACGCACGCGCGCTTGCGTGTGGTGATGCGCGCGAGTGTGTGCGTGCTCGCCTGTA
The DNA here is from genome assembly GCA_004026605.1 of Ondatra zibethicus. Lineage (NCBI taxonomy): Eukaryota > Metazoa > Chordata > Mammalia > Rodentia > Cricetidae > Ondatra > Ondatra zibethicus. The sequence continues at coordinate 136,232 of PVIU01000450.1, forward strand.
TGTATGAGTGTGCGTGTGTATGTGTGTGTGCGCGCGCGCACGTGTGTGTGAGACTCTTGAGCTGAACTGGGTTGTGTCTACCCCCAAACTCTTCTTCACATAGGGTCTCCAAGCCGTTGGGAGATGTCCCAGGCTGGGGACTTGCATGTGGCCGGAGGAGATGGTCTTCCATCTGCTCCGTAATAATGTTTCTTACAGAAATGCCTCGGATGCAGCTGCTGCGGTACTGCTGCCGCCGCCTCGGGTTTGGCCCCTCAGAGGCCCCCTCCCTTTCCGAGCGCTTCCCTCTTAGGCCTCAGGGCAGTTTGATCTTTAGGGAGAAAGAGACACCATCTCCTGAGCCTGCCTTTTTTAAAAAAATCATTTGCTCAGCACCCCCCACTTTCCAAAATCTGTGTTCTTGAGCTTGCCCTCTTCCTTTCCCTCCCATGGTCTCCTTTTCCCTCTCAGGTTCTCACTAGGTCTCTCAAGGTCTTTACCCAGAAAGGCAGGCCTCACTCAACCACCCGGCTGTTTGTCTGTCCCATACCCATTTCTCATTCCTCCATTCCTGGGAAAAGCTGGCTCTATTCATTTGCCCTCTGTGATAGCCAACACAGCAGTTAGAAGTGAAATGTATGTATATGATTGTTGGTGCGTGTGTGTAGATGTATGTGTGTGTTTCTTTATACACATATGTTTACATAACACACACTCTGTATTCTTAGCAAAAATCAAATCTAAGGCATTTGGTTATCCAGCGCAGTGCACTGGAATAAAGAGAATTTGTAGGCATATACAGCTTTAAATGATTTATTTTTATGAAAATGCTAACTGATGAGATTATATCTACCTGTGTATGTGTGTGTGAATATATGTGCACACATGTGTATATATGCATACACATTCTGTTCAAATGGTCCTCAAAAATAGATGGGGATTTTCGCATTAATCTGTTGCTGAATAAGGCACGTCTGTTTCACTCCCCCGTCACACTTTTCTCCCTGCCCTACCTCACCTCTTCTCAGGAGCCCCTCTACCCCAGCTGTCCTACCCAGCCCTTCCTCACACAGGGTGGCCCTTTTGAAGTGGAGACATAGAGAAGGGTGCTCTCTGCCACAGCTTCCTTCACAGTCTTGACTGAATGTATACTGTTTCTTATTAGTGTCCTTTCTCCTGCGGCCGGCAAACTGCCCAGAGAGAAACGACAAAGGTCTGGAGTTTACAGAATGTCTGTTTTTAAAGTCACTTTATGCGTTTCCCACTTTTTTTTTTAAACTAAAAAAATAAAAGCACCGTCTTTTGGTGGTGGATAAATAATACTAAAAAGGACTCTGGTGAAAGGAGAGGGAAAACTCAAAGAATAGGGGGATTGGGAATTTCCAGGTACTCGGGCTTTTTGTAGAAGGAGAAGTTTGCCAGGAGGGCCCATATTTTTTCAGCTGAAGGGTAAAATCTTTCTTTGCAGAGACAGTATTTTGCTGAATACTTTTTATAATGTGATGATTATTTAAAACACACACACACAAATTTTGGTCAGTTCAAAGCTGGAAGGAGGAATCAAATATCCTTTAATATTTTTCCTTCCTCCTTCTGAAATATGCATGTCACTGCATGATAACTCTGACTTTTCCTTTGTTTTAATAAAACTGTTCTCAGTCATTTAAGCTAAACTAAGAGAAAAATAACTTTGTTGCCAAAAGGTTGTGCTATCCCGATTTTTTATATGTCTGCATGTTTAAAAAAAAACAAACAAAAGAAAATGCACTCTAACTTATGTGAACTGAGAGAAAAAATATCAGGTTTTAAACAGGAAAACCTATGGGGAATGATATTTTTTGAAAGACTTTTGTATACAGTTGAGTACTTAGAAAAAGACAAACCAGATGTAATATATTTTGTGGATGTTTTTATTTCTTGGATTTATAGTACCTTATACTAAGGTTAAACAAATGCTTGATATTGTGAAAAGGTGAGATTCTTCACCAACATTTCATTTACTCCTTGTCACATTGTTATGCCAATATAATATAGTTCATGAAAACAGCATTTTTAAAAACAAATATTGAAATGGTGTAATGTTGTACCATTTGCCCTGTGAGCAAATGCCAATACAGTAAATATATTGTGTTTGCTGACAATCAGCCTGCCTTTAAATCTCATTTTATTTCTTGTTTTCATGGTATAAAGTTTTAGTTTGGCCTGGGGTTTTGTTGTTATTTTTGTTGTGTGTCTTTGTTTTTTGGTCTTGTTTTGTTTGGGGCGTGGTGGTCTGTTTGATAGGTTGTGGTGCCTGGATTTATGCCTCTTGCTCTGAGAACCCTCAGAGTAGAACTGATGGCCGTGGACATGAATTCTGTGTGGGTTCTGGTGTTTCTAATCCAGCTTTGAATGATGGCCCTGAGAGGATTCCACTCTACCTTTCCGGGATTCTCAGACTAACAGAGCAATTAGATGAACAGGTTGGATAGGCTGAACTCAAGGGAGTCAGGGCAGTGACTTCAATCTTCTAGAACCTTCTCTATGGTTAAGTCTCCTGGTTGGTAAACTATTTCTCCGTTGGTCTCTGGAACAGCACTGAGAAATTCTCTTGCTTAAGCTTTTGAAGCCTGAGAGACAGGTGGAGACTTGACAGGGATTCCTCCGGGTTGGCAAGATAACCAGAGAGATTAGCAGCTCTTCTGTGGTCAAATAATGGGGAAGAGGGGAGTCTCGTTTTAAAGTTCTACGGCTCTATTCCCACCTGGACAGGCCTTCCAGAGTCCTCCCTGCTTGTCAGTGTCTAGGAAAGGTGGCTCTCCTTAGAAAGTGGTTCTTGTGAGTGACAGAGACCTGAGAGTTGGAGAACACAGCAGACAGGGAAAGTGTGGGTCGTGTCAGTGCTTTGCATCTCAAGCTTTCTGCATCCTGTGGAAGCAGTGCCTCCTATGCCCTTCAGGTTATAGCCCTCACCCTTACCTGACTTCTCTGGCTAGCCTCGCGGTTCCACCATTGCTCTTACAGGAATATTGGCCCTTTGCTTTTTGTATCTACTTTTCTCTTATGCCCTAGCTCTCAGAATCCTTTCTTGTTCTAGAGCAGTCTTTAGAAAACCCCATCCTGCCTCCCTGCCTATAGAACATTCACCGGAGCCCCTCTGCGGTGTGTGTGACATATGATCTGCTTCACCAAAATCTGGGCTTGATGCTTGACACTGGGTTATGGAAGCACAGCACCAGATTGTAATGGGGCATCAGCGTTAAGCGTCTCAGTTCTACACACACATACGCACACATGCACACACACACTGAGCCAGCCCGAAGTCACAGAAACCGCTCTCAATACTAGCTAATAGCAGGCCCATCTCAGAAAGAAATGGAGATGTTATTTCAGGTTGGCTATAGTTATCATTAAGCTAAGGCCAGAGCTGGGTGGAGAGTTGGTGGGCTGTGGCCCTGGCAAAGAATGTTTCTGAAGGGAGACATGAATAAGGAGCATGCACTGTGCAATCTTAAATTCTTGCACCCACACAATTCTAGCTCCCTCTCTGCCATCTTGGATTCCTTTCTCTCTCCTTATGAAACTAAGAATTCCAAGCTCCAGCATTATACACAACCACACAGAGCTGCCCTCCTTCCAACCAAAGGAGTCCAAGAGAGCTGAGAAGTCTCAATGACTGAACCTAGAGCCCTGCTCTTTGATGAACTAGATGTTTCCAGCTGTCTGTGTGGTTTCTCAGGTGAGTTTTTATCAGAATTGAAGATACCATCACTGGATGTCTTCATAGTTAGCATCCTGCCCCACCTGTACCTTCTCCAACCAAACCAGGCCTTCGGAGTTGTGCTTTCAACAGTATCCCATGCTGCATGATTAATAAACTCACTTCCCATTGGTGGCTATTACTCAACCCAACCTTGTTCAACTGCTGGGTTACTTGGCAGTATGGCAGCCTGCCTGCCTGGCACCAGCCCAGTGTGGTGTAATCACCACTGATTCAAACTTTGTAGCTAGCTAGATAAGGCTGCCCCAGATAGCATCACACTTGCTACCCAACCTGACTGGGTTTTGTAAGTAGAAATTCGAGCATGAAACCTAAGGACAAAATGGATGTAACGAGGCATAAAGGTGTAGACAAGTAGTGCCGTGGCTTGTTCCAAACATTTGAAGTGTCTCGAGGAGAACGGAAGGATATTGCATATTTATGCACACGTGTACCACCTCTGGCGTGGTGCACTCAAACTGATGGCTGCAAAATGGTACTTTGTAAACTGGGATTGGACATAAATGAGATACTTTTTAAGAATTTGAGGTGAGAAGTGTGTTTTTGTACAGTGGTGGTGAACAGTGTGTGTGTGCACATGCACACATACATGCGTGCATATTTACAAGTTTGTAAAAAGGAATCACGGGGTGGATTTTGGTGGATGCAGGCATTAGCTTCTGGATGGTTGTTAGGGTTCCCTTTTTATTTTATTTTTATTTATTTTAGTGTTCCCTTTTTGATAGTCCGGGATTTACCTGTATAGGTGAAGGGATTGTGAGTTGCCTCTGCTGACCCTCATGAGCTCCCTAGTGGTCCTGACTGATAAGTCTAAGGAAAGAAAGAGACCCCTGTGTTGTTTGTCCCAAAGACTAGAGATGGCACCCCTAGTGACTAGCGGGGAAACGTGACCTTCTAAAAGGCACCATGGAGTTTTAAGATTAGGATATAATCCTCCATATGCCCCCAAAAGGGTCATCTCAGAAAGCTCGGTCTTTATAGAGAGAGGAGAGAGAGCTCCAGAGGGCAAAGGAATAGTTAGAGACCCTCGGCCCGAACCTAGAACAGCCCCGGGGACACACAGTCTTACTCATCCATCAGACACAGAGGCCAGAAGACTTCTGGGTCCTGTAGTGTCTCTCATGTTCCAACTCCTAAAACTTGACCTTTCCTTTGTTTAAAGGTTCTCCTCCCTCTAAGTTTGGTCATCCTTACAGTTCAGTGAGGGGACCGAGTGAGGCCAGGGAGAGGCAGTATGACAAGGCTTCTCCCCATTAGCAGTAAGGTCTCTTGATGTGTCCCTGACTGTGACTGCCCTAGGCATGGCCAGGTCTGCTCTCTGGTGTGGACCTGAGGCAATACCTGCCACCTACCTGCCACCAGGAGCCCCTAACTCTAAGGTAGACCACCATTTCTTTCTAACTAGCAAACATAGATGACTGAAAGTCTTGTCAACAGTTTAAATATGGCACTAACACAAATAAAACATGGCCACAGAGCTACCAATGAAAACATCAACACAAAGTTTAACTGCCAAGCTGGGTGGGCGTAGACCCACCAAGTGGCTTCTTTAACACTGCCTAACCTGCTTCCTGGCTGCCCCTTCAGGAGTTCCTCAGGGTCAGGACACATGGTCTGGTTCCAAATGTCTTTAAATGGAAAAGGCCCTTTCTATTGGTCTCAAAAATGCCTTCCCCAGGCCTTTGGCCTTCCCCTATCTCTGTAGTCTCTTCACTCTGTGACCGGAGCCCCTAGTATCTGGACATTTTGATCCAGTGTTGTTCACAGGGCCTTGCTAATTCCACGTGAAGTGTGGTCGTGGTCACCAGTTCTTCAGGCTGGCTTTCCTCACCCTGCTTGCCAAGGCCTGGCAGCCATCCATGTATTGAACTTTTTATTGTTGGCACTGTGGCCCATGCAGAGATCTCCTGCTCAGCTGCAAATGTGACTGTCCTTGGCATCATCTACTGAGTTCTTCACTGTGGCCTCAGAAAGGCCCCACCTCTCACCCTCCTGAAGGAAAAAAGAGGCCTGTTGCTCTTGAGGGTGGGGTTGGGTCATCTTTCGCAGGGAACATTGCCTTTATCACTGGGCCTGTATTCTCTGCGTGGCACAGTACGCTGGGTACTGCCCATCAGCCCAGATCCATCGGTTCCTTGTCCCTACCAAAGTGTTAGATTAGTGACCACAGCAGAACGGAGACTTTAAGCCCTTTGGCATCTTCTCAACAACAGGCCAAAAGAGCTCTGGGTCACTCGATAGTTAGCATTTTCCTCAAGCTGTGTAGATTTTCAGTCTTCTGTCTCTCCTTGCTTACTCTCCCTACTGCTTAGAAAAACCAGTTCATCCCAACAAGAGAATCAAAACGTCAACTGTCCCATGGGATCTTGAGGTCCTAAAGAAAGTCTCCTCGGGGGGCGCTCTTATTAGATCTCAAGTCTAAAAATTAGGAGGTCATTTTGACAGCCCGGCAGCTATTCTGTTTTCCCCTCTGACTCTTAACCTGCTTTGGAATTGTGACCTCCATCCAAGATCCAAATCTCAGCTTGGCCACTTCATTACAGTGTGACTGTCAACAGATATTGTTATTGCTTGCTTCGCAGTGCTGGGAATCAAGTCCAGGTCTCACATTCTGCACAAGTATTCTACCACTGAGTGATAGACTAGTTTCTTGTCTTACCGAAGCTTAGTCTCTGCCTGTCTTTTCATTGCTGTTGTAGAGTTCGAACAAGGTCACCTATATAGTGCTGGCTCATTGAAGATACCCTACCTTCTAAACATCACTGTAAGTGAAATGGCTCTGTGTCCAACCTGAGACTGATGCATTACTTGAAACACATTCAGAAAACAGTGTAACCCTCGACAGTTCCAGTCATCCACTGAGGATGCAGGTTCCCAACATCGGTGCTCTCCGCTTCCCTCAACCCCTTCATCCACCCCGAGAGCACAGGTTCTTTTCCCTCTTGGCCATCGCTGAGGTTCACTGTTGTCATTTCCTGGCCTAGTTCCTGACCCCTTCCTTGATTCTTTTGTCCTCTCTCTCTCTCTCTCTCTCTCACCAAGATGGGTGGATATAATACCTTCCTGACCCGGTATCATCTGCAAAATCAGTTAATGTGTCATTGGGCTGTTGCCTGCTTCCTGATTCTTATCAAGGATTTAAATAAAACGCAGCTAGCCCAGTTCTGCATTATGTCCATCCCTCACCCTTGATACCAGCATGGTTCTTCGTCATCCGCCCTTGAACTCAGCTCTTAGCTTCCAGTTGCAGGTCTCATGGCACCCAGCCCCAGTTTTGGAGTAGACTAAGTTCCTGACACTTGATGTCATGGTGTTCTCCGAGAGAGCCACAGGCATCAAAGCCCTTCTCTCATCCTACCTCTTTGGGCAGGTTCTCTTAAATCTGTAATCATTTAGCCCAGCATACTCTTTTCCTAGGTAAGGGAACAGAAGTCACAAGGGTTTGAGATTCTTTTTCCTGTGCAGTTAGTAATGCCAGAGACCATTTCGGATCCTCTTCTGGGCAGTGGGAGGTTCCAGGGACACTCTCCATTGCTTTTCTAGTCCAGTAAATATTTGCAGCACATTCTTCTAGGCGTTGAAGGCTTTTAACGGTGAAGCGAAAGGACCTGAATTCTCAAAGTTCATCTTCTCCAAGGCAGAGACAGGTAAAACACAAACAAGCAAATATGTGTTGTGGCTGACTGCGATCTGAGATATGGAGTAAAAACAGAGCGGAGCTTATAAAAAGAATGAAGAGTGCTAGAGGGAGGGATTTGCTGCTCAATGGGTGGTCCAGGGCTGCCTCCCAGGGAGGGGGCCTGTAAGCACAGGCCCTAGAAGTGATGGCGGGAACAGGCAGACTCACAGGATACCCAAGTGCAAAGGTCTTGAGGAGATAATGTCTTAGAATGTTCAAAGGAACTGTGAAAGCCAGAGCAGCTAGAGAAAGAAAGTTAGCCAGTTATAAGAAATAGAGTCAGATAATTGATATTAATAATAAAAAAGGTAAAAAAAAGAAAAAGAAATAGAGTCAGAGTGGCAGTGTGGGGCTAAACCATGCCAGCTCATTAAAAGAAATTCATACATCCAAGAGAAGCAAAAAGAAAAAAAAAAGCGCTGCCCAGTCCCAACATGCACCTGGACTCCTTGGCCCAATCACAGTTGCCTTATCTGTCTCTCCAATTCTCGACATTCTCCAGGGTACCGAGTTCTTAGTAGGGATGGATAACCCTTCTTCCTACTGTCCAGCCTAGGAGAAGGAATGTACTTTGACCTCCTCAGTCATAAATGGTTCCTATAAAGCCAACTCTCTGCTTTGTCTGTGACTGGAGTATCCATGTTTCCTGCCTTGGGACAAAGCTGGCCGATGACCAGGTTCTGCCAAGATGCATATATTCCTATATATATCCTCGGCCCTGAACATTCAAAATGGGACATCCCTAAAAGAACTTGAGCTACTCCTTGGCCTGTTCCTAGATTCTTGCAAATCTCAGCCTTGTGGATTTATTTCTATAGCTTTATAATAGTTGAGGTCTTCTATTTCACACCTCTCCCCAAGTCTCCATCTTTCCCGGGCAGTGTAGTGCCATCCAGAGCTCCTTCACGTTTCATTCATTCATCTATTCATATATAAAAATTTATTAAACCATATAGAATTCACAGCACTTGGAGAAGAAGGCACCCACACTACAAAGATAAGTAAGACATTATAGCGGCCTTCCAGTGTCTTCTGGGGACAGAGAGGAGGTAGACATGGAGAAGCAGATGACTTCAACACATTGAAGCTGGTGATACTCCATAAGGAGACACCAAAATCAGAGTCCAATGGGAGGTAGAAAGGCAAGCAGTCGGGAAGTTGTGGAGGGGAAAGGAATTTCTAGAGGATCTCCAAAAGTCCTCTTCTAGGTCTCCCATAGTACAAAAGCATATCATACTGAGCATTTCCTACCATGCCATGTAGTGAGCTGAGGATACCACTTAAAATACCCACGCTGCACTCCAGGTAGTGAGGACCTGCTAGAATCCTCCCTTGGTGGATTCTGGATTACTCACTCTTTTTGTCCTTTTCCCAAAGGAGAAAGAGAAAAAACCCCAGTGGTTCTGGGTCCCAGGACAATGTACAGCTTGGCATCTCTAGAGTGTAAACAGCTGGCTTCATGGAGGTTGTTCAACCCAGATGACATGGCCCTATGCTACATCCCGGTTGATGCTTCTGGCTACAGGGAAGACTTTTCCAGAACTAGGCGAGGGCTGAGGAAGGAGACACCACCTTTACATTTGCTTGCAACAAGCAGAACATCTCTCTGGGATGTGGACACCTCCATGTGGGACCCAAGGAAGGGAGCTCTTCCACCGTTCAGGGAATGAACAAACCGCTACCTTGCCTTTCTCCCAGCCCAGCCACTTGCTCTTCCTTTGCTGTTGGTGGTGTTGAGGTCAGGCCTCCCACCCAAAAAACAAAGCTGTCCCTTTGGTACCTGTTCTCTCCAGTGCCTTAGCCTAGATCCCCATCTGTAACACTAGTTGTTGCTAGAGAGGCTCTGCTGTAATGTACAATTATGGAAAGAACTGTCCCGGTCCCGAAGCCTGGAGACCATTGAGAGAGGCAAGTAGGGGCACCTCTCTTGCTGTGAGTGAATATTCTAGAAGCCAGGTCTAACTTTAAGCAGGTCATGTAAACAAGCTACACAGGCTCCAGATGGCTCAGAGATGACAAACCTGGGAACAATCCTGCTTCTCTGTGGAAATGCATCTTCTGTGCTTTAGGGCACCGAAATTTCCAACCAATGATGTCTCTGCCTCTGTGCTCCTACTGCGTCGAGAGTTGGGAAACCTGGCTTCTCTCCTGGCTCAGACACTGGGACAAAGATGTACGACATTTGCAGAGTCACCATCCTTCTCTGGGTTCTTGCAGTCCCCACCAGAAAAGCTACCATAGCAATTGATCCATGGAGTACCCTCTGTGTAAGCCTGTCTCTGCAGAAGACTGTCACACCGTACACAAGACCCACCTTGCTACCTCTCCTCTAGAACTAAGCTCAGGCTCAGACATATCCAACAAGGCCTAAACTCAAGTGTCCCTCTTCCTGCTGCTCAGAAGCACCACTCTGTCCTCTGTGGCTGGCTCAGGGACTCCCCTGGCTTCCTGGGGCCCAGCTCCCTGACTTTAGATCCTTATGGCCTAAGGGGGTGTTCTGTTCTGTGTTTGCTTCTTGGAATATGTTTATAACCCCATTTTCTCTTCTATTTTCCTGAGAATGTATAGAAACTGACATGGAATATAGTTTCTAATCTAAGGTCCCATTCAAACCCAAACCAGAAACGTTAAATAGTGCGCCCTGTTCAGACCTGCCTCACATTTATGGACCAGAGGGCTCAAGTGGGAGCTTCTACCCTGACGAGGAAACAGCAGGGACCTGGAAGGCTCAGAACCTCTATCTCGGGGTCATCCTCCTCTCCCCTACTGCCCAGAGTGCTCTGATTTAGTTGTTAACTCCAAAGCAACCATCAGGGACGCTGCCTCTCAGAAAGGTCTGGGAACCACGGTGCTTCTCATCCCCAAAGTCCAAGTGTGCTCCTCCCAAAGGCAGCTGCCAGGAGCCAGTGGTCCCTCCCTGCTGGCACGCCCTCAGGCCCTTATCTCCGGCATCAGGCATTTATTCCATCCTTACTCTGCTGTGGCGTCTGTTGGGTTACCCAACCTCTCTAGGTCAAGCCAGTGTCGGACAGGTTGAGTCATTATCTCCTTCTCCTCCCAGCCTTCCCAGGTCCGAGGGTTGGGCTGGTTCAGCAGGCTTTAACCTTCTACGTCTCCAGCTTCCAAGCCTGGGAATCTCCCAGGACCAGTCTTCCTGACAGTCAGCCTCATTTGGTGTCGTCCCCCACCCCCCTTTCACCGTTCAGACCATTCGACAACATACCTGGATTTGTTCACTATCTCCTCACCCACCCTTTTCTTTGATAAGTCATGGAAACTTGGACCTATCCATAAACCTCAGCCTCGGATGACACATCTATAAAATGGGGATAATTGTACTTCTGCCTCAGGGCAGGGCACTGGGTCAGCTAAGTTCCCAGGATCTTCTTGCCACTCTTCTGTGCATGCTAATCTCAGTTTGCGCACCCTTCCCCCTTGCTCTTAGAATACTTTATCCAATAATGCTTTAGAGTCCTAATCCAATGTGTCTTTTTGCTTTTGTTTTCTGTTTTGTTTTGTTTTCTGAGACAAAGTTTCTCTGTGTAGTCCTGGCTGTTCTAGAACTCACTCTCTAGACCAGGCTGGCCTCAAACTCAAAGATCTTCCTGCTTCTGCCTTCCCAGTGCTGGGATTAAAGTCATGCGCCACCACTGTCTGGCTTCAGTGTATCTTTATTATCTATGCTTCAAGTCTCTCCTTTCCATTCACATCCTGTTCTCAGGGTCCCTGTGGGAATCTCAGCAAGTGTGACACCCACCAAACAGAGCTTCAAGCAAAGCTCCCACAGATCCAGGGCCCTGCTTCCTTCTCCACTAGGCCCTGTCCTGCCTACAGAAATGTGTAGATTAGACAGCGAAGTCCAAGTCCCCTCTGGGGACAAGAAACTGGGCGTTGCTGGCTGTTCACACAGCACCCTGGAGATGATGAGGCCCTCTGCAATCCCTTCTGTGTACCTCTCGGGCTATGCAGCTCACTCCCTGCACACACACGCACTCAGCAGCTCCTGCTCTTCCTCCCCCTCTCTCCTCTCTCTGCACTGTGCCTCTAAGACACACCCTCCCAACCCACCAATCCCACCCCTGCCACTGTGCTCATACAGGCCTCTGCTCCAGAACCTGCATTGGCTTCCTCCACCCCCAAAGGGTGGGCCCCTGGAGGCCCGCAAAGCAAAAATGCCTCTTTCCCTGACACCCCTTATTTGATAGGGTCTTTGCTGGCTTTTCCCTGTCTACCGCAGCCCCTCGCCTCCCCTGCCTTGAATGGGTGGAGGGGAGCAGCCTAAAGCCCCCACAACCCAGCCACCTCTCCCCAGCATCTGGTGAGAGGGACAAGAAGAAGGAAGAACTGTGGGTTCTTTTCCATGCGACTCCTAAATTTTGTACCAAAATGCAGGGTGCGCTCCTGTTTGCTTTTTTTTTTCTTTCCTTTCTGAAAATAACCATGAAACTATCATTTCCTCCCACTGCCTTTTTCCTATCTTATTTGGATTAGCAGGGCTGCTAAGAGAGGTGGTTGGGAGCCGCTGACAGTTCCCTGCTTTGGCCTTGGTCTCTGAAACTTACAGGTGGCTCTTGAGGAGGTACACCTGTTGGGCAGAGTCCCAGGAATGGAAGAGTACAGATGCCAATCACCCAATCATTGTGGGTCTCTGCTACCTTCTTAATGATGTTTGGGGACCCAGAGTCAGTCCTGCCCGGTCTCCAACTTGTCAAATATAGGGACAGCCCCTGGCCTGCTTGCCTGCAGCTAGTTTGAGGTCATGGGGGACAACAGATGAGGCCTTCCCTTGGATTACAGGCAGGGAAGCTACCACGAATGAGGACTCTTCAAATGGGAGGGGTTAATTCATGGGAATCTGTGCTTACACAGGGAGAAATGGGGGGCGTATTATGAAGGGGCTTCTCTTTGTCATTTTTGTCTCTCCCAGTATCCCCTTTCCACTGCCGTTCTCCAAGAAGCGGGTCTGAAAAGAAGCCAGCTTCAGAACAGGTCCCCAAAGGGATCTCTCTAGCCTCACCTGACGGCATGCAGGGCTATTCTACTGACCCTCGTAGGGCTTTCCCACCTCCCCTGTCCTCGATGTGAAGGTGCCAACCTGGCAGAATCCCAGGCCGCTCTGCCAGCTTAGGGAAACTGAGGTCTAAGGAGAGGGAGCAAGCACATTTTGCAGAAGACAGAATGAATGAAAATGAAGGGGTGACATGCCAGACTTCCCTGTGCTAAGCACAGTTCTACATGATGCTCCATCCAGCCACCACCCCATTCCCCAGTACCCCTGATGCCTGTAGCTTCGTGGCTTTGCCTCTGAATGAAAGGAACCCTGAGAAAGGTGCCCTGGAACCTGGAAGCTGCAGTCCCACACAAGACCAAGGGTGGCTGAGGCTGAAAGAGGACCTGTTGGGGACTGTAGTGTCTTGACCTGGCCCTCCCAAGGTGGGGGACTGGGAGTCCTGAGCACCCTCCTCACCCTAGCTCCGACTTTCCTCTTCCGTGCTACATAGCGTCCATGGGGACCCCTTCCTGATCAGTGCAGGTGCAAGCAAGATAGGAAACAGCTGGCCTGCCTCCGTGACACCACTGGCTACTACACTACTACACTACAGGAGAGAGACCTTTTCCACATGTCTCTCAACCAAGGCACCACTTTTCCACCTTGACTGCATGGTTGGCATGTTCCTTGTCTAGTTGCACAGGACCATCCTGCTTCATTGATAGCTCATCCCTTTCTCTGATAAGTCTAGGCCACCCAAAAGACAGAGGCCTGGAGATTAAATACTCCCCTACCTCCACAGCTCTTCCCGACACATCTACACCCCATGCCCTGTGGTCCTGCCCCTTCCTTTCCTGCAGGACCCTTCTACTCCCCCACGCCCAGCACCAGGCTGGGTTGTTGGGCTATTTGAGGCACTGCTGGCCCTGTGGTGTAATCAGTGCCCAGGGATAATTGCCACCTGCCCTGCCAGTGTCTGGGGGCTGTCTCGTCCACAGCAACAGCAGGCAGACGTGGGGCAGCCAGGCCCAGAGCAAGGTCAGGTTAGGGCAGTCCTGCCCACACCCTGATCAGTTTGCCACTCAGGGAACCTGCAAGGATTCCCTAGGAAACCCACATGCCTTTGGGAGCTGTGCTCACCTGGGATAGCCAATCGCTTCATCTAAGGCGGAATGGTGCCCCAGTCAGGGACAAGTCTCAAAATTAATTCACTCTATCACAATCAGCCCAAACCATGAGCTGTCTTCTGATATGGGATGGAGGGAGCCCTCATCCATAATCTGACCAATGGGAAGTACAGTCACCAAACAAGAAGAACTTGACCCTGACTGTCAGCCTGCCTTCTTCAGGATGCCAACGAGGCTTAGTGAAACGGTGTTCGCGAGTGAATCTCCCATAAACACTACTTATTATTTTTAATCAAAAGGCAGTTTAGACAGCCTAGGTTTAAATGCATGTCCTTCTCATGGTCAGTTCTATAACTTTGGGGTAACTAGTTCAACCTCAGTTTCTCCATTTCTAAAAAAGAACATAGAGGAACTGCCTTGCTGAATGGCTATGTAGGGTACATTATCTAATACATTCAGAATGCATTCTTTAACCTGGTGCTGCTAAGACCTCCTGGTTATTGGGAACTGCAGAGGGTACATCAGGGGTGGGAGCCTCTTAAACCTATCGAAAGATACTTAGAAAAGCAAAATCAAGAGAGACTCCTAGTCACTGCCTGACAACTGTGGCCGTGGAGTTGAGTGGCAGCCAACAGGCCTCTTCTCTCCAGGACAGCAGGTCTCAACCTGTGGGTCAAGACCCCTTTGTAGGTCGAACAGCCCTTTCATAGGGGTCACATATCAGATACCCTGAATAGCAGATATTTACATTATTACGATTCATAACAGTAGCAAAGTTACAGTTATGAACAATGTAGCAATGAAGGAATTTTATGGTTGGGGTGACCACAACATGAAGAACTGTATTAAAGGGTCACAGAGTTAGGAAGGTTGAGAACCACTGCTCTAGGAAAACCTGCTTCTACCTCTCTCAACCCTATTCACCCCAAAAAGTGAGCCCCTAACATTTGTGGATGTGAAATGTGCAAAATAAAATATATATTAGCAATAAGGTCTAACTGAAACCCCGCTCCTGGGAGGAATTGAACTGAGGTCCCGTTTCGGCCTTTTTCAGTATGTTTAGCATTTAAAACGATGTGTATCCCAGTACTTGAAATTCTTCACACAAGTATCCACAGCTCTACTGTACGAAAGGCCACTCAGAACAACTTCTCTTCAGAATAGGAGGGATGGGCTACAAATCTATGCCGAGAGGCCAGAATCCTGGGAGTCAGCCCATCCCTGACGAAAGGCCTTCCCTACAAAGCCAAAGATGCTTCCCTGGACCAATAGGCCAGAGCAGGAGAAGGCACTATCCCTCTACTCCATAGCACCAAGGCAGGGAAAGAAAAAACATTCAGGTAAGGCTAGCCCAACACAGCAGATCGTGCTCCTTGGGAACAGAGAAGGGAGGATATTGACACAGAGGATAGGACATGGACACTGGTACCTGACAGTGAACTCCAAATTCCAAACTCCTCAGGGCCAGTTGTTAGTCTCACTGTGTGTGACCTTGACAGCATTCGCACTAGGGTCCCCACCTCAGGAGCCATGTCTTTAGTGGGTTACCTCCATTTCCCCTTCCCAGTGTACTCAGGACCTACCTGGGGAAACAGGCCACCCAGGGCCAGCTGGCCATGCTTAATGTCCTCTTATAGTTCTCTCCAGTGAGCACCTGCCACCCTGGGTTGGGCCCTACCTCAGGGGTCTCCCCAGCCTTCATCTAGCACCTCACACCCCAACGCCTGGGCAGTGCATCGTCCAGAGGGGGATTGTCTTGCATCCTGATATTCTCTCTCTCTCTCTCTCTCTCTCTCTCTCTCTCTCTCTCTCTCTCTCTCTTTCTCTCTTTCTCTCTCCCTCCCTCTTTTTCTCCCTCCCTCCCTCCATCTCCCTCTCTCACTCTCACTCACTCACTCATGTCTTCCCTGGGCCTGTGAGCTAATTGGAGAGAAGGAGGGGGAGGAGGGGGACGCTGCTTGCCTTCCCCGTTATCTGCAGCAATCCTGGGTGACTAATGCTCCCAGTTGGTGAAAAGGCAGTGTAATCAAAACATTTTTTTTTTTTAGTCCTTAAAGTTAGTCATTCTTCCAGAGTGGAGGAAAGGGGGGGGGAGCACACAGCAAGCGCCATGAAATGCAAGCTGAGAGGCTCCTACTGTTGGGTGCAACCAAAGCATGTGCTCTGGTGGCTCCCTGTAGATCTGAGGTCCGGGGCCCTCTTCCTTGGGACCCTTGGCTAAGCTTCCTCCACACCTTTGTTTGCCCTGACTCTCCTTGACATCTGGGTTAGGGGCCCCCTGAAGGTCTTCCAGGCTGAGTCAGGAGATGCCCTTTGCTCTCACCCTGCCAGGTGCTGCCATCTGCTGGTGCCAGCTTTCCAAAGGGCAGGAAGCATACATATTAAAGTGTTCTCTGTTAGGGCCTGGTCACGTGCTGGCCCTTCCAAATTGGTGCTCCTTCCGGCCCATATGCGGGCTTGAGACCCCACTGCACCTTGACAGAGCTAAAGACAGTCAGAGGTGACACGAACTTTGGGGGTCACTGAGGAGAGGTGATATACTCAAGTGGTAAAACAGGCAGAAGCAGAGCTAGGTTGCCCAGGTTGGAGTCTTTTTCTTCGGCACTCCATGGCTGTGCTTCATACCTGTATGAATGACATAAAAAATGGCAACAGTGATAGTGCCACCTACCTTATAGGGTTGTTGTGAGGATTAAATGGTCGTGGCCTAGTTTTTTGCCTAGGACAGCACATGGCATAGCATGCACAGTTGACTAATAACTGTCAAAATAACAAAATGAGACTGCACACATACTATCTTACCTGCTTTGCTCATTCATGGCAGGCATTACTAGTCAATCACAGAACGTCTTCACAATCGAGTCCCCTGATTCTTCAATAAAGTATTCTAGACAGCTAATAATAGACAGTCTAAACTGACATATGGAATAACACCCATTTGCCAGCCTTGATTTAGTCTGGACCCTTCACATTGGGCCCAATACCCTTGTCTGTTGCCAAGATAATAGGTTGCTCTCTACAGATGAACAGCAAAGCACTGTCAAGAAAGATGAAGCCCATGGGAAGAAAAGTAACTCTCAAGCCACTTGGAGGCAGAGCCAAGACCCAGCAGGTATTCCTAGTCCCAATTATTGCTTGCTAGCCTAGCTTCAGATAGGACACTTTATCCTGACCTTTAAGGAGTCCATGTGGACTTCCCATCCTCCACAAATTCTTACTCTGACGTCCTCATCTTCTGCCACTCTGGCTTGTCATCCCATGTCACTGGCTTTTGGCTTCTCAGGAAACTCTGATCCGGTGAACCCTACTAGGCAGGTGCAAAGAAGGGAGAGTGTTGCCAGCCATGGTCTTGGTTTGCTTCTGGGACCTCCTTGAGGCTAGCATAGTAAAAGAGTTGGCCCAGCCATAAACCTCATATGGAAAAGGCTGGGACAAAGCAGGACGTAACATGTCCTGAGACAGGAACCCATAGGCAGCATTTGTGTATTCTGAGTTAAAGACTCCAGGGAGCTATAAATCAGTTATTCTATAGCTTTGTTCATGAAATAGACCCGTGCCACCTGACATCTGGGGAAGAAGCAATATTTACAAGGCTCGCAAACAGGGGCATAACCTCTATCTGAAGTGTCTCCACTCTCAGCTTCTACTCATAAACCCACTCTGCTCCTTCCCACTCCTTGGAAGAGGTAGGATCAACCTGTATTGAACCGTCCTTTGGTTAGAGAAAGGGAAGACATAGGTTCTAATCCTGCAGGCCAAGCTTTCCTCCACAGCGAGACGTAAGCACACATTCCTGTGCACAGCTACCTGGGGATGAGTGCCACACACAGGCAAGTCCACAGAGGGAACTTCAAGATGGACAGAAGAGGAAGAGATCTGATTGTCCACCCTCAGCCCTGCTTGCTGAGAGGAAGGAAGGCCATGTCGAGCTCAGAGACTTCCAGACACTTTCCAGACAGACCCTGGGAAGCCTTCTTCCCAGTGACCTTGAAGGTTTTGCTGGTTACGTTAAAAGTCCTAGATGGGTGGTAAACGAACAGCCCCAGTTAGGCCACTTGCTGAATCCTTTTCTCCCAGAAGATTCATATTTAGCTCCATTCTCAGACATCAATGATTACTCAGACCCGCTCATTTCTCTGGGCTAGTCTCTCTGTTCAGGTCCTGTTTCCTCTGTCATATTTCCCAAGGGCTTCAAGAACAGTGGTTCTCAAGCTGTGGGTCATGACCCCTTCTCAGGGCAGAGGTCAAACGATCCTTTCATAGGGGTCGTTTGTGTCAGATATTTACATTACGATTCATAACAAATTGCAGTTATGGAGTAGCAACTAAAATAACTTTATGGTTGGGAGTCACCATAACATGAGGAACTGTATTAAAGGGTCACAGTATTAGGAAGGTTGAGAACCACTGCTCTCGAATCAATGTAACAGTGACCTTGGGAATTGATTGAGGGAGACTTCAGCAGTTATCCCTCTAATCCCCCTATAGATGAGGGGCCAATGACCAGGGAATTGATGTGACTTATGTGAAATGGGTCATGCTTCCAAAGAGGGGAATAGAGCCCTCAACTTCTTCTGACTCTTAATCCAGATCTCATCCGTTCTTATCATGCAAAATGTGTCTGCTACTCTACCCCACAACCCCCAAACAGACTTCCCTTGATGAAACTTTTGAAAACATTTATCATTATGGGCAATGTCTGAGGGCGGCTAAGTGTGGGGAAGGGAGGAAATGGGGCAGAACCATCCGTAGGTGCTAGAACATTGAGAGACTCATAAAGACATTCTACCCGCTTCCATTCATCTTCCCTGTACAAAAGCAGCAAGGACCAAGATTCGCCCCACCCAACCTTTCTGCCCGAGCTGCGCTTCAAGGATTCTGGGTCTTCTCTAAGACGCTCCTGTGCTCATGCTTGCTCATTTCCTGGGGAAAAAAAATAGCATGGTGATGGAGCTAATCTGCATGATGACTTGAGGGACCCCCTCCCACTGAAAGGCAGCTACTCTGCTCCCGTTGGAGCCTTTTTAACCTAAACTAAGAACCACCCCTGATCCTCTTAACTCTGAGACTCTGTGCCCTAGGAATTTGGGACACATTGTATATATACCTTCTGCTCTAGGTCACAGGGGCTTAGCTGCTCCCCAGGTCGTGCCTACCACCATTAAGGTCCATCTGAAGAAAGAGAATTCCTAGAGAGAAAACCAGGGGGTAGGATCAAGCGTGGTTCTCACTGCTTGCCTTTCTCTCTTGTAAAGCAGTAACTTGGGCAAAGAAACACAGTTCGGTTGGAAAGTCTAAGCAGTTTGTGATACGCTGAGGCTCTGAACACTGGGGCCAACGACAATGCAGCTGTTTGCCTAGCTCTTATTCTTCTGCAACCCCATGCACAGCTCTTGGGCCCCCTAACAGGTTGCCCAGCACCTTGTTCTAGCTCTTCTTCTTCTTCTTCTTCTTCTTCTTCTTCTTCTTCTTCTTCTTCTTCTTCTTCTTCTTCTTCTTCTTCTTCTCCTCCTCCTCCTCCTCCTCCTCCTCCTCCTCCTCCTTCTCCTCCTTCTTCCTCCTCTTCCTCTTCCTCCTTCTTCTTCTTGTTACCTCTTTCTGAAAGACCATAGCTCTGAAAGAGCATTGGACAAGGTCAATACTCCTTTTGCAAGGCTGTATCCCTCAGGTTAGCCTCATACCTGGCTCATTATTGTTAAATGAAGGAAAAGAACTTGGGATCTTTCCTAACATTGTTGCAGAGTTCTCCATACACCCTCCTTTTCTGTTTTGTTTCATGGGTTTTGAAGTATTATTTTGTCTTGAGACAAGTATTGATTATGAAGCCCAGATGGGCCTTGCTTTTGCTGCGTAGCCTAGACTAGCCTCAAACTCATGACCCCTCTCTACCTCAACCTCCAGGATGTTGTGATTATAGGTACGTCATCACACCGGTGCTCTCTGCGTCTTCTCTCATCGAATAGCTTCACAGAATATTCCACCCTGAAAAGCACCTACTCTGCTATCATTTGAGCCCTGAACCATCTTGAAAGACGGGGAGGGGAGCCTGCTTGTTGTTACAGGTGATGCGTGTGACACATGCAATATTTTATAGATACAAAAGAGTTTAGAGCAAGCTTCTCGTCTACTGCATCTCCTCTAGCTGCTTCCCCACGACAGTTGCTCTTTGTGTCTCTGGGTCAGAAACCAAATATCAGACAGAGAAACTGCGGTGACTAGCCCGGGAAGGGCTCTATGTAGACAGCCTCACAGCCCAACTCAGAACCTTAGTCTGCAAAAGAAACTCCGCCTCAAACAGCAAGCGAAGTGTTAACGCGTAGGCCCGCCCCCTTTCCGCCTCTTCCGGGCAGAGGGGGCGGGTCCCACATCACTTCCTGGAGACTGATCGAATCCGGAAGTGATCCTCGAGAACCGAGTTTCTGCAGAGGACCCCTGCAGCAGGCGTGGGTTTGGGACCATGAGCTGGTGAGTGAGGCCGAGCGGCGTTGGCTGGAGCCAGGAGCGACCCGACAGCCCCGCTCCTTAGCGCTTCCGGGAGCCTCCTCGGTTGCCCTCCCGGAGGCTCCATCTCTCGGCCGGACTCCCGGGAA